>OU342733.1:448529482-448961533 GCA_910589765.1 Avena atlantica | reverse complement strand
GCATTCTGTATAAAAAAAGTGAAACAGACCCATCCCATCTGGCCAGCCCAGCAGCCCAGCAGCGCAGCCCACCAGCTCTCACCCGCTGTGAACCGTTTTGCACTGAGTAATCAACCCGCAAAGTCACAGACAAGTGGACCCCGCGCCCCCTCTCTCTCTCACTGTCAGCCGGACCCCACTGCCGCGTCATCATCGTTTCCACCCGCGCCAGCCGTTTCCCTCTTCCTCAACGGCATTCTGCCGCGATTAATCCCCTTGATTACGCGTTGATGGCCGGAGTAAACTCACCGGTGACCACGCTCGTTAAAGCGCCTCGCCCTCCTCTCTCTTTTCCCCCAAGCGCCATCCCCTCTCTGCCTCTAGGCTGCGTCAATCGCGAGCTGGAACTCACTGTCCCCGACGAACTTCTCCGGCGAAATTCCGGCGACTCCGACCGCCTCTCCACTCCCAGAGCATACGAGCTTGCTCTCCAGTCCCGTGCGCACCTTCCCGTGTGATCCATTCGCTCGCACGCGCTCCAAATCGTCGGCTTCGTCATCACCTGAGCACCGCCGCGTCTGTCCCTTCTCCGACGAACTCCCCAGGTAGCCTCCGTCCATCCCCTTCACTCTCGTTGACACGCGTGTGATCCCCGGTGTTGTGCGCATCTAACGACCACCTTATTTCGTCTCAGCGCGCTCCGTAGCGTCGCCTCCGACGACATCAGAGCGTGCCCGACGCCAACGACGACTCCGGCGAGGAATTGTCAGCAACTCCGAGCGCCCCTTCGTCCACTTCAACCACCTTGAGCTTCAGCACGTCACGGCGAGTTCGGTAATGGTCTCCCCCCTCTCATACGCTTCCTAGCTTCGCCGAAACCCTCCTTCCCGAGCGAGCCGCCACCGCCAGCCGCCGCTAGCGCCGCCAGTTACTGGTCGAGCTGCTATGAGCCGTTGGATCGTCATCCAGTGGCTGGGATATAACAACTTAACGAAGGGGTATCAGTCGATCTACACCGTGTGATCTAAATGAGATCCTACGTTCTGTAACATTCGATCCCACCGAATCGTTTTCAACCAATAGGAAACAGCCACATGGACAAGGTTTTGTTAAAAACAGAAAATAGAATCTATTTGAATTGCAAACTTGTAAAATTCATAACTTTAGTTCTACACGTCCAAATTTTGCAAATTTTATATCAATGGATTCAGAAGAACAAGTACTTTGCAACCATACACTTTGTTTAATGATTTTCTTATGGAAAATTGGTTGAAATTGCAGAAACATGTGTAGGCTTATTTTGAATATAAAAATTGTTCTAGATATATTTTTGTGATGAAATCTTTGCAAAATGGTTTGTTTTGAACCTACTGACTATAGTAACCAACTTATGGATTTAAAAATGTGTTTTCTGAAGTTAAGGAATAAATAATTGAATTAGCTCATTTCTAGTCAAATAAAAATATTGTTTTTGGTTTAGAAATGAATTTTGAGTAAAACCTTTGGGAAATGATTTGATTCAAACCTTCTGACCCTAAACACCAAGTTTTGAGAATTAAAATATATTTTGTGAACTCTTTAAATAATATTGCTTTGCTAAAAGCATTTTCAACCACATAAAATATTGATTTGATTTGAAAATGGTTTATAGATAAATCCTTTTGCAAATGGTTTTACTACTTTATTTAATGACCACTTTTGAACTTTATAATGTTTAGAGCCTAGTGGAAACCACTTTTGCAAATAAAAATATCTTTTGCATGCTTGCATGCATGACCTTGTTTTTGTTATTTTATGTGTGACAAATTGTTTGAATGCTAGTTGAAATATATGTTTGCTTGATTGAATTGTAGTGAAGTTAGAAGAGTGTGATATTTGCAAGATCAAGAAGTGAACCAACATTCTCTACTAAAAAGGCAAGTGACACTATCATGCAAGTCCTACTATTTTCATTACACTTAGTGGATTTTTGTAACATGCATGATAAGGGCTACTATATTTTATGCTATGCTAAATCCTATTAGGATATCCTTATATCCTCCTTAGTGAAAACATTGTAGTTGTAGTAAGATTAGCCCTGCTATATATATGGGATGGGATACATGTTATGAATATATGAAGTGTTCAAATGATATATGTTTTATATAATAAAACAAGTACTCAATGAACCACCTGGGTGGACAAGGATACTCAAGTTTTGGACAAGGTGGCAACAAAAGGAACCATGTTTATATGGCTATCTCTTTTTGTATGTGCACTAGAAGAAAACCACCCAGGGACTTAGAGATTGAACATGTTTCTCGTACAGTGGCTTCCGTGTACAGCCACATGCTAAATGGGCTCTGGATTAGTCAACTACATAGTGGAAGACCCATGCATTGGCATCTTCAGGTTAACTAGAATTGTGTAAGGGAAATTTATCCCTACATTGGTGCCTGGTTGACAAGCTAGCATTGTGTATTGGGAGGACTCTTATGGAAAGACTTTGTCACATTCTCGATCTGTCAGTAGTCCATTTTGGTGAGTACTTATCCAGCGGCCACTGGTGGCATCAAGACGAGATTGTGTCATGTGGGTAAAGTGTACAACTTCTGCAGAAGATCAAATTCTAAGTACTTAGCCGTGTCCCCGGTTACGGACAACTCTGAGCAACTAAGGCCTGAAGCTATGGAAGATCTCGACATTCCAATTTCTTAAAGTAAAACTTGATGGTGACAACCAGGGATTAGAAGCACTTGGAGTTTTCCAAGAAGTTCAGAAAGATTTGACAAACATCAAAAAACTATTTTGAAAAGATAGGATAAAACTATATTGCTTTCTGCAAAAGAGCCTAAACCCTACTTAGCCAAATATGCATGTAAATGATAGGATCCACTTATTTCTACATAGTAGTGAAACTTGCCAATACAATTAAAATATATTGACCCTTGTGGCTGCAACTTATTATGTTGCAGGTTTGTTTGATGTTAGTGAAGTTTGTTGAATAGGATTACAAGTCTACAACCAACATGATTGCCTGTGGCACTTTGAAGATGAAGGACTCCATGCTTATAGATATTCTGCTGCAATGTAATGAGATAGCCAAATGAGCTATGTAAGATGTAATGAATTATTTTATTCCTGGTTATAAAGTTGTATTATGACCTTTGTTTCTTGATATTACATCTTAACTATGGATGCTAGCTATTGATCCATGGACTAGCATTGTAACACATGGATCTCTCCCTTATTAAAGGTTGGGAACCTTACACGGTTCCTCATAGATTTCCTCCACATTGATGTGGTTCACTTGTCCCTTCTGGAAAGGGTTGGGCTTGTTGGGTCCCTCAACTTTATTTTCTGGGCATTCATTTGCATAATGCCCCATCTTCTTGCACTTGAAAAATTCAAACTGACTAAGATCCTTCTTAACAGGCTGGCTTCCACTACCACTTCCACTTCCATTTGTGGTGGCTTTTGTATCCACTCTTGTGATTCTTGTACTTGTCATTGTCATGACTACGGTGATGCTTGTTGTCATGATGACGGTTGTGGTTGTGGTGGCTGTTGTACTTTCCATGCTTGTGGGATCCAGAACTCCCACTATCATCATAATGGGAATGCTTGTGAGACGATCCCGAGCTGTGCTTGTCATAGTGTTTCCTATTCCTGCTTTCAACCTGTTTGATCTTGCTCTCCAAGATGGCAGCCTTGTCACAAAGAGACTGATAAGTGGGGACATAGGCCACAAATAGCTGCAGGTTCAGTTCATCGTTCAGTCCTTCGAGGAACTTCTCTTTCCTCTTAGCATCAGTGTCAACTTCATCCGGTGCATAACGCGCCAGATTGTTGAACTCCTCAATATACTCTACCACGCTGCGGTGGCGCTGCTTCAAGTTATGAAATTCCTTATTCTTCAAACTCATCACTCCGGATGAGATGTGAGCGGTATGGAAACCATCTTCAAAGATAGTGTAACATCCCTAAAATCATGATTTCAAAGCCTGCATATCATTCATCCATGCATATAGATTTGAGATCAAAATTTCAAACTCCCTTCAGAAAAACAGAAGCATTTGATGTTATGATTTTATGTGGACAGATTTAATTCAAATGACCAACACCATTTGAAAGTTTGGAAGTTTAGGAACTTGGTTGCTTTCCTTCACTGTTGAAAAGTTTGTGTGTAGAATTTAGACCAAAGTTTTCAAATTTGAAATAATTCCAAATTCCCTATTTCAAACATTTCCAAACCAAGTGCCTAGTCTCTGTTATTTTGTTCTCCAAACTAAACCAAGCCTTTGCAAAGCAACCCTATGATTTTATGACTATATTTGAGACTACTTCCCACTGCAAAAATCCCAGAAAAATTTGAATTCAAATTGAACTTGATTTCATTTGAAAATCTATTCAGAAAATCGAAATAGAAAAGGAAAAGGAATAAACAAAAGGAAAAGGCCGTGCGCCAGGATTCCAGCCCAGTTTCTGATTAGGCCCAGTTAGCCCACCCGGGGGTTTTCTTTTCCTCTCTCACGCGCGAGCGCACGCACTCAGTCGCTGACAGCCAGACCCCACCTCCACCTCGCGCACTTCACTGACGAGCGGGCCTTCTCCACGTCAGCATCGTCTTCCCCTGATTCCGCGCACGACGTCCGCCGCTGGCCGTTGCAGCGCTGATCACGCGAGCTTAATTGACATTGATTCAGCGAGCGTTACCTGTCGAGCCTCGGGCTATAAGATCCCCCCTTCCTCGCGACCAATTTCCCCCAGTCAATTTTGCCTTCACGCCACCAGGTTGTCCACGACTCGCACGACTCCGCCGCTGCTCCGATGACCACACCGGCAAATTCCGGTGAGCCTCGTGTTCCCCTCTACCTCTCATTCATGCTATCTTGTTCTGTGAGTCTCGGCGCATCTACTGACACACCCCACTTACCTTCGCATGACCCGTAGCTCCATCAACGTCGACGACTGGCCGCCACCGTCTTCGGCTTCAACTCCGACGACCTCCAGTGGTAAGTCCAGACCGCCCCAAGCCTTGTCTTTCACACACACGTGTTCTCCGTGATCTTCTGCATCTGACCACACCCTCCGTTTGACTCCTAGCGATCTACAACGTCGTCTTCGACCTCGAACAGAACCACCTGTCGCCAGACTCAACTCCGACGAGGAATCATCGCCGAGTCAGCACGCCCCTTCGCAAACCAATGCCACCTTGAGCTTCAGCAGCTTCTTGCGAATCTGGTATGACCCTTCTCCCTCTCGCGGATGACCTGGAACGCTAGCGCCGCCGTAGACTGAGCGCTCCGCCGCTCACTGACGCCGCGCGCCGCCAGGACATGGTCGCGTGCTCGAGCATCGTTGGATCTAGATCCAAGCGATAGGATAGATTCACTTATCAGCGAAGAGGTATGCGTTCAGAGCCGTGCGATTTAATTAGATCCTACGGCTGCAGAGCTCGATCCGGTGCGAATCGGTACGCGCCAGTAACAACGCGACGCGTGTCTAGGGTTAGATCTAAAAACACATTTCAAATCAGAATTTGATCCAAATTTCAACTAGCTATAACTTTTGATCCACACGTTGGATTTTTGCAAACTTTATACCGTTGGATTCAGTGAATCAATACCTTTCTGAATATCCAATGTGTTTAACAAATAGTAACTGTTAAAATGGCGTTTTATACAGAAACATGTTTAAGGCTATTTTTAAGTATAGATTTATTTTGGTAAATTGTATTAGTGCCAAATAAGTTTAGTTGGCAAACTTTGTGACTTGTTAAGTTTCTGTAACATGCACATGCTTGGTAGAGTTTTCAAATTCATCACTTAGTAAATCTTGCATGCATGCATTCATATTTTTGATTGTATAAAGTTGTGTGTAATTGTATGCTACCAATTTTGTGTAGATTTTGCTAGTGACTGTGATTGTGAAGAGTGCTACTCTCCCCATTACCAAGGCAAGTGATATTTCATGATATTTCCACCCTTTATTTTTAATAAGCATTAGAATTATTTTTGCTAAGTCTTGCATGCTACTTTTACCAAATACTATGTTGGGAAATCCTATGTAGTGTAGAATTGTAGAATTGCTAGGGAATTTTCCTAAGTTAAGTTACTATGCCATGCTTAGCCTAGCTAGTAGAAGACAAGGGTTGGTAAAATATGTACATGCTATGTTGAAATAATTCTAAGTCCTTTGGGGACTCATGCTTTTCTTAATAAAACCACTAAGTCAATAAACCTCCTGGGTGGAATGGAAAGATTGGTTTATGTTGAGTGGTTACACAAGGCCATGGACTTGGCTTGTGTATCTCACTTGTGGTATGCCACCCAGGCACAAAGGGATTTGGACGCCAAGTGTTGAGAAAGCTTACAGTGCAACCACTTGGAAATATGGGCTCTGCCTTGATCATATAGGTTGCTAGAACTTAGTCACTTGGACAGTTGGTGGTAGTGGGAATGATAGGTTGGAGCACGTCCATTTGACTAAGGAAAGGCTTCTGAAAGGTCCTGTCTTGGGAAACCAAGTCTGGTGGGGAAAGTGCACAACCTCTGCAGATGGAAAATCTAAGTACTTAGCCAAGTCCATGGCAATGGACAACTTGAGCATCAAGACATGGAAGCTACAAGAATCTCATCACTCCAACTTCTAAGTAAAATTTGTGGGTGAACAAGGGTGAAGGACCCCAATGTCTATTGGTGGTTTCTCGGGAAGTTTTTGACAAAGAAAAACTTAGTGATTTCAACTAATAGGGAAAACCTATTTTCAAGCAAAGCAAGCCAAGCTACACTTAGCCAAAATGCATATAGTAATTTAGTCCACTTAAAATTTACTAAGGTATCACTTGCCAATACTATTCCAAAGTATTGACCCACTGTGGCTGTAACTTGTGATGTTGCAGGTTACTCCGATGATGAGTAGGAGTCATGAGTCTACACTCAACATGCTTGCCTGTGGCACATGAAGATGAGGACTTGTGTTTATTTACTTATTCCATAAACTCTTGTATTAGGCCTTTGGCCCTGAGTTGTAAAAGACTATGTTTTATCTCTGGAATGAATGTAATAAATGACCTTTGTATCTGTGTACTTCATCTTAAACTGTGGATGCTAGCATTGATCCAGGGACTAGCATTGCAATCACAGGGATCCTTTCCTTTACAAAGGAGGGGTCTAACAGATGGTATCAGAGCACTGTGTTGCCTGTAGGATTATGATCCCTAGGATTGGAAAACTACTAAGGAAAAAGTTTCAACTACTTCTACACTTGTCTATTCTTCTCGTAAACTTTTCTAATCTTCTCATTCTCATCTCTATTTGTAGATGAACTCCATCAACAAAGCCGTGAAGAAAGGACCACTCATGACCTTGGAGTGTGAAACTGAGTTTCCCAAAATCCTCAAGGACCTCATGGTGGCAATGGAAGCACATGGTGCAGCTGTGTACAAGGGCTTTCCAGTGATGGATGAAGGAGTGGAGTATTGGTGGGTGCAACTTCACTTGTACAAAAACAAGGAAGACAACCACAAAGAAAAGGGATTCTGCATGTACACCAACACTGTGATGCACACCACATTCTTTGAGTCAGCCAGAGAAGCAGCTTGGAGGACTATCAAAGAACTTAGTGCTAGAGTCAAGTGCAGGATGCTCAACCTCCAAAAAGACTTTAGAGAAAGAGAAGGAGTTTACCCAAGAGTTGGAAGCCACCAACCAAGAATTAAGGGGAGATATTATAGACTTAGTGATGGAATCATGTGAACAAGATAGGTGGATTGCCTCTAGGAACATTGTGTTAGCCACCAGATCCAGTGAGATAGGATTGTGAGCACACTTCGTTAGTTGGACCACCACCTATCACCTTATTTTCCAAAATGATACCTTAAATAAGTTTGGACCTTGATTGATGTAATGGATTCATGTATGCATGACTTTTGTGATTTTGTGTTCCAAGGATGTGTATGTGATGTTTGTCTTTGTTTATCTTAAATAATGTTGTTCTAACTTTTCTATCTTATAAATAGATGCATATTACCATCAGCACTGTTGAGGAGTTCCTGGTCACCCGTTTCGGTCCTCGTATCATTGAGCTTACCACTTTGCTCGATCTCCCTCTTCCCACCATCATGGTGCACCCACTCACCAAGTTCGAGAGGAAGGACCTCTGGGGCTTCAAGGTGAACCAGCCCGGACGCCAGACGGAGCCTACTACGGAGGCCATCGTCTTCAAGCTGATGCACGACGACAGGGAGAGAGGCATGGAGGTAGTCATGCAGGACCTGATAGGACGTCTGTTAGGCCGTCTCTCCCGACAGGTTAGAGGCACCCACTTCCACGTCTTCGGAAGACGTGATGATGATGGAGAGTCCATCGACTTTGAAGACGACTCGAGGGACGTAGCAGAGCCGATACGTCTCTATCTCCAGGACTTAGAGTCTCTTATCCGGCACGTGGACACGGACAGGACCAACGTCATGCTCAGCAATGACGAGCTCCAGGTGCAGCTTCGCGAGAAGGACAAGCTTTTCACACAGCAGGACGAGATAGTCAAGGAAATGGAGACGAAGTTCGAGGCCCAGGACCGCAAGTTCAAGAGTCAGGAGAAATGCATCCAGGATAGGAACAAGAAGATCCGGGACATGACCGAGGAACTGAAGTCCAAGGATTTCGAGCTAGAGCAGCAGCGGATGGTGATCGAGAGGCTTCGCTCCCAGAAGAGGGATCTCAAGGCCAAGATCGATTCCTTGACCACTACGATTGAGGAGAACAAGACCGCGATGGAGAACGCAGGTCTTACCTTCGTCGAGGAGGAGATTGATGCTGATGAGTAGACTTGACTACTCGTTTATCTTTCATTATCATACTTGTTATTTGTGAACTTGTTATTGGACCATCCGACATGTGGATGGCTTGCGACTTGTGTGTTTTATTTCGAGAACTTTGTTATTCTGTTGTTGAGCTTTTATCCTTGAGTTACATGCTTTGTGTTTGCTTGTGATGTATTGTGCATAAAAAATCTATGGGTATCTCATTCTTATCTATTTGGACAAACCACAGATGCCTCCCCGTCGCGCAAACCCCAACCCTAACAACATCACTCCAGAAATGCAACAGATGATGAATGCTCGGACGCAGCTTATACAGATGATGACAACATTCATCCAAAACTAGAATAACAACAACAACAACAACAACCCCAATAACAACAACAACAATAACAACAACAACAACCCTCCGGGTTTTGATATGCTCACTAGATTTCTGCGTCTGAGGCCAGCTAAGTTTTCGGGGACAACTGATCCCATGGTGGCCAATGATTGGCTACGTTCTGTGAACAAAGACTTAGTGACTGTGGGCTGCACGGATGCTGAAAAGGTCAGGTTTGCAGCGCATCTGTTGGAAGGACCAGCCGCCACATGGTGGGACAACTTCCAAATCACCACTCCTTTGGATGAGGTGACTTGGGCTATCTTTGAAGATGGCTTTCGCACTGGTCATATCTCATCAGGAATGATGAGTCTGACAAAGAAGGAGTTTCACAACCTGAAGCAACGCCACCGCAGCGTGGCTGAATACATAGAAGAGTTCAACAATCTGGCGCGCTATGCACCGGATGAGGTTGACACGGATGCCAAAAGAAAGGAAAAGTTTCTGGAAGGCCTGAATGATGAGTTAAACTTGCAGTTGTCTGTGGCATATGTTCCAACTTATCAGTCTCTGTGTGACAAGGCTGCTATTTTGGAGAGTAAAATGAAGCAAGTCGAGAGTAGGAAGAGGAAACACTCCGACAAGCACAGCTCGGGGTCGTCGCACAAACGATCTCACTATGATGACAGTGGAAGCTCAGGATCCCATAAGCATGGGAAATTCAACAAACACCACAACCGCAACCGTCATGACAACAAGCATCACCGCAGTCATGAAAATGACAAGTACAAGAACCACAAGAGTGGACATAAGAGCCACCACAGTGGGAATGGTAGTGGAAGTGGAAGTCAGCCTGCTAAAAAGGAAATTAGTCAGGTTGAGTGCTTCAAATGCAAGAAGCTGGGGCATTATGCTAACGAGTGCCCTGAGAAGAAAGTTGAAGGACCTAACAAGCCCAATCCTTTTCAGAAAGGACAGGTTAACCACATCAATGTGGAGGAGGTCTATGAGGAGCCTGACGCTGTTGCTGGTAAGTTCAGACTCAATTCCATTCCAGCATTTGTACTCTTTGACACTGGTGCATCTCATTCATTCATATCAAAAGCATTTGTTGATAGAAATGGGTTTGCATTGGAAAACATTGGGTGTCCAATAAAAGTTAGTTCTCCGGTGGAGATATGATAGTAAGTCTTGGATGCCGGGATCTTGTCATAGAGTTCGGAAAGCATAAGTTTCCAGTGAGCCTGATAATCCTAGATTCCCAAGGACTAGACGTAATATTGGGAATGGATTGGATGGATAAGTATGAAGGAGTACTAGATTGTGCTAATCGTACTGTTGCACTCACAACCCCAGAAGGAAAAAGAATAAAATTCAGGTCAAACTTTGAATCCAAAGGAAGTAAGCTGAAATCTCTTAAGGGGGTTAGCATGGACAGCGTGCCAATTGTATGTGAGTATCCGGATGTGTTTCCGGAAGAATTACCAGGAATGCCACCGGATAGAGATGTGGAGTTTCTGATAGATTTGGTACCAGGTTCAGGACCAATAGCCAAGAGATCATACAAAATGTCAGTGGACGAACTAAAAGAACTCAAGAAACAACTTGGAGAACAATTGCAGAAAGGATTTATCCAACCAATTTCTTCATCTTGGGGAGCCCCAGTGTTGTTCGTGGAGAAGAAAGATAGAATCCAAAGGTTATGCATAGATTACCGTTCACTCAACGAGGTAACTATCAAGAACAAATATCCTTTGCCAAGAATCAATGACTTGTTTGATCAGCTAGAAGGAGCCTGTGTGTTCTCAAAGATTGATCTCCGGTCAGGATATTTTCAACTCAAGATAAGAGAGCAAGACATACCTAAAACAGCATTCACCACAAGGTATGGACTATACGAGTATACCGTAATGCCTTTTGGCTTAACCAATGCTCTAGCATACTTCATGAATATGATGAACAAGGTGTTCATGGAATTTCTTGACAAGTTCGTTGTCGTTTTCATCGATGACATCTTAGTCTACTCCAAGAGCAAGGAAGAGCATGAAGGACACTTGCGTTTGATACTTGAAAAATTAAGAGAGCATAAACTTTATGCCAAATTCAGCAAGTGTGAGTTTTGGTTAGAGGAAGTTGGTTTTCTTGGTCATGTTATGACAAAGGATGGTGTAGCAGTTGATCCTGTCAAAGTTTCAGCTGTGACAGAATGGGAATCTCCTAAGAATGTGAAAGAAGTTCGCAGTTTTCTTGGTTTAGCAGGATACTACAGAAGGTTCATTGAAAATTTCTCAAAGGTTGCTAAGCCAATGACTGAATTGTTAAAGAAGGACAAGAAATTTAGGTGGTCTGAAGGTTGTGAAGTCAGCTTCCAAGAACTAAAGAAGAGACTTGTGACAGCATTCTATGTCTTCCAGATTTGGAAAAGGATTTCCAAGTATATTGTGATGCGTCTCATCAAGGTTTGTGTGCCGTACTTATGCAAGGCGGAAAAGTTGTGGCTTATGCCTCGAGATAACTCAAAACTCATGAGGTAAACTATCCTACTCATGATTTAGAGTTAGCCTCTGTTGTCCATGCACTCAAAACATGGAGACACTACCTTTTGGGAAAGCGTTGTGAAGTGTTCACCGATCACAAGAGTTTGAAATATATCTTCACCCAGAAGGAAATCAATATGAGACAAAGGAGATGGCTAGAACTTATCAAAGATTACGACTTAAGTTTGCAGTACCATCCCGGTAAAGCAAATGTAGTAGCAGATGCTCTAAGTCGTAAGGCGTTTGTAAATGGCCTTACCAAAGGTGAATTGCCAGATGACTTGTGTAAGAAATTCAAAGAACTCAGATTGGAGATTGTGCCAAAAGGACATCTTATGTCTTTGGATGTTCAACCCACTCTGTTGGATAAGATTAAAGAAGCCCAAAAGACGGATAAAGAAATCGAAGAGATTAAGGAAAGGATTAGCCAGGGGAAAGCTAAAAATTTCCATGTAGACGGACAAGGTACTTTATGGCACGGGAAACGTATTTGTGTTCCACAAGACCCGGAGTTGCGGAAACTGATTTTACAGGAAGCCCACAACTCTCCGTATTCTATTCACCCAGGAAACACCAAGATGTACATGGATATGAAAGAAATATTTTGGTGGAACAATCTAAAAAGGGACATCGCCGAACATATTGCTTTGTGTGATGTGTGTAGTAGAGTGAAAGCGGAACATCAGAAACCAGCAGGTTTGCTTCAACCACTACCTATTCCTGAATGGAAGTGGGAAAATATCGGTATGGATTTCATTACCGGATTACCAAGGACCAGGTCAGGGTATGATTCTATATGGGTAGTAGTAGATCGTCTAACTAAAGTGGCTCATTTTATACCCGTGAAGACAACTTATACAAGTGCCAAGTTAGCCAAAATCTACATGAACAGAATTGTATGCCTTCACGGTGTGCCTAAGAGTATTGTGTCTGATAGAGGAACTCAGTTCACTTCTCACTTTTGGAGACAGCTCCATGAATCTTTGGGAACGAGATTGGAATTCAGCACTGCTTTTCATCCTCAAACTGATGGACAAACAAAAAGGACTAACCAAATTCTTGAAGACATGTTGAGGGCATGTGCTCTAGACTTTGGAGCAAGTTGGGATGAAAGTCTGCCCTACGCAGAGTTCTCTTACAATAACAGTTATCAATCTAGTATTGGGATGGCACCATTTGAGTTTCTCTACGGAAGGAAGTGTACCACCCCATTGCTATGGAATGGAGTGGGAGAAATAAGTTTATTTGGACCTGATCTTATCAAAGAAGCCGAAGAGAAAGTCAAATTGGTTAAGGACAGGTTGAAGATAGCACAGTCCCGACAGAAAAGCTACGCGGATTCTAAGCGTAGAGAAGTCACCTACGAAGTTGGGGATAGAGCTTATCTCAGAGTATCACCACTTCGTGGAGTGAAAAGATTTGGAGTCAAAGGAAAGTTGGCACCAAGATATGTTGGGCCATTCAAAATTCTAAGTCGCAAGGGAGAAGTTGCATATGAAGTTGAATTGCCAGAATCTCTGTCAGTTGTCCATAATGTGTTCCATGTGAGTCAGCTTAAGAAATGTCACCCAGAGATGGAAGAATCTTCTTTGAAGGATACCATACCTTTGGAAGAGGTTCAACTAGAAAGTGACCTCACCTATGAAGAAAAGCCTGTCAAGATTCTTGAGACTGCAGAAAGAGTCACAAGGACAAAAACTATCAAGTTTTGCAAGGTACAATGGAATCATCATTCCGAAGAGGAAGCAACCTGGGAAAGAGAAGATGATCTTCGGAAAGACCACCCTCACCTATTTGCTAGCCAATCCGAATCTCGAGGGCGAGATTCATCTTAAGGGGGTTAGATTTGTAAAATCCCTAAAATCATGATTTCAAAGCCTGCATATCATTCATCCATGCATATAGATTTGAGATCAAAATTTCAAACTCCCTTCAGAAAAACAGAAGCATTTGATGTTATGATTTTATGTGGACAGATTTAATTCAAATGACCAACACCATTTGAAAGTTTGGAAGTTTAGGAACTTGGTTTCTTGCCTTCACTTTTGAAAAGTTTGTGTGTAGAATTTAGACCAAAGTTTTCAAATTTGAAATAATTCCAAATTCCCTATTTCAAACATTTCCAAACCAAGTGCCTAGTCTCTGTTATTTTGTTCTCCAAGCTTAACCAAGCCTTTCCAAAGCAACCCTATGATTTTATGACTATATTTGAGACTACTGCCCACTACAAAAATCCCAGAAAAATTTGAATTCAAATTGAACTTGATTTCATTTGAAAATCTATTCAGAAAATCGAAATAGAAAAGGAAAAGGAATAAACAAAAGGAAAAGGCCGTGCGCTAGGATTCCAGCCTAGTTTCTGATTAGGCCCAGTTAGCCCACCCGGGGGTTTTCTTTTCCTCTCTCACTCACGAGCGCACGCACTCAGTCGCTGACAGCCAGACCCCACCTCCACCTCGCGCACTTCACTGACGAGCGGGCCTTCTCCACGTCAGCATCGTCTTCCCCCTAATTCCGCGCACGACCTCCGCCGCTGGCCGTTGCAGCGCTGATCACGCGAGCTTAATTGACATTGATTCAGCGAGCGTTACCTGTCGAGCCTCGGGCTATAAGATCCCCTCTTCCTCGCGACCAATTTCCCCCAGTCAATTTTGCCTTCACGCCACCAGGCTGTCCACGACTCGCACGACTCCGCCGCTGCTCCGACGACCACACCGGCAAATTCCGGTGAGCCTCGTGTTTCCCTCTACCTCTCATTCATGCTATCTTGTTCTGTGAGTCTCGGCGCATCTACTGACACACCCCACTTACCTTCGCATGACCCGTAGCTCCATCAACGTCGACGACTGGCCGCCACCGTCTTCGGCTTCAACTCCGACGACCTCCAGTGGTAAGTCCAGACCGCCCCAAGCCTTGTCTTTCACACACACGTGTTCTCCGTGATCTTCTGCATCTGACCACACCCTACGTTTGCCTCCTAGCGATCTACAACGTCGTCTTCGACCTCGAACAGAACCACATGTCGCCAGACTCAACTCCGATGAGGAATCATCGCCGAGTCAGCACGCCCCTTCGCAAACCAACGCCACCTTGAGCTTCAGCAGCTTCTTGCGAATCTGGTATGACCCTTCTCCCTCTCGCGGATGACCTGGAACGCTAGCGCCGCCGTAGACTGAGCGCTCCGCCGCTCACTGACGCCGCGCGCCGCCAGGACATGGTCGCGTGCTCGAGCACCGTTGGATCTAGATCCAAGCGATAGGATAGATTCACTTATCAACGAAGAGGTATGCGTTCAGAGCCGTGCGATTTAATTAGATCCTACGGCTGTAGAGCTCGATCCGGTGCGAATCGGTACACGCCAGTAACAACGCGACGCGTGTCTAGGGTTAGATCTAAAAACAGATTTCAAATCAGAATTTGATCCAAATTTCAACTAGCTATAACTTTTGATCCACACGTTGGATTTTTGCAAACTTTATACCGTTGGATTCAGTGAATCAATACCTTTCTGAATATCCAATGTGTTTAACAAATAGTAACTGTTAAAATGGCGTTTTATACAGAAACATGTTTAAGGCTATTTTTAAGTATAGATTTATTTTGGTAAATTGTATTAGTGTCAAATAAGTTTAGTTGGCAAACTTTGTGACTTGTTAAGTTTCTCTAACATGCACATGCTTGGTAGAGTTTTCAAATTCATCACTTAGTAAATCTTGCATGCATGCATTCATATTTTTGATTGTATAAAATTGTGTGTAATTGTATGCTACCAATTTTGTGTAGATTTTGCTAGTGACTGTGATTGTGAAGAGTGCTACTCTACCCATTACCAAGGCAAGTGATATTTCATGATATTTCCACCCTTTATTTTGAATAAGCATTAGAATTATTTTTGCTAAGTCTTGCATGCTACTTTTACCAAATACTATGTTGGGAAATCCTATGTAGTGTAGAATTGTAGAATTGCTAGGGAATTTTCCTAAGTTAAGTTACTATGCCATGCTTAGCCTAGCTATGTAACATCCCAAAAATCATAGTTTCAAAACTCATTCATATCATCTTTGCATCATTCGTCCATTTAGGGTTTTCTGAAAAATCACTTAGTGATAGAATTTGAGCTATGATTTCATGTGGTCAATTTATCCCAAATAGCCATCACCCTTTGAAATTTGAATGTTTAAGTACTTGTTTGCTTGCCTCCATTGATGGAAAGTTTAGGTGAAACTTTTTAAACCCCAAGATTTCAAATTTAGAAGTAGTTTCAAAATCCCTTTCAAATATTTGCAAATTAGAACAAATCTCTGATTATTTTAGAAACCAAGCTGGACCAAGCCTTACAAAGTAACCACTTAGTCATTATGACTGTTTTTTAATCCACAAAACCCTGCAAAAAATTCCCAAGGCAGTTTGATTTCAAAAGGATTTGAATTCATATCAAAATTCATACCAGAAAATGAATTTAGAAAAAGAAAAGGGCACTTCAATAGAAAAAGGCCACGCGGCCAGAATCTGGCCCAGCAGTAAAACGAGCCCAACAAGCCCACCCGGGATCTTCTTAATCTACTCCCACGCGCAAGCGCACGCACTGAGCCGCTGACAGTCAGACCCCACCCAAACTCCGCGCACCTCGCTGACAAGCGGGCCATCTCCACGCCAGCGTCGTCTCCACCCGCACGACCTGTTCATCCCCAATCAACGCGGCCGTTTCCTGTGTGTTAATCGAGGCGTCAATTCGAATCAATGGTCGAGTGATTCTCGCGCTTGACCAGGCTATATAAACCCCCTCTGTCCCCTCTCTCTTTTCCCCCAAACCCCAAGCACAGAACGCCCCCAGGCTGCGCGCATTTCTCTCTGCAACCCCGCCGTCTCCGACGACTGCGCCGGCGAATTCCGGTGAGTCTCGAGTTCCCCTCGGTCTCGCGTTCACGCTATCTTGTTCAGTGAACCTCTGTGCATCTTCTGACACTCTCCGTTTGCCTTCGCATGACCCATAGCTTCGGCAACATCGACGACTGGATCGCCACCGTCTTCTGCACAAACTCCGGCGAGTTCTAGTGGTAAGCCCCGACCGCCCCGCGTCTTCTAGTTCAAACACACGACTCTGCCTTGACTCTGTGAACCTAACCGTGTCCTCGTCTTGCCTTGGGGTGGTTCACAGCGACGTCCACGACGACCACCCGACACACCGACGCCACCCTCCACTCCGGCGAGCAATCGCAACCGTGTCCGAGCGCCCCTTGACCAACCGCAAGTACGACGAGCTTCGCCGTGACCCCCTGAGCCCGGTGAGCTACTCCTCGATCTCTCCTACCCCCTGTAGCGCCGCCTCCGTCGTCGACTGACTGTTCCGCCGCCGGTAGCCACCGCTACGCCGCCAGTTCTTGGTCAGATCGATAGCAGCCATTGGATCTGCATCGTAGGGTTAGGATAGAACATTAAACGAAAGGGTAAGCGCGCATCTGAGCCGCCAGATCCCACTTAGATCGTACGGTCCATAGAACGCGATCCGCGCGAAGCGGTACGCACCAGTAAGGATGCGACGCGTGGCAAGGTTTAAACTAAAAACAGAATTTAAAACCAGATTTAGATTCAAACTTCAAATGCTTATAACTTTTGAATGCCACGTTAGATTTTTGCAAATTTTATACCGTTGGATTCAGTGAAACAAGGCCTTTCTGAAAATCCAATTTATTTAGCATATAGTAACAGTTAAAAATGATTCTATTTGTAGAACAAGTTTAAGGATATTTTAGATATAGATTTAATTTGGTAAATTATGTGGATGCCAAATGAGTTTAGTTGGCAAAATTTTGTGCTACGTTAAGTTTCTGAACTCATGAGCATACTTGGTAGAATTTTCAAAGAAATCACACTTAGTAAATTCTTGCATGCATGCATTCATATTATTTTTGTTTGTATATAATTGTGTGTAATTGTATGCTATGATTTCTTGTGTAGATTTTGCTAGTGATTGTGATTGTGAAGAGTGCTACTCTCCCCACTACCAAGGCAAGTGATATTTTCATGATTATTTCTGTCCTATGTTTTGTATTAGCATTAGATATTTTGCTAAAATGTTGCATGATATTTTGCCTAGTGCTAAGATGGGAAATCCTAAGTAGAATTACTAAGGAAAATATCCTAAGTTAGGTTATCATATTGTGCTTAGTCTAGCTACTTAGCAAACAAGGGTGGTAAACATCTATATGATTTATGATGAAAATATTCTAAGTCTAGAGACTTATGTTTTTCTTAATAAAACAACTAAGTAAAATGAACCTCCTGGGTGGAATGGAATGTTTGGGTTATGTTGAGTGGTTACACAAGTCCATGGACTTGGGTTGTGTATCTCACTTGTGGTATGCCACCCAGGCACAAAGGGATTTGGAGGCCAAGTGTTGAGAAAGCTTACAGTGCAACCACTTGGCAAAATGGGCTCTGCCTTGATCATATAGGTTGCTAGAACTTAGTCTTTTGGACAGTTGGTGGTAGATGGGATAATAGGTTGGAACGCGTCCATTTGACTAAGGAAAAGCTTCTGAAAGGTCCTGTCTTGGGAAACCAAGTCTGGTGGGGAAAGTGCACAACCTCTGCAGATGGAAAACCTAAGTACTTAGCCTAGTCCAAGGAAATGGACACTTTTGAGCATCAAGACATGGAAGCTACAAGAATCTCATCACTCCAACTTCTACAATAAAAATTTGTGGGTGAACAAGGGTGAAGGACCTCAATGTCTATTGGTGGTTCCTTGGGAATGTTTTTGACAAAGAAGAACTTAGAGTTTTCAACTAATAGGTAAAACCTATTTTCAAGCAAAGCAAGCCAAGCTACACTTAGCCAAAATGCATATAGTAATATAGTCCACTTAAAATATAATAAGGTATCACTTGCCAATACTATTCCAAAGTATTGACCCTCTGTGGCTGTAACTTGTGATGTTGCAGGTTACTCCGATGATGATTAGGAGTCATGAGTCTACACTCAACATGCTTGCCTGTGGCACATGAAGATGAAGACTTGTGTTTATTTAATTATTCCATAAACTCTTGTATTAGTCCTTTGGCCTTGAGTTGTAAAAGACTATGTTTTATCTCTGGAATGAATGTAATAAACGACCTTTGTATCTATGTACTTCATCTAAAACTGTGGATGCTAGCATTGATCCAGGGACTAGCATTGCAATCACAGGGATCCTTTCCTTTATAAAGGAGGGGTCTAACAAGCTAGTAGAAGACAAGGGTTGGTAAAATATGTACATGCTATGGTGAAATAATTCTAAGTCCTTTGGGGACTCATGCTTTCATTAATAAAACCACTAAGTCAATAAACCTCCTGGGTGGAATGGAAAGATTGGTTTATGTTGAGTGGTTACACAAGGCCATGGACTTGGCTTGTGTATCTCACTTGTGGTATGCCACCCAGGCACAAAGGGATTTGGAGGCCAAGTGTTGAGAAAGCTTACAGTGCAACCACTTGGCAATATGGGCTCTGCCTTGATCATATAGGTTGCTAGAACTTAGTCACTTGGACAGTTGGTGGTAGTGGGAATGATAGGTTGGAGCGCGTCCATTTGACTAAGGAAAGGCTTCTGAAAGGTCCTGTCTTGGGAAACCAAGTCTGGTGGGGAAAGTGCACAACCTCTGCAGATGGAAAATCTAAGTACTTAGCCAAGTCCATGGCAATGTACAACTTGAGCATCAAGACATGGAAGCTACAAGAATCTCATCACTCCAACTTCTAAGTAAAATTTGTGGGTGAACAAGGGTGAAGGACCCCAATGTCTATTGGTGGTTTCTTGGGAAGTTTTTGACAAAGAAAAACTTCGTGATTTCAACTAATAGGGAAAACCTATTTTCAAGCAAAGCAAGCCAAGCTACACTTAGCCAAAATGCATATAGTAATTTAGTCCACTTAAAATTTACTAAGGTATCACTTGCCAATACTATTCCAAAGTATTGACCCACTGTGGTTGTAAATTGTGATGTTGCAGGTTACTCCGATGATGAGTAGGAGTCATGAGTCTACACTCAACATGCTTGCCTGTGGCACATGAAGATGAGGACTTGTGTTTATTTACTTATTCCATAAACTCTTGTATTAGGCCTTTGGCCCTGAGTTGTAAAATACTATGTTTTATATCTGGAATGAATGTAATAAACGACCTTTGTATCTGTGTACTTCATATTAAACTGTGGATGCTAGCATTGATCCAGGGACTAGCATGGCAATCACAGGGATCCTTTCCTTTACAAAGGAGGGGTCTAACAGATAGCCCATGTCACATCCTCAATGGGAGTGGTGATCTGGAAGTTATCCCACCATGTAGCTGTTGGTCCTTCCAATAAGTGTGCTGCAAACCTGACTTTCTCCTCATCAGTACAGCCAACAGTTACCAAATCCTTGTTTACTGAGCGTAGCCAATCATTGGCCACCATGGGGTCAGTAGTTCCTGAGAACTTAGCAGGCCTCAGTCTTAAGAATCTGGTAAGCATGTCAAAACCTGGTGGATTGTTCTGATTGTTGTTGTTGTTATTGTTGTTGTTCTGATTCTGCATAAAGGTGGTCATCATCTGCATCAGCTGTGTCTGAGCTGTCATCAGCTGCTGCATCTCTGGGGTGACATTGTTGTTGTTTGGGTTGGGGTTGGCACGTCGGGGAGGCATCTGTGGTTTTCAATAAGGATAAGAATGAGATACCCATAGATGCTTAACATGCACAATACATCATATAGACAATCACAAACTAGCATCGAAATAACAAAAGTTCAACAACATAGACAACAAGTTTTGAAAAGCAAACACACAAATAGCAAGCCATCCACATGTTGGATGGTCATTGCGACTCAAAATCATAAGTATGGTAAATGATAAATAAACGAGCAGTCATCACTACTCCTCTGCATCAACCTCCTCATCGACAAGTGTAAGACCTGCATTCTTCATAGCGGTCTTGTACTCCTCGACATTGGTAGTCAAGGCCTCTACCTTGGCTTTGAGAGCCCTCTTCTGTGAACGAAGTCTCTCAATCACATCCTGCTGATGCTCGAGCTCAAAGTCCTTGGCCTCTAGTTCTGCATTCATCTCTCGAATCCTCTTGTTCCTATCTTGGACTCTTTTCTCTTGACTCTTGAACTTTCTATCCTGACTCTCAAACTTGGCCTCCATTTCCTTGACTATTTCATCTTGCTCCGCGAAGAGCTTGTCCTTCTCACGAAGCTGCACCTGGAGTTCGTCATTGCTAAGCATGACATTGGTCCTATCAGTATCTAGGTGCCTAAGAAGAACCTATAGGTCCTGGAGGTACAAATGAATCGGCTCTGTCATCTCTCTAGCAGTATCCTCGAACTCAATAGCCTCACCATCCTCGTAACATCTACCGAAGGCGTGGAAGTGAGTACCTCTAATCTCCCAAGAGTGTCTCCCTAGTAAACGCCCAAGTAAATCCTGCATGACTACCTCTAGGCCTCTCTCCCTGTCATCATGCATGAGCTTGAAAGTGATGGCCACCATGGCTGGCTCAGTCTGGCGTCCTGGCTGAGTAATATTGAAGCCCCAAAGGTCCTTCCTCTCAAACTTGGTGAGGGGAAGCATGATGATGCTAGAAAGCGGAAGATTGAGCACACTAGTGAGCTCAATAAGACGAGTGCCAAAACGATTTCCCTTGAACTCTTCAGCCGTGCTGATAGTAACATTAGGCATCTAGTTTTATAAGATAGAAAAAGTTAGAATCAATATAGATAGAGAGAATCATAAGACAAAGCATCACAAGCATATTATTGGAAATCAAACACACAAGTCATGGCATACATAAATCCATTACAAGCATACAAGGTTCAACCTAACTTAGACAAAATTTTGGAAATAAAATGATAAGTGTGGTGGTCCAACTAACGAAGTACGTTACAACTCTCACTCACTAGACAAAATGGCTATCAAAGCATCCTTAGTAGCCATCTGCCTATCTTGTTCACAAGATTCCAAAATCAAGTCTATGATGTCTTCCCTTAGTTGTTGGTTGGTAGTTTCCAACTCTTGGGTATGCCTCTTTTCTTACCTAAGGTCATTTTGGGTGTTGAGAATTCTGCACTTGAGTCTTTCACCAAGCTCTTTGATGGCCTTCCAAGATGCATCCCTTGCAGAATCAAAGAATGTGGTGTGCATCACTGAGTTGGTGACCATGCAGAATCCTGATTATTTGTGGTTGTCTTCCTTGTTTTTGTACAAGTGAAGTTGCACCCACCAATATTCTTCTCCTTCATCCATCACAGGGAAACCTTTGTACACAGCTGCACCATGTATCCCCATGGTAACCATAAGGTTCTTGAGGGCCTTTGGAAATTCAGTCTCACACTCTAGGGTCATAGTCATGAGTGGTCCCTTCCTTATAGCTTCGTTGATGGAGTTCATCTACAAATAGAGATGAGAAAGAAGAATTATAAAAGTTTACGAGAAGAAAAAGACAAGTGTGGAAATTTTTGAAATTTTTTCCTTAGTTATTTCTAATCCAATCCTAGGGTCATAATCCTATAGGCAACACAGTGCTCTGATACCATCTGTAGGATCCCACCTTTATAAAGGTAAAGATCCCTGTGACTGCAATTCTAGTCCCTGGATCAATGCTAGCATCCATAGTTTAAGATGAAGTACACAGATACAAAGGTCATTATTACATATCATTCCAGAGACAAACATAGTCTTTTACAACTCCATGGCCACAAGCCTAATATAAGAGTTCAATTATTAAGTAAGATAAATAAGTCTTCATCTTCATGTGCCACAGGCAAGCATGTTGAGTGTAGACTCATAACCCCTATCATCATCAGAGTAACCTGCAACATCACAAGTTACAGCCATAGTGGGTCAATACATTTGGAATAGTATTGGCAAGTGATACCTTAGTAGAATATTGTCATCTAGATACTACATGCATTTGGCTAAGTGTAGCTTAGGCTTGCTTTGCTCAAAATAGGTTTTACCTATTAGTTGAAAACACTAAGTTTTTCTTTGACAAAACTTTCCCAAGGAATCACCAATAGACATTGGTGATCCTTCACCCTTGTTCAACCACAAGTTTTAACTTAGAAATTGGGACGAGGAGATTCTTGATAGCTTCCGTGTCTTGATGCTCAAGTTGTACAGTACCAGGGACATGGCTAAGTACTTAGATTCTTCCATCTTCAGAGGTTGCGCACTTTCCCCACAAGACTTGATTTTCACCAAGACAGGACCTTTCAGAAGCCTTCCCTTAGACCAAATGGACGCGTTCCATCCTATCATCCCACTACCACCAACTGTCCAAATGGCTAAGTTATTGCAACCTATATGATCCAGGCAGAGCCCATATTGCCATGTGGCTGCACTAGAAGCTTCTTAACATTTGGCATCTCAAATCCCTTTGTTCCTGGGTGGCTTTCCACAAGTGAGATACACAAGGTAAACCATAGAAATGGTCCTTTTGTAACCACTCAACACAAACCATTCTTTCCATTCCACCCAGGTGTTTCATTAACTTAGTTGTTTTATTAAGCAAAAACACAAGTCAAAGTCTTAGAAATATTTCACATAGCATGAATATATAACCACCCTTGGTTGCTACTAGCTAGGCTAAGCATGGAAATGGTAAACATCTTAACTTAGAGAAATTTCTTAACAATTCTACAACTACTAGGATTTCCCAAGCATATCATATAGATACTTAACAAAAATATCCATGCAAGTCCTATACAAAATATTTCTAGTGCATAGTTGAAAAATATAGGAATAAAATCATGAAGCACCACTTTCCTTCGTAGTTTGGGGAGTAGCAACAATCTTCACAACCACAATCACTATTAGCACCAAAATCTACACATACAATAATGGCACCAAAATCACATAGCAAATTATACAAACAAAAATATATGAATGCATGCAAATGTCATGTGATGGTTTTTCTACACCAAAAAAGACAAGGGTAATGTACTGAAACATAAACAAGACCAAGATACACAAAATAAACTTTATTTGATCTTTAAAACATTTTTCAAATAATTTCTATACTCAAACTAAGCCTACAAATGTCTCTGCAAAAACGACCATTTTTACAGAGGCAAAACATTAAACACATTGCATAAACAAGGATTTTCTCTCCTGATTCGAATGATATAAAGTTTGCAAAATTTGAACGTGGGGATCAAAAGTTATGAATTTTACAAGGTTGAATCACAAATAGATCTAAATTCTGTTTTTAAATCTAAACCCTAGCCACGCGGCGTGTTCTGATTGGCCCGTACCGGTTCGCACGGATCGATCGATAAGAGCCGTTGGATTAAAGTGACTGCGCACGGTCCAGAGCTAAACATACCGCTTCGTTAAGTGATTCTATCTCACGCGTTAGATCTTGATCTAACGGCTCGCGATCAAACGACCAAGGATTGGCGGCCCTGGCGACGGTGGCGCAGCGGCGGCGCTCTGTCAGCGAAGTTGCCGGTGATTTAGGTCGCGCGGGGAGGAGTGGGGATGCTTACTGGGTTCGCGTGGTTGCTGCGGTGCTCGAGGAGGTCGAGGGAGGGACACGGGCGCACCTTGGAGGTCGCTGGGGCTCGTCGGAGTTGTGCGCGGCATCGGGTGTTTGCAGACGTTGACGTTGCCGAAGATTTGAACCGCCCTAGCATGAACCAGATGTATCAGGAGGTGCGCAAGGTCACAGCGAGCATGATAGTATCGAGGAAAAGGCAAGGGGCGCTCGGATATTACCGTGATTTCTCACCGGAGATGAGAGAGGCGTCGGGCACTTGCGGTGGTTGTCGAATCCATCGACCTAGGTCACGAGCAGACAAAACAAAGGCATGACATGAGTCTCGTTAGCAAGGGAATCATGCTAGCGTGAATGAGACAGAGTGGGGTGGACGGAGCTCACCACAATGTCTCGCCGGAGTTGCTCGAGCAGCGGCTTTGCAGACTGAATTCTGGGCAGCCCGATGGCGGAGAGAGTGTGACGAGTGAGGGGAAAGACTCGCGGTGCAGAGAGGTTTAAGTAGGCAGAGGCTCGGCAGGAAACGCTTGCTGAATCCATGGCAATTACGCCGCGCTATCAACGGCAGCGGTGACGTGTTCTTGCGCGGGATTTGGGGAAGATGATGATGATGTGGACGTGGCCCATCGATCAGTGGCTGGGGGTAGGTTCTGCGCTGGTGGGGAAAGGCAGAGAGAGGAGTGGCCCGGGTGGGCTGCTTTGGCTGTTGGGCTGAATAAGTGGCGCCAGGACCAGTTCTGTTTCCCAATTCTTTTTCTTTTTCTAAAACGATTTTCAGGAATCCTTTTCAAATAAATTCAAAAGCATTTGAATTCCAAATCTTTCTGGACTTTTGTAAAGTGAAACCTTCATGTTTTTGGGCATAAAACCAAGTTGCCTTGCTGGAATTGTTTTGTTCCTTTTGAAAATTCAAAATAAACAGTGCCTTAGCACAAGATTTAATGAAGATATATAAATGGTCTAAAACCATATTTTGTTTTTTCAAGCTTTGGAACTCATCAAACAATCCTATGAACACACAACAATGGTTTTAAAACAATTATTTTCTCACTAGAGAGTAACATTGGATCAAAGCTTGTCCAGATGAAATAATAGCACTCAATGCTTCTGTTTCTTTGAAATGATTTTGAAAATGATCCCTAAATGATTATGCATGCATGGATGATATGCAATCTTTGAAAACATGATTTTAGGGATGTTACAGCAACACGGATCACCGAAAGGTAAAGCATGAGTCATATAGTAGATATGATGAACATGTTGATTGTTCGCCATTGAAGATACATCAACTCTAGAAATGATCGGTTTTAATGTGGTGGATTTGGTTCGTGTGATCACTAAAGAAATGTGAGGGATATTGTTTTTGAGTGGGAGTTCACCTAGATTAATTTAACTATTAATTAGAACTCAAATTGTCATAAACTTAGTCTAAACTATTGCAAATATATTGTAGATCAATGGCGGCCCCTACCATCAATTTTAATGCGTTCCTAGAGATAGAAAAGTTGAAAAACAATGGAAGCAACTTCGCGGATTGGTTCCACAATTTGAGGATTGTCCTCAATGCTGGTAATTTGACCTATGTGCTAGATGCACCACTGGGTGACCCGCCTGCAGCTGATGCTACCTATGAGGTAAAGAATTGTCACATCCTAAAATTTTCCAGATTTTGTAATGTGAAAAATAAATAATTATCGAAATTTAGGGTGAAAAGAAACTTTTTGTTTCTAAATGGAAACATTAAAACCCATCTTGAAAAAACTTTGAATAAAATTTGAATCCAACTAAATTCAAATCAAGTGAAATGCATTCTTCATAAATGCATCTTGAAATTTAAAACACTTGGAAAATAAACCAAATCCCTAAAACCCTAATGGAAGAAAAAAATTCCAAGTTATGTCAAAGACTAAGGATTTGATCCATACAGAAATTTATCAACAAACATTTATAAATGATCAAGATTGATAAATAAAAGTATTATAAAACTATAGAAATTGATTCTATTTAATTTGGAAACATGGATAAAAATTATGAATTTAATAAGTTGAAAGGAATTAATTTCCAAAGCTAAATAATGCTCCTATCTAAAATCCATACCAAATGGTGATCAAATTAATCCTAAAGAGATATAAAAGGATAAACAAATATCAAATAAAATTTTACAAAATTGGAATCACCAAGTTTGGATCTGTAAAAAAAGATATGGATTTTATATGACAAAGGAAGAAATAAATAAATAAATAAATTAATAAATAAGGAGTATTTGAAAACCAAATTAAATCTTGGCCTAATCCATAAGCATATGGAATGAATATAATCCTAATCCAAATAAAAGGATAAAGAATATTCAAATAAAATAAAATTGCCTTAACCAAATTCTATTCCATTTGATTAAAGACAAAATCCCTAATAGAAATGATTAATTAAATCATGAGAAAATAATAATTGGAATTTACTCAAGGGGAATAAAGTTATTTAATTAACTTAAATGGAATCAAAGAAATCTTTTAAATAAAATTTATAGAATTAAAGCCATATTTGATTTAAATGGAATAAAGACAATTGCCCAATCAAATGATTAATAATCATATAAAAATACTTTAAATAATTTAACACCCTATAAACCTACTGAAAAGGTTTTGTGAAAAATTGGAATTTAAATAAGGATTTGAAATTATAATGAAACCATATTTAATAAAGGAAAGTGCCCATTTTAATTAAAATATAAACCATAAATAAATAAGAGAATTATTAGTAAAATGGTATTTAAAGAAAATATATTTAGACAAATTAAAAACTTATAGAAAGTTTGGCAAGGTTTTGAATTCAAATGGTTGTTTGAATGGTTTAAACAAAATCAAAACAGGAAAAAGAAAAGTAAAACAGAACAAAAAAAATGAAAGAAGCCAGTCCAGCCAGCAAGCCCAGCCCACTGGCCCAACTAGCCCACTCTCCCTCTCTCCAACGCGAAACATTTTTCACCGCAGAACAAACCCGCTTCGCCACTGACTGATGGACTCCACTCCTTCTTTCTCTCTCACGCTGACGAAATGACCCCACTCGTCAGTCGTCTTCCTCACCCCCCCGCGGTGACCACGCCCTCGCCGGCCATTTCTGCCGTTTAAAGCTCGATTCAATTAGCAACAATGCCGCGACGATTACTCCCTGCGACCATGCCCATTAAAGCGCCTCGACGTCCTCCCTCTTTCCCCTCAGACCCCACTCTCCCTCCGCCACCAGGCTGCGCCGATTTTGCGCTCGAGCATCCTCTGCTCCGACGACCTTCGCAAGCGATTCTGGCCGCTCCTCGCCGCCCCTTGCCTCCCAGTCCCCACTAGCTTGCTCGCCATCACTGTGCGCGTCTCCCAGTACCCCGCACTTGCCCGCGCGTGCCCCATATGCTTGGCAACGACCATGCTGAGCATCGTCGCCGTCTGCCTCCGCTCTGTTGACCTCCCTCTGGTAATTCTGACCGCGCCTCTCCCCCTCGTTTACACTAGAGCACTCAACATTATCCTGCGCATCTAACGACATCGTTTGCTTGCTGTGGCATGATCCGTAGCCTCGCCTTCAACAACGTCTGACCGTGCCCGAGCCCGAACGCAACTCCGGCAAGCGATTCAGGATGAACCCGAGCGTCCGTTAGACAACCGCCACATCGTTGAGCATCAGCACGCCACGACGACCTCTGTGAGCCTTTCCCCTGCCTCTTATGCTTCCTGCATCGTCGGCAACCTCACCATCCGACCGCGCCGCCGCTAGCGCCGCCCGGTTTAGGTTAGTCATTTTAGGCCGTTGGATTTTAATCGGATGCATGCGATAGATTCATAACCCGAAGGGGTATGCTTGATCCTGTGGCGCATGATCTATTTAGATCCAACGCACCGCATAGGCCGATCCGTGCGAACCGGTACCAACCAATCAGAACAGGACGCGTGGCCAGAGTTTTGAATTAAAACCAGAAACATTTCTATTAGTTGTATGAATTTGTAAATTGCATAACTTTAAATCTACACGTCCAAATTTTGCAAATTTATATCAATGGAATCAGAAAAACAAATACTTTCTAACCATGTAATTTTTTTAGTAAATTGATTCTGTTAAATTGGTTGTTTTTGCAAAAACTTATGTAGGCATAATTTGAATATAAAAATTATTCTAGAAATATTTTTATGATAAAAACTTTGGAAAATGGATTGTTTTGAACCAACTGACCATACAAACCAACTTTTGGATTTAAAATTGTATTTTGTGAAGTTAAAGAATAAATCTTTGAATTGAAAGCATTTCTAGTTAAATGAAAATATGGTTTATGTGTTAAAACTGCTTTATGAGTAAAACCTTTGGAAAATGATTTAATTTAAACTCTCTGAACCTAAACACCAAGTTTTAGGATTTAAAAATATATTTGATGAACCCTATAAATTATTACTTTGCTAAAAAGCATTTTCAACAACATAAAATATTGATTTGGTATAAAAATGGTTTATAGGTAAAACCTTTTACAAATGGTTTCAATATTAAACACTTGACTTTAAAACACTAAAATTTGTGTTGAAATTATATTTGGCAAGCACTAGAAAATCTTCCTTTGATTTAAATAATTTCTAGCAAAGCAAAAATGATTTAGATGGCCTTTTTCACTAACTTAATATCAAATGGTTTTGCCACTTTTATAAGTGACCAATATGTGTTTTAAAAATGTTTATAACCTATTAGAAACCACTTTTACAAATAAAAACAATATTTGGCATGCTTGCATGCATTTCTTTGTTTTATTATTCTATGTGATGATTGCTTGAATGGTAGATTGAAATTGTGCCTTGCTTGCTTGAATTGTAGTGACATTTGAAGAGTGTGACTATTGCAAAGATCAAGGAGTGAACTTATAATCTCTACCAAAAAGGCAAGTGGTGCTTCATACTTTTGTCCCATTATTTTCACTATGTATTAGTGATATTTCTAAGTAGGACTTGCATGGAATTTTTGCTAAGTATAAACTATGCCATGGGAAATCCTAGTAGATGAAACCTTAGTAGAATTATCCTAAGTTCAGATTCCTACTACTATCATGCTTAGCTTAGCTTGTAGAAAACAAGGGTGGATTATATTCATGCTATGGAATATTTCTAAGTCAAGGACTTGTGTCTTGTTTAATAAAACAACTAAGTGAATGAATCACCTTCATGGAATGGAAAGAATAGTTTGTGTTGAGTGGTTACGCAAGTCCAGTATGCTGGGGAAAACTTGGGCATCACCAAGTCCAGTATACTGGGGAAAACTTGGTATCTCACTTGTGGAATGCAACCCAGGAACAAAGAGATTTGAGATGTCAAATGTTGAGAAGCTTCAAGTGCGGCCACTTGGCATTATGGGCTCTGCCTGGATCATATAGGTTGCAATAACTTAGCCAAATGGACAGTTGGTGGTAGGGGATGATAGGTTGGAGCGCGTCCATTCTGGTCTAAGGGAAGGCTTCTGAAAGATCTTGTCTTGGTGAAACCAAGTCTTGTGGGGAAAGTGCACCACCTCTGCAGAGTGTAAAATCTAAGTACTTAGCCATGACCCTGGCAAAGGACAATTTGAGCATCAATAAATGGAATCTATCAAGAATCTCCTCATCCCAATTTCTAAGTTAAAACTTGTGGTTGAACAAGGGTTGAAGGATCACCAATTTCTATTGGGAGATGCCTTGGGTGATTTTGCCAAACAAAAAACTTAGTATTTTCAATTGATAAGGAGAAACTATTTTCAGAAAAGAAAGCCTAAGCTCCACTTAGCCAAATGCATATAGATGATAGTTACCACTATTCTACCATAGTATCACTTGCCAATACAATTCAAATGTATTGACCCTTGTGGCTGTAACTTATTATGTTGCAGGTTGTTTGATGTTAGTAAAGTGTGTTGATTAGGATTACAAGTCTACAACCAACATGATTGCCTGCGGCACTTTGAAGATGAAGGACCCCATGCTATATAATTATTTCTGCTGCATTGTAATGAGATAGCCAAATGAGCTATGTAAGGTGTAATGAATTATTTTATTCCTGTTTATAAAGTTGTAATATGACCTTTGTTTCTTGATATTACATCTTAACTATGGATGCTAGATATTGATCCAGGGACTAGCATTGTAAACACAGGGATCTCTACCTGATTAAAGGTTGGGACCTCTACAGATGGTATCAGAGCACTGTGTTGCCTGTAGGATTGTAACCCTAGGATTGGACAAAACCTCTTAGAAAAATAGGAGTTGTTTTGTTCCAAAAACTTATTTATAAACAATCTTGTAAACTCTTTCCTCAACCTTTTTGGTTTTGATTCTACATCTCTTCCTTTTCAAACTTGATGGACAAAGCCTCAACATGAGCAAAGGACTTCACCAACTCAAATGACTTCAACTTCAACATCATCAAAGACTTCAACCTTATTTTCACCAAGGACTTCAACTTGGATATCACTAAGGACTACAAGTGAGACAAGGAATATTACTCAAGACTTGAAGACTAAGGGAAATACAACTTAGAAGGAATCATCATCACCTTTGAAGTTTTGTAACCAAGATACCAGAATTTCTCCAAGGATATAATGATCTTGTTCAGGAAGAATCAACTAAGAAGGATGGAATGATCTCAAGTGAACCATATAGTTGGACCACCATGTTTAGTTTAGATCAAACACACCAACTTATATGGTGTAGCAAAAATATTTTGTTGCCTAAAAATGTGCTTGAAACCTGTTGTTTGAGTGGAATGTTTGTTTGTGTTTGCTTGCACATTGCTTGTGTGAATTGTGATGTGTGTGATTAGAATTTTTCCTTAGAAATCTTTCCTTTATTCTAATCCCAATCCAACCCAAACAGATGACTACCCCAAGAAACTCCAACATCAAGAATGGTGACAACAACAACAACCAGGATATGCACATGAGAGAACAACTACTAGCAAATCAAACCCAGTTGAATTAGATGACAACTCAGTTTTTAACCAACAACAATGAGTTAGACCCAACCATGCAAAAGTTTTTGGAAATCCAATCCCAATTGTTGCAAGGGATGACCACTCAAATGATCAACATGAAAGACAACCTTTCCCAAGGAGTTTGTGACAACAATAATGTCAAGGATGATATTATAGAAGGAACTCAAGCTTGCAATGTTTGTGGAGACATGGACCATACTTCCAAAGAGCATGAAGATCAATGCTCTAATTGTGAAGAGAAACATCCAACTAATCAATGCCCCACATCTCAAGCTACTTGTTTCCTATGTGAAGGAAATAATCATGTCCCTATCCAATGCCCCATCTATTCTATAGTTCAACAAAGGAAACAAGGTGGAGTGCATCAACAGTTTGTAAACCCCCATGAGGGAACAACTTATACCAAGAAGGATGAAGACAAAGGAAAATCTCAGCTTGCACCTCCATGCAGTATGACTCACATTTGGACAAAAGAGGAAACATATGTATTATCCAAGGAAACGATTAAGGAAACCAGGAGACTTTCCCACCTTTGAGGTGAGATATTAAGAGCATGAACTAAAAGAACTCCTAGCTTTGGAGAAACCCACGAAGAAGAAGGACAAAAGCCAAGTGCAATGTTGCCATTGCAAAGAGATGGGACATTATGCCAATGAATGTCCAGAGAAGAAGAAGAAGTATAAGGAAATTAGCCAAGTGTGGTGCAACAACAGCAAAGAACTAGGCCATTATGTATCAACTTGTCCACAGAAGATACGTGAAGAGCTCGACCTTGTCACATGTTACAATTATGGTAACCAAGGACATTATGCAAGCAATTGTCCAGAAAAGATGAAGTACAAGAGAAACAAGCCTATAAAGTATCTCAGCCTTGTCACATGTTTCAAGTGTGGAAACAAAGGACACTATGCAGATGTTTGCCCAAAGAAGTTTCATCAAGATCCCAAGCCAGCCAAGATGTAATCTAGTTGGAAAATTTTAAGGGTGGTAGTACCCTAGTTGCTTTGAGTCAACTTGTAACCTCTAGCCTCCCCAAATCTGGGACGAGATTTCTTTTAAGGGTGGTAGCCTGTAACATCCCAAAATTTTCCAAATTTTGTAATGTGAAAAATAAATAAACAAAATAAATAATTGTCAAAATTTAGGGTGAAAAGAAACTTTTTGTTTCTAAATGGAAACATTAAAACCCATCTTGAACAAACTTTGAATAAAATTTGAATCCAAATAAATTCAAATCAAGTGAAATGCATTCTTCATAATTGCATCTTGGAATTTAAAACACTTGGAAAATAAACCAAATCCCTAAAACCCTAATGGAAGAAAAACATTTCCAAGTTATCTCAAAGACTAAGGATTTGATCCATATAAAAATTTATCAACAAACATTTATAAATGATCAAGATTGATAAATAAAAGTATTATAAAACTATAGAAATTGATTCTATTTAATTTGGAAACATGGATAAAAACTTATGAATTTAATAAGTTGAAAGGAATTAATTTCCAAAGCTAAATAATGCTCCTATCTAAAATCCATACCAAATGGTGATCAAATTAATCCTAAAGAGATATAAAAGGATAAACAAATATCAAATAAAATTTTACAAAATTGGAATCACCAAGTTTGGATCTCTAAAAAAAGATATGGATTTTATATGACAAAGGAAGAAATAAATAAATAAATAAATAAATAAATAAATAAGGAGTATTTAAAAACCAAATTAAATCTTGGCCTAATCCATAAGCAAATGGAATGAATATAATCCAAATCCAAATAAAAGGATAAAGAATATTCAAATAAAATAAAATGGCCTTAACCTAATTCTATTCCATTTGATTAAAGACAAAATCCCTAATAGAAATGATTAATTAAATTATGAGAAAATAATAAATGGAATTTACTCAAGGGGAATAAAGTTATTTAATTAACTTAAATGGAATCAAAGAAATCTTTTAAATAAAATTTATAGAATTAAAGCCATATTTGATTTAAATGGAATAAAGACAATTGCCCAATCAAATGATTAATAATCATATAAAAATACTTTAAATAATTCAAAGTGAATTATTTAACACCCTATAAACCTACTGAAAAGGTTTTGTGAAAAATTGGAATTTAAATAAGGATTTGAAATTATAATGAAACCTTATTTAATAAAGGAAAGTGCCCATTTTAATCTATATCTATACCTAATAATAAAGGACGAAGTGTTTCTTCCGGTCCAACACTTTTTTAGACAGTTTTATCCTTCAACTAGATACTAAATTATCCACCAATGCCACGGATAAGTGGAGAAAAACGTTTCGATTGCCGGCAACACGTCCTCCGTAATGATCTGGCTCCGGTCGTTCCTCCATAACGGGATCAGGAAAATATAGTGGGCCCAAGCGTTAAAAAGGCCAGCCCATCTCCAAATGAGGCCTGGTTTCCTTCGAGCGTCACGTGAAATAAATGGCAGAGTACCCTGATACGATTGATTTAGTCCCACCCTGCTCCCTTAGCTTCTGCCTCACCTATTTATATACGATCTTAAATTATCTGGAATATCAACTAGCCAAGTCGGGAAACAAAAACAGAGGCACGGTCTTCTGCTTAGAAGAGCTCAAAAAACACGAGGGATTATGGGCTACTCATGGTTGATGGTGCATGATTATAAACTATAAAAATGAGGGATTGTGTGCTACTCATGGTTGATGGTGCATGATTAAACTAAAAAGGAGGGATTGCGGGCTGTGCATAACACACACGCGGTGGCTCCGACATTCCTCTAAGGGCGAGGAACAAGGGCAGCAGCGGTCCTCGGCCACGAGCAGTAGGGAGGACGACGAAAGGGACCGATGTTTAGCCCTTGAGCGAGCGGCAGTACGAAGGACCTTATCCCAATAGCAGTTGCGAGCATTGCGGCCGGCGCAACTCCTGTCCAATTTGCCGCATCGACCTTCCAGCGGCAGCCGTCCTCGAGGCTCGGGAAGCTGCGTTGATAGGCCCAAGCAGCAGCTACAGGTTGACTGCACGGAGTGGGACGATGGCTTCAGCCGTGTGATTGCAAAAGCATATTTTTTTGGCAAGACTCTCATGGTAATTCACATTTAATCGGTTCGTGTGCGCTTCAACCTGCTGAAGCTGGTAGTGCTAACTCGTATATGTAATACCTTTAACAAGTGCCTATTTTCCTACTGTACTTTAGGCTCTTATCAACATGATCAGCATCCCTGTGAACTCAACTGTTTCAATTGCAGCTGAAGTTTTCAACAAGGCTGGTAGTTTGGTGTGACCACTCTTAATGTTGTTCGTGTCAGGACTTTCTATGCTGCCAAGGCTATTGTACCTGTTACTGGTAAGTGGTACTCCGTACAATAAATGATCTGCTTTTCTGTTAGCGAATACAAGAAAGAGCATGGTCGCGGTATTTTTATCACTTTTCTTTTAATTGGAATATCATTTTGGCAGGTGTGAGCGTGCCTGTTGTTGATGGTCGTTCTGCTATCACCATTCTGCCACTGTTCTCACTGTTATTGAGCTTTGGTAATCTTTACCAAAGTCAAATGCAAAATCCAAGGGAGGTGCCTTGATGATTCCATTAGATTCAATCCAGGTGCATGCGAGTTGCTCGGTGAATAATTATTTATTTATAACACTTAAATGGTCCAGCAAATCTGAAAGCTACATTTTAGTCACCAATGCACGGATAATTGTTGTGAATAGGTTCGTCAACATAAGAAAAATGTCCAACTCAAGACCGCTGTAATGAGACAAGACAAAAAAAAATCACCATACGAATTGTATAGGTCTTCCCGATGCAACGCACGGGCACTTCTGCTAGTTAAAATATAAACCATAAATAAATAAGAGAATTATTAGTAAAATGGTATTTAAAAAAAATATGTTTAGACTGATTAAAAACTTACAGAAAGTTTGGCAAGGTTTTGAATTCAAATGGTTGTTTGAATGGTTTAAACAAAATCAAAACAGGAAAAAGAAAATGGAAAAAGAAAAGTAAAATAGAACAAAAAATGAAAGAAGCCAGCCCAGCCCACTGGCCCAACTGGCCCACTCTCCCTCTCTCTAACGCGAAACGTTTTTCACCGCAGAACAAACCCGCTTCGCCACTGACCGCTGGACCCCACTCCTTCTTTCTCTCTCACGCTGACGAAATGACCCCACTCGTCAGTCGTCTTCCTCACCCCCCCCCCCTTGTGGTGACCATGCCCTCGCCGGCCGTTTCTGCCGTTTAAAGCTCGATTCAATTCGCATCAATGCCGCGACGAATACTCCCTGCGACCATGCCCGTTAAAGCGCCTCGACGTCCTCCCTCTTTCCCCTCAGACCCCACTCTCCCTCCGCCACCAGGTTGCGCTGATTTTGCGCTCGAGCATCCTCTGCTCCGACGAGCTTCCCAAGCGATTCCGGCCGCTCCTCGCCGCCCCTTGCCTCCCAGTCCCCACTAGCTTGCTCGCCATCACTGTGCTCGTCTCCCAGTACCCCGCACTTGCCCGCGCGTGCCCCATATGCTCGGCAACGACCACGTCTGAGCATCACCGCCGTCTGCCTCCGCTCCGTCGACCTCCCTCCATTAATTCTGACTGCGCCTCTCCCCCTCGTTTACTCTAGAGAAATCAACGTTCTCCTGACCATCTAACGACATCGTTTGCTTGCCGTGGCATGATCCGTATCCTCGCCTTCAACAACGTCTGACCGTGCCGGAGCCCGAACGCAACTCCGGCGAGCGATTCAGGATGAACCCGAGCGCCCGTTCGACAACCGCGGCATCGTTGAGCATCAGCACGCCACGACGACCTCGGAGAGCCTTTCCCCTGCCTCTTATTCTTGCTGCATTGTCGGCAACCTCACCATCTGACCGTGCCGCCGCCAGCCGCCGCCGCTAGCGCCGCCCGGTTTAGGTTAGTCATTTTAGGCCGTTGGATTTTAATCGGATGCATGCGATAGATTCATAACCCGAAGGGGTACGCTTGATCCTTTGCCGCACGATCTATTTAGATCCAACACACCGCATAGGCCAATCCGTGCGAACCGGTACCAACCAATCAGAACAGGACGCGTGGCCAGAGTTTTGAATTAAAACTAGAAACATTTCTATTAGTTGTATGAATTTGTAAATTGCATAACTTTAAATCTACACGTCCAAATTTTGCAAATTTTATATCAATGGAATCAGCAAAAAAATACTTTCTAACCATGTAATTTGTTTAGTAAATTGCTTCTTTTAAATTGGTTGTTTTTGCAGAAACTTATGTAGGCATAATTTGAATATAAAAATTATTCTAGAAATATTTTTATTATAAAATCTTTGGCAAATGGATTGTTTTGAACCTACTAACCATACAAAGCAACTTTTGGATATAAAATTGTATTTTGTGAAGTTAAAGAATAAATCTATGAATTGAAAGCATTTCTAGTTAAATGAAAATATGGTTTATGTGTTAAAAATTCTTTATGAGTAAAACCTTTGTAAAATGATTTGATTTAAAATCTCTAACCCTAAACACCAAGTTTTAGGATTTCAAAATATATTTGATGAACCCTATAAATTATTACTTTGCTAAAAAAGCATTTTCAACAACATAAAATATTGATTTGGTATAAAAATGGTTTATAGGTAAAACCTTTTACAAATGGTTTCAATATTAAACACTTGACTTTAAAACACGAACATTTGTGTTGAAATTATATTTGGCAAACATTAGAAAATCTTCCTTTGATTTAAATCATTTCTAGCAAAACAAAAATGATTTAGATGGCCTTTTTCACTAACTTAATATCAAATGGTTTTGCCACTTTTATAAGTGACCAATATGTGTTTTAAAAATGTTTATAACCTATTAGAAACCACTTTTCCAAATAAAAACAATCTTTGGCATGCTTGCATGCATTGCTTTGTTTTATTATTCTATGTGATGATTGCTTGAATGGTAGATTGAAATTGTGCCTTGCTTGATTGAATTGTAGTGACATTTTAAGAGTGTGACTATTGCAAAGATCAAGGAGTGAACTTATAATATCTACCAAAAAGGCAAGTGGTGCTTCATACTTTTGTCCCATTATTTTCACTATGCATTAGTGATATTTCTAAGTAGGACTTGCATGGAATTTTTGCTAAGTATAAACTATGCCATGGGAAATCCTAGTAGATAAAACCTTAGTAGAATTATCCTAAGTTAAGATTCCTACTACTATCATGCTTAGCTTAGCTTAGCTAGTAGAAAACAAGGGTGGATTATATTCATGCTATGGAATATTTCTAAGTCAAGGACTTGTGTCTTGTTTAATAAAACAACTAAGTGAATGAATCACCTCGATGGAATGGAAAGAATGGTTTGTGTTGAGTGGTTACACAAGTCCATTATGCTGGGGAAAACTTGGGTATCACCAAGTCCAGTATACTGGGGAAAACTTGGTATCTCACTTGTGGAATGCCACCCAGGAACAAAGAGATTTGAGATGTCAAATGTTGAGAAGCTTCAAGTGCGGCCACTTGGCATTATGGGCTCTGCCTGGATCATATAGGTTGCAATAACTTAGCCAATTGGACAGTTGGTGGTAGGGGATGATAGGTTGGAGCGCCTCCATTCTGGTCTAAGGGAAGGCTTCTGAAAGATCTTGTCTTGGTGAAACCAAGTCTTGTGGGGAAAGTGAACCACCTCTGTAGAGTGTAAAATCTAAGTACTTAGCCATGACCCTGGCAAAGGACAATTTGAGCATCAAGACATGGAAGCTATCAAGAATCTCCTCATCCCAATTTCTAAGTTAAAACTTGTGGTTGAACAAGGGTTGAAGGATCACCAATTTCTATTGGGAGATGCCTTGGGTGATTTTGCCAATCAAAAACTTAGTGTTTTGAATTTATAATGAAAAACTATTTTGAGCAAAGCAAGCCTAAGCTCCACTTAGCCAAATGCATATAGATGATAGTTACCACTATTCTACCATAGTATCACTTGCCAATACAATTCAAATGTATTGACCCTTGTGGATGTAACTTATTATGTTGCAGGTTGTTTGATGTTAGTAAAGTGTGTTGACTAGGATTACAAGTCTACAACCAACATGATTGCCTGTGGCACTTTGAAGATGAAGGACCCCATGCTATATAGTTATTTCTGCTGCATTGTAATGAGATAGCCAAATGAGCTATGTAAGATGTAATGAATTATTTTATTCCTGGTTATAAAGTTGTAATATGACCTTTGTTTCTTGATATTACATCTTAACTATGGATGCTAGCTATTGATCCAGGGACTAGCATTGTAAACACAGGGATCTCTACCTTATTAAAGGTTGGGACCTCTACAAGAATGTTTTCCTCGCTCGGAAGAATCAGTACTCCACAGTTCAGTGTGCTATCTTGTATGGTTTGGAATCGGAGCTTCATAAAAGGTTTGAGAACCATGACCCACATGATATTGTCTGTGAACTCAAAATGATATTTGAGGCTCACGCGGCAGTTGAGAGTTATGAGGCTTCTGAAACGTTCTTTAACTGCAAGATGGAAGAGGGTAGCTCCGTCAGTGAGCACGTGCTTAATATGTCTAGGCACGCAAGCAAGATTCAAAGCTTAGGTATAGTGATTCCTAATGCTTTGGGGATTCACCGTGTCCTCCAATCACTACCACCAAGTTACAAGAACTTTGTGATGAACTACAATATGCAAAACATGGACAAGTCGTTGCCCGAACTCTTCTCCATGTTAAAGTCTGCAGAAGTGGAGATCAAGAAAGAGCACCAAGTGTTGTTGGTGAATAAGACCACCAAATTCAAGAAGAAAGGCAAGTCTAAGAAAAAGGGAAACTTCAAGAAGGGCGGTAAGAAAGTTACCGTGCTGGCGAAGAAGACCAAGGCTAGGCCTAAGCCTAATACTAAGTGCTTTTACTGCAAGGGAGAAGGTCACTGGAAGCGGAATTGCCCTAAATACTTGGCGGATTTGAAGAACGACAACATCAAGAAGAAAGGTATATCCGATATACATGTTATTGATGTGTATCTCACTAGTACTCATAGTAGTGCCTGGGTATTTGATACTGGTTCGGTTGCTCATATTTTTAACTCGAAACAGGTGTTGCAGAATAAATGGAAGCTAGCGAAGAATGAGGTGACGATGCGCGTTGGAAATGGATCAAAGGTTGATGTGATCGCGATCGGCACGCTACCTCTTCATCTACCATCGGGATTAGTTTTATACTTAAATAATTGTTATTTGGTGCCTGCGTTGAGCATGAACATTATATCCGGATCATGTTTATTGCGAGACGGTTACTTGTTTAAGTCCGAGAATAATGGTTGTTCGATTTATATGAGTAATATGTTTTATGCACATGTACCTTTGATAGATGGTCTATTCTTATTGAATCTCGATTGTGGTAATACACACATTAATAACATTGAAGCTAAACGTTTGAAATTGAGTGATAACTCGACCTATATGTGGCACTGTCGTCTTGGTCATATTGGAGTGAAGCGTATGAAGAAACTCCATTCCGATGGACTTCTTGAATCACTTGATTTTGAATCACTTGAAAGATGTGAAGCATGTCTGATGGGTAAAATGACTAAGACTCCATTTTCTGGTATGATGGAGCGAGCTATGGACTTATTAGAAATCATACATACCGATGTGTGTGGTCCAATGAGTGTAGCATCGCGCGGTGGTTATTGCTATGTTCTTACCTTCAAGGATGACTTGAGTAGATATGGGTATATCTATTTCATGAAACATAAGTCCGAAACTTTCGAGAAGTTTAAGAAATTTCAAAGTAAGGTAGAGAATCAACGTAACAAGAAGATTAAATTTTTATGATCTGATCGTGGAGGTGAATATCTAAGTTACGAGTTTGGCGAGCATTTGAAGAAATGCGGAGTACTTTCACAATTGACACCACCGGGAACACCAAAACGTAATGGTGTGTCCGAACGTCGTAATCGAACTCTCTTAGATATGGTTCGTTCTATGATGTCACTTACAAATTTACCGCTATCGTTTTGGGGTTATGCATTAGAAACAGCCGCATTCACTTTAAATAGGGCACCATCTAAATCTGTTGAAACGACACCGTATGAATTGTGGTTTGGGAAGAAACCTAAATTGTCGTTCCTTAAAGTTTGGGGTTGCGAAGCTTATGTAAAGAAGTTACAGCCCGACAAGCTTGAACCCAAAGCGGAAAATTCGTCTTCATAGGATACCCGAAGGAAACTATTGGGTATACCTTCTATCATAGATCCGAGGGCAAAATCTTCATTGCCAAGAATGGATCCTTTCTAGAGAAGGAGTTTCTCTCGAAAGAAGTGACTATAAGGAAAGTAGAACTCGACGAGGTTGTTGAACCTTCTCTCAAACTTGCGAGTAGCGCAGCACCGGAAGTAGTTCCTGTGGCGCCTACACCAATAAGAGAGGAAGCTAATGATGTTGATCATGAAACTTCGGTTGAAGTTACTACGGAACCTCGCAGGTCAACGGGAAATCGTACCAACCTAATTGGTATGATCCCGTTATGAGTGTCATGTTGGTGGACAACACCGATGACCCTGCGACATATGAGGAAGCGATGATGAGCCCAGATTCCAATAAATGGCAAGAAGCCATGAAATCCGAGATTGATCCATGTACGAGAACCAAGTATGGACTTTGGTGGACTTACCGGATGGCCGGAAGGCTCTCGAGAACAAATGGATTTTCAAGAAGAAAACAGATGCTGATGGTAATGTTACTGTCTATAAAGCTCGACTTGTCACAAAAGGGTTTCGAAAAATTCAAGGAGTTGACTACGATGAGACTTTCTCACCAGTAGCGAAGCTAAAGTCTATGAGGTTTATGTTAGCAATCACTGCATATTATGATTATGAGATATGGCAGATGAATGTCAAAACAGCGTTCCTCAATGGAGACATTGATGAAGAGTTGTATATGATGAAACCCAAAGTTTTTTTCAATCCTAAAGATGCTAACAAGGTATGAAATCTTCAACGGTCCATATATGGATTGAATCAAGCATCCCAGAGTTGGAATCAACGTTTTGATAAGGTAATCAAAAGCATCCCAGTAATCAAAAGCATCCCACTTATGGAGAAGCTTGTGTTTACAAGAAAGTGAGTGGGAGCTCTGTAGCATTCTTAATACTATATGTAGATGCCATATTGTTGATTGGGAATGATGTAGACCTTCTTAATAGTGTCAAGGATTATTTGAATAACATTTTTTCAATGAAAGATCTTGGCAAAGAAGCTTACATATTAGGCATAAAGATTTATAGAGATAGATCGAGACGCCTAATATCATTGTCACAGAGTACATATTTGGACAAATTTCTAAAGAGGTTTGGAATGGAAGATAGCAAGAAAGGGTTCTTTCCCATGTTGCCCAATACGACCTTGAGTAAAAATCAAAGTCCTGCAACGGCAGAAGATAGAGAAAGGATGAGTAAGACTCCCTATGCCTCAGCCATAGGATCTCTTATGTATGCCATGCTATGTACTAGACCCGACATTGCATATGTTGTTAGTTTGACTAGCAGATATCAAAGTGATCCAGGAGTGGATCATTGGACAGCGGTCAAAAACACCTTAAGTAATAGAGAAGAACTAAGGATACGGTTCTTTCTTATGGAGGTGATGAACAGCTCGTTGTTAATGGTTACACCGATGCTAGTTGGAACACCGATCCAGATGATTCTAAATCTCAATTTGGATACGTATTTACTTTGAATGGTGCAGCAGTTAGCTGAAGGAGTGCAAAGCAAAGCGTTGTGGCGAGATATTTAACTGAATCGGAATACATAGCTACTTCGGAGGCTTCACAAGAGGCGATATGGATGAAGGAGTTCATTACAGAGCTCGGTGTGGTTCCAAGTGCGTTGGACCCAATGTCTATCTACTGTGATAACATGGGCGCCATAGCCAATGCGCAAGAACCAAGGTCACACAAGAAGCTGAAGCACATCAAGATACGTTTTCACGCTATTCGAGAGCATGTCCAAGATGGTGACATAAAGATTTGCAAAGTACACACATATCTGAATGTGGCGGATCCGTTGACTAAACCTCTCCCGAGGGCAAAACATGACCTGCACCAAACCGCCATGGGTGTTCGGTATATTACCATGTAATCTAGATTAGTTGAATCTAGTGCAAGTGGGAGACTATTGGAGATATGCCCTATAGGCAATAATAAAAGTGGTTATTATTATATCTTTGTGTTTATGATAAATGTTTACATTCATCCTATAATAGTATTAACCGGAAACATTAATACTTGTGTGATTTGCAAACGAAATTAGAGTCCCTAGTAAAGCCTCTTTGTAATACTAGCTTGTTGATTAATAGATGATCGTGGTTTCCCGATCATGAACATTGAGATGTTGTTAACAACAAGATCATATCATTAGGAGAATGGTATGATGGACATACTCCTATAGATAAGCGTAGCATTAATATCAAGTCATTTCAATAGTTTGTTTGTTATAAGCTTACTGATACATATTAACCTAATTCCTTCGACCATGATATCATGCTAATCACCATCACCATAAGGATGCTTTGATGACATCAAACACCACACCGTAACTGGGTGGCTATAAATGTGGCATTGAGTGTTCGGAAAGTATGTGGTGAGGCACATGGATCAAGAGTGGGATTTGTCCATCCATATGACGGATAGATATACTCTGGGCCCTCTCGGTGGAATGTCATCCAATTGGCTTGCAAGCATGTGACTGGCTCACAAGGGATCACATATCATGGGAATGAGAAACGAGTACTTATCGGTAACGAGGTTGAACTAGGTATGCAGAGATACTGACGATCAAAACCTCGGATGAGTAACTATCTTGAGACAAATGGAAATTGGTATCGTATGTAACTGGTTCATTCGATTGCAAAGTAATCGTAGAAATATGTGGGAGCCATATGAATTTCTAGATTCCTCTATTGGTTATTGATCGGAGAAGTGTCTCGGTCATGTCCGCATAATTCATGAACCGTAGGGAGACACACTTAAGAATTCGATGTTGTTTAGTAGATATGGAATGTTAGTAGGGATACCGAATGTTGTTCGGAGTCTCGGATGGGATCCGGGATATCAGGAGGAGATCCGGAATGGTCCAGATAATAAGATTCATATAAGGAAAGTCCGATTCCGGAGTTCGGGAAAGATTCCGATGTTTTCATCGGAGAGGTTTTAGAAGGGTCTAGAAGGTTCACCGGACCGGAAGGGGAATGGACCATGAATGTGTCATGGATAAGTGGAATGATTGGATCATATCCTAGGTCACTTGGTTTGGGCATTTGCAAGAGAGAATTAAAGCTCTAAATTGAAAGTCAAACGGGAAGATTGAAAAGTCAAACTGGAAGAATGGTTTCCTAGTGGAAGAAGGAAAGAGTCCTTCTCTCAATCCAACTTGGGTTTGGGTTTCGATTCAAACCCACCCCTCCCAAGGCTGCCCCCTCCCATAAATAGAGGGGGAGGGCTGCCCCAAACGCCAAGCCGCCGCCGGTCCGACGTCGCCGCCCTAGCCGCCACCGACACCTCCTCCTCCTCCTCCCGGTCTTCTAAACCCTAGATCACCGGGAAACTCTAGATCCACCATAACTCGCACCAGCTTAGGCGAAGCCCTGCGGGGTCTTCCCTCTACCTCCGACACCACACCTTCGTGCTACCGGAATCGCGAGGGGAGAACTACAACCCCCGCTTCCTGCTGGAACAAGGGAGAGGAAGGTCTTCATCGAGTATCGAAAGTGTGACCGATTGCGGAAGCACTGCCGGAACGCAACGCCGGAAGGATCGTCTATGCGATCTTAAGATTGGAAAGTGTACGACTACATCACCCACGAGAATTTGCTCTCGTTAACCGCTTTGGAATCTTCGAGGGTGAGTGCTTCTAACGACTCGTCGCTACAATCTAGTAGATAGATCTTGGCTTGTTTGTGTGCATGCGGTAGAAAATTTTTGTTGTCCATGCTACGAACTCGTACACTTTGGAATTTCTATGTAAGAGGCAAAGGCTTTTAAACAGTTGGCAATACTTTGGGAATCAAGACCAAACTCATTGCTAATATCACGGAAGTCATCAGTTCCCATAAAAGATTTAATGCATTCATAATCATAGTTGATACCTGACTTTCTTCCTTTATCATTCTCACACGCTTCAGTATTATCTTGAATACGGTATAAGAGATCCCATTTAGGTTCTTCCTTCATACGTGTGAATGATCCAGCACAAGAAGCATCTAGTAAATCTTTATCATGAAGAGAAAGCCTAGCATAAAAGTTATTGAGAATATTGTTAGGGAGTTCATGAATAGGACATTTAAGCATTAGTAACTTCAATCTCCCCCAAGCTTGAGCTGTACTTTGTCTATCAAAAGGCCAAAAGTTATATATAAGATTTCTATCCTTATGAATCTCACTGGAAGGATAAAATTTAGAGTAAAAGAGAGATGACATATCCTCCCAATCCATGGATTGTCCATTCTTTAGCAGCTTATACCATTCTTCAGCTCTCCCTTTCAAGGATATGGAGAGTAACTTCTTCTTCACCTGTTCAGTTGTGATACCTGCACACTTAAACAACCCGCATAATTCATGGATAAAAAGCAAGTGATCACCGGGATGGACAGTTCCATCCCCAAAATAATAATTATCCATCACACGGTCAACAATACTTGTAGGTAACTTAAAAGAATCTATCTCAACAGGAGGTGGTTCATCTACTACCCTAGAAGTGGTAGTAGTTTTCCCAAATAGAAAACCAAGTGGGTTATCCATATTGGAAACAAAGTAACAAGCAGTAACAAGGGCAATACTCATAGTGAAAGTTTCCCTTACCAGTTCCACTCTTCAATAGCGCTTCACTCCCCGGCAACGGCGCCAGAAAATAGTCTTGATGACCCACAAGTATAGGGGGTGTATCATAGTATTTTCGGTAAATAGGAGTGTCGATCCCAATGAGGAGTAGAAGGTGCTGAACTGTGGTATGGAGCAGAAAATCCCTGTGAATACTTAGCAAACGGATTTTTAGTGGTTTTCTGACAAGGCAACAAAACAAAGAGCAAGTAACAGAAGTAACGAACAAACGGAGAAAGTGGCCCAATCCTTTCTTAGCAAAGAACAAGCCGGTGGAAATACTTATAAGGACCAAACATTCTCGAGGACACATGGGAATTCTATCAAGTGCTTTCGCTGCAAATAGCTGAGTACTCTTCTTTGGTGTTTGTAAGTGTTGTGTCGGTGAACCTGTGCTAACATACCGCCCTTCCTAGGACTAATACAAACTTGTGATTAAACCCCCTGCAAACATCCGTAACTACAGGAAAGTAATTAAGATATAAATCTAACCACAGCCTTAAACTCTGAGATCCTACACTCCCTTGTGCAAAGGTGTCCTAACGGGGGTTCAGGTTTCTGTCACTCCGGCAACCCCACGATTAGTAGCCAAATACACAATGCATCCCCCTAGGCCCATAAATGGTGAAGTGTCTTGTAGTCGATGTTCACATGACACCACTAGAAGAATAGCACCACAACTTAAATACTAAACCATTGAATAGTAACTCATCATAGATTCACTACTAACAACATGACTTCTCCCATGTCCTCAAGAACACAACGAACTACTCACAAGACATCATATGGATCAAGATCAAAGATGATATGGTAATGGATAACAATCTGAACATAAACAATAATCCAATGGTTCCACTCACAAGCATCAAATACAATAGTAATTAACACCGGGAAAGTTTCCCCTATGAACTAAAGCAATATCCAACACAATTCTTACAGCGAGACGGAGTGGTGATGATGGTGCTGGTGGAGATGATGGTGTGTATGATGATGATGATCCCGATGAAGCCTAGCTTGATGATGGTGTTGATGGCGACGATCTCCCCTCTCCGGGAAGGAATTCCCCTGACAGAAATCTGTCTATCGGAGAGATCTTTCTCTCTCGGTGTTTTCCGCCCTAGAGGCGGCGGAAATCTATATGTGGTCGCCCCCCGAGTATTAGGGTTCCGAAGAGAAGTTATAGGCGAAGGGGGAGAGTCGGAGGCCGGGCAGGTGGGCCACACCTGCCCTAGGTGCGGCCTTAGTGTGGGCCCACTGTGGCCACCCTTCGCTCCTCCTTCTGGCTTCCTCCATCTTCTGGTAAAATAATACGTTTCCATATTTTCTGGTATTTTTCTGATCTTCGCGAAATTGCACCGAAAAGCCTTCTTTTCCATCAGAATCCAGACTCCGGCAGTCCATCCTCCAAGAATCATCCAACATGCATAAACACATGAAAAATCATAAGTAATACCTCATAATAAGACAAATATCAATGAATAGAGGTAAACTATTATATAGAATGGTGATGCAAATTGGGCGTATCACTACTTCCGCCTATTCTCGGAACTTCCGGTGAGGCTTATCGACCTATATAAGGTGGGCCCTGGAAAAAACGGGGTCTTCTCCCAGTTTTCCCCAAGACCCATATTCTATTTGGAGCAGCCGTCGGCGCCATCCTCTCCACAGAGGTGCTCCGGCCCTTCCGTCTCCGGCCAACCGTTTTCAGATCTTCTCTGTGGGAACCTTCCCCACCTTGATCTCCCGCCATGGACTCCGGTATTTTCCCTCAACTCCCTACATTAATGGAGATCTTACTCACTCCATTGCTTGAGTTAGGCTCACCATGTCTAGGCTAGTTCTTCGGCTAGAACTTGTTGGGAGGTCTTGGTAGGCCTAGGAAACCTTGCTAGGGTATATTGAACCAATAAATTTGTGTGAATCTGTACATCTGCGCCCTAGATCTTGGATCCTTGCATTTTGCTGTTGAACCGTTATGTTCGTGGCCTCACCGGAACTTCCGGTGGTGATTTTTCACCAGAAGTTCCGATGGTTCGGCGGAGGTTCCGGTGCACTATATTTGATTCACTGCCTGTATTTTTTCAATCTATCTTTGTTTCTTCGTTCGAACTTGTGCACTTACCCACCATCCCTCCCTATTCTCTACTTTCTTCTCAGGGCAAGGTGGTTCCCTCCCTATTCCTACTGGTCCTCCTCCCGAGATTGATGAAGAAGATCATGAGGTTCTGCGACCTCCCACTCAGGCTGCCCGTCAGAGGTCTGTTGCTGCTCGCCGTGCTGCTACTGCTGAAGGAAAGCAGCCTGCTCTTGCTTCTCAAAAGGCCACTTCTACTGGGCCTGATTCCTCCAAGCTCAAGATCTCCAAGTGGCCTCAGAAGGCCTATTCAGCATTTCGCCATGTGGATCCCTATCTTGTCCCGCGTGATCATCTTTGCTTGGATCCTCTCTTCCACAATTGTCGTCAAGAGCAGATTTTTGCAGAGATTTATGCCACCAAGTCCAAGTTTGTTGTAGTTCCTTAGAAGTTCATTAATGTGGCTCATATGGAAAACAAGATGGAGTACTTTGGAGAAGCTCTTGAGATATGCAGAAAGTTTGGGCCAATTCCTATCATGGAGCACAGTCAGAACTTTGATGGGACCTCTATTGCTGAGTTCTACTAGACTCTTCACATGGAGATGAATCCTATCAATGACACCTTGAAGTGGATGACTAAGGATCTGTAGTTATCCGCCACATGGTCTGAGTTTGGGGATCTTCTTGCCTATCCCCTCTTGCCTGGAAAGGGGCTAATGGTTGGCGTGTTCATGGCCCCCAGGCTTCTGCTCCTCAGGTCCTAGAGCCTCTCTATACTGAGGGGTGGTGTGTTTGTGGTCACGTGAATTATATCTAGCCAGTCTATGACATCATGCGCAGGGTATTCTTGAACACCATATCTCCAAGGGCAGGCAACTTTGATCAGTTTCATGCTTATCAGGTTGACCTTATGTTTTAGACTCACCGTCGTCGTGATTCTGACTAGAATATGGATGTTATGCACTTTCTGTACAATGACATCTGGAAAGCTATTATTGACAAGTGCTCGTGCCCCTATGCTCCATACATTCAGACTCCTATCAACGCCAAGTGGTTGGAAGCAACTGGTACCCGCTTCCCTCAGGACTGCATCACTATTCATGAGGAGGAGAAGTTGCGTGTGAGTAAGCATGAAAAGCCTAGGACCCAAGCTGAGAAGGAAGAATCCATATGGAAGTCTGGAGGTGCTACTGGTGCTGGTGGTCCCTCTTCGGCACGTGCTGGTTCTAGTGTTGGTGGTACCACTCTTGAGAGGCAGCCGTCTTGGGCCAAGAAACTTCTAGGGAAGGTGAAGAAGACGTTTTTCTTCTTGCATGATCGTGAGTACCGTGCTTATGTTGATCAGCAGCACAATGCTCGGCGTCTGATGCAGCTCATATCACTGTAGAGCTTCGTTGGGAAACCCCAAGAGGAAGGTATCATGAGCATATCAGTAAGTCTTCCCTCAGTATGAAACCAAGGTTATCGAACTAGTAGGAGGAAGGAAACGACCCCAAGGTGTTGCTAAAAACTTGGAACCTGCACAACACAAACTCAAGACTTTGCCCCAACGAACAGTGAGGTTGTCAATCTCACCGGTTTGCTGAAAACAAAGGATTAAACGTATGGTGTGGAAGTTAATGGTAGCTTGCAGAAAGTAAACAGTAATAGTGGAAGATGTATTAATGGTAAAGATTGGACCAGGGTCCACAGTTCACTAGAGGTGTTCTTTTTTAGATAAATAACATAACATGCTGGGTAAATAAATTACAGCGGGGCAATTGACAGTACTGATCAAGGCCTAACAATGCAATACTAGACATTCATGATCCTATGAGATTTGATTGGGAATTACAACAATATACATAGACCGCCATCCAACTGCATCTATGACTAGTAATCCACCTTCAGGTTATCATCCGAACCCCCTCCAGTATTAAGTTGCAAGCAACAAAAACTCCTTTAAGCAATGTGTGTAAAGTAAATAATACAATTGTTCCATGAACAAGAGATTATTGTTTTCTCCCTAGTAGCAACAACACATCTACAACCTTAGAGATTTCTGTCACTCCCCCAGATTCAATAGAGGCATGAACCCACTATCGAGCATAAATAATCCCTCTTGGATTCACTAGCATCTACTTGGCCAAGATAGCTACTAGAAACTGAGAGCATGCAAGATCTCAAACAACACAGACATGATAGAATCAACAATTATAAAGGCAAGATAGAATCATTAATCAATTTAACATAGTAATCTCAATATCCATCGGATCCCCGCAAACACAACATGCATGATTACAAATAGATGATCTTAATCATGAACGGAACTCACAAGATCTAAACATGATAACACAAAGGAGGATAAACAACCATCTAGATACTGTATTGACCCATAGTCCAAGGTGGAACTACTCACGCATCATACCGGAGGCTGGCATGATGATGAAGAAGGCCTCCGGGATGATCTCTCCCCTCCGGCAGGGTGCAGGGAAGAGCTTTAGATCCCCCGATCTAGGGACGATGGTGGCGGCGGCTACGAACTGTTTCGTGGAGATATGATCGGGTACTTAGGGTTTTGGCATCGGGGGGACTTTATAGGCGAAGAGGTGAGGCAGGAGGGTGGCCAAGGGGCCCACACCCTGCCCAGGCATGGCCCAGGGTGGGCCCATGCGTGGAGGGTGTGGACACCTTGTGGCTCCCCTCCGGTCGCCCTTAGGTCTCTGTGTTTGTCTTGGTGAAATATTGACTTTGACTTTTGTCCCGTCCAATTTCGAGAATATTTCCTTACTAGCTTTTCTGAAACCAAAAACAGCAGAAAACAGGCAACTGGCACTATGGCATCTTGTTAATAGGTTAGTCCTAGAAAATGTATAAAAATACCTCAAAGTGTAGACAAAGCATAGCAAAGTAGATACCAAACAAGCATGGAACATAAAAAATTATAGATACGTTTATGACGTATCAGCGTCAGAAGGCTATTTTGTCAGCTCTTAGTGTTCCTTGCTCTCCAGAGACTAGCTCCTTCATTGCGCCCAAGGATAGGTGGATTCGTGACAACTGCAAGTGGTCTGATTCTGAGGAGGAAGTCACTGGTCCCCCCGCCTGTGTGGAACAATGCCTCTTGGGACCCCGAGCCTTATCCTCCTTCTTTCCATGGTTGGGGCGATTAGAGTGGTCTTTTCTCCCTTTTTGGTGTCATGATTCCAAAGGGGGAGAAAGATATCTATTAGGTTGTTCATGGGATTTGCATGGTTTGAGTCACGAGTTCGTTTTCTCTTTGATCCTTTCTTGCTCGTGAACTCTCTAGTTTATGTGTGTGTTTGTGGACCTTGTTATTTGTGCGCCTTATTTATGTATGAGACTATGTGATTTGGTATGCATGTTGTTGGTTTATGGCTGTTAGTATATGGTGGTGGAGTATACATTAATATTATTTCATCTATTGTCTCCACCACATATGATTGGTGCAACGGTATGTCCCCTTTCTTTTTTCCCTTGCACATGTGATGTTTTTGCAATAGAAAGGGGGAGCCTCCTTATATGTGTACTAGTCTTGCCCTTAGAGCTTTATCTCTACCTTGCACACACATAGGGGGAGCTTGTTCCGTTCATTGCGAAAACTGCTTGTTCTTATGCAAATTGTATGGGATTGTCATCAAACACCAAAAACGGGGAGATTGAAAGGACTATGTTTTCCCTTGCTATTTTAGTGATGATGACAATCCCATTTATGATCTAACCGTGTGCTTGAGTTTTAGATTATTTGTTTATTGATGGAGCTTATGGAGTGTGTGGATGCTATTCTTGGAATCTTGTGAAGACGACAGTCTTTCGTTTTTCTCTTTCATTTTATTGTTTTAGATCACCGTATTATCAAGAGGGGGTCCACCTTGGAAGTCTATGGGGAATCATATGTTCTTGCACAAACCATATATGCACCGCCACAGCCATCCTATTCTTCAGCGAGAGAGAGAGAGAGAGAGAGAGAGAGAGAGAGAGAGAGAGAGAGAGAGAGAGAGAGAGAGAGCGTTTCTGATCTGTTGGTGCAGTTTTTGTCTGATCAGAACTTCCGGCTAGGAGCCAAAAGTTCCGCTCAGGGTTCTCTGTGGGATGGATCTGGGATTATTTCCGGTCCAACTTCTGATGGAAGTTCCGGCCAGAGTCCAGAACCTACCGTATTATAGTGTTCCATTTGACAGAACTTCCACCGGAAGTTCCGGTCGTAGGAACTTCCTTTGCTTTTTCCGCTGAGACCCTCAGCGAAACTTTCGCCCAGGCATCGGAACTTCCGGTCAGGCATTTGTTGTGACCCAGTTGTTCTGCCCCAAGTTCCGCTCAGGTTCAGAATACTTCTGTTTGCAAGTGTTCTATTTGACGGAACTTGGCCCGGAACTTGCTCCAGAAGTTTCACCGGAACTTTCGGTAAAGCTTTGAAGCGTGCGTCAACGGTCTTCATACCGTTTAAGCAGCGATGGGTGGAACTTTCGGCTCCTCACCGAAACTTTCGGTGATGTCGCGAACTGCCCAACGGTTCAGTTTGGAGGGGGCCTATTTAAGGCGCCCTCCTTCCTCCTACCTAACTCTTCAAGTTTCTCTCTCCTCCATTAATAATAGAGCTTCACCTCACTAGATCTCTCTCCCTAGCCACTCAAATCACTTATCTTTTGAGAGGTGGGAGAGGTGACCTAGATCTACACTTCCACCAAAGAAGATTTGATTCCCCCACCTATCCTTTGTGGATCTTGTTACTCTTGGGTTTCTTGGAACCCTAGACGGTGTAGGGCATCCTCGGAGCTAAGGGCATGTGTTGTAAAGCTCCGTGGTGTCATTGAGGGCCTCCAATTGAGTTGTGGAGCTTCCCCCTCAACCTTGTTGTAAAGGTTTCGATTGGCGCCTTCAAGGTCACCGGTTAGTGGATTGTGAGGCCTCCTTTGTGGGGGAGCTCACTGGAGAAGAAGGTGAGGTCTTTGTGGCGCTTGGTGACCTTGTGTGGCCCCGACACCTGTCCAACATAGACGTAGCTTCCTTGGAAGTGAACTACGGGAATTACATCTCCGTGTCCCCGCTCATCTTATCTCGTTCCTTACCTTTACTACTTGCTCTTTACCGGTCTTGTGCTTGTTGTTAGTTCTCTAGCATATAGGTCGTTCACCTAGTTGCATATCTAGAAAACTTATCTTCTTGCCAAGCCTAAAATCGAGTAACTAATTAAAAATTGGTAGTCGTCTATTGACCCCCCTCTAGTTGATTCAAAGTCGGTACTTTCACCGGCCTTTCTCCGCGGCGCATCGCTACCGCCTTCGCCGCGGCTAGAGGAGTTCAAGGTCCACCTCGTGGGGGACTACCCGCCACCATGGGACCGCCGCATACAACGGTATTTTCGCGTTGCGGAGTGCGAGAGTGCGAGCGCCGGTGGAGGGAGGACCGGGGCATTAGCCACAGGGATGTCTCCTCCCTACCGGCTGGAACCTCAACCAGGACCGTGTACCGGTGCCGCCCGTGCCCAAGCAGGGCAAAGGGCTGGAGGAGGAGATCCGCCCGCGGATCAACAACCTCCTACAGTCCCAATGGTGGGAGAGGGGCTACCACATCGAGGACTACTGGGTAAAGTTCCTCGAGTGGGAGCACAAGGCGCGGCGCGTGACCACCATCCGCCGCGACCTACAGTCGGTAGTAAATACCAGGACTTAGCAATATTTGATTGATCACAATTCGGTATATTCCATTTATAATAAAGGTTCCTAAGGAATTTATTATAGGAATGTTTCCAATAGAAATGGTTCGCTTTTGCACATCGAAACCAAAGGGGGAGGTCTACCCCGTACCCGACATCGACTCGGACGACGAGGACGCCTTCAACCACTCCGACGCCGACCTCGACAACGAGGACGATGACAACAACGAGAAGGATGACGACATCGTTGTCAAGTAGGAGGCAGCGAACGATATCGCCACGAACCTGCCCCCGGAGTACCGCGAGGTCATGGCGCGGGCTACGACGAGGATGCCTTCACCAAGAAGGCCATTGCGCGCGACGAGAACGCCTTGTGGCGCGGCTACGAAGAGATCATCCAGCTCACTTGCTTGGTGGTGCAGGCAAACGCCCAGCTGCCTCCACCGCTGCCGCTGCCGGGACGGGCGCCACCGATCGCTCCGGAGGCGGGGATGGAGCTGACGCACCTCCAGGATGGTTAGGCGCCGTGGTCTGGGCATGTGATCAATCCACCCGCGTCCGCGCCCGTTCTGGTCCGTCCACCGCCCAACATCTGGACGTCGCCGGAGTATATCGACCTTGACACGTAGATAGACGAAGCGGCGTCGACGCGCGGAGATCGATAGCTAGGGTTAGGGCTAGTTTAAATTTTATTTTTTAATTTTGAATATAAATTACGTATAACCTGTATGAACTTTGCCAGGATTTACGTTTGAATTTGAAAAAAACCTCGCCCTGGCCGAACAAATCGACGCGCTCCCTCACCCATCCCTTTCTTCGTGTCGTGTCCGGAGGTGGAAGGAAGGCGAGCGAGGAACCCTAGCCCTAAGGAGGAAGATCTCCCAGATCGCAAGGCAGTGTCCAAAATCCACCGAAATTTCTCGCCTTCTCAACTGATCACAACCCAATAACGTAGGTAGGGGAGGAGGAGCGGCCGGTGGCGGTGAGAGGAGGGGCGGTCGGCTGTGGCGATTCCTACCGGACTTGTCCTAATCCCTAATTATTTGCAGGCAGCGGCCATGGCGGTGCTTCTTCGACACGGGGCGTCTAGGAAGCTCGGTGGCTCCATGATCCAGCGAGCGGAGGCGGCGGTCGCGGAAGGGCGTAGCCGGCTCGGGCGAAGGCCCCTGCACACCGAGGAGGTATCTTAACCAGAGTTGACATGTTTTACCCCGGCTAGTTGGTTTTATGTGCAAATACCTCACGCGGTCCATGATCTAGCGAGCGATCATCGAATTCTTCACAACTAACATGCGTGCCTTCTTCATCTGGTCTCTGCTATTAGAAACACGGCAATATTACCTGCACAAAATAGCGTTTTTAGAGGAAGCAGTCTTATTTCCCGGTTGATCATCTTATAGTTCTCGTCCCTTTAGTAAATTGCAGCATATAAGATGTTTAATTTGTTGCTCTGCTGTTTTGGTATCTTGAACAACCTCTTGTGCCTGCTGCAATTCATAATACAGTACTAGTTAATGATTAATTTCCTAAGCACTCTGATGAGGTATCTTCACCAAAATTGACATATTTTAGCTCGCATGATTTCTGGCTAGTTGTTTGGCTGCACAAATACCTCTTTACTGCTAACATACGTGGCTTCTTAAATTGGTCTCTCTGCTATTAGAAAAAGAGCAATATTATGTGCACAAAGTAGCATTTTTAGAGGGTCAGCCTTATTTTCTGGTTGATCATGTTAGGATGATGACTTTTACTCATCATCCCTTTAGCAAATATGAAACACGCGAGTTGTTTTATTTATTGCTTCTATTTTGATATCTTGAACCATCTCCTCAATTTGTAGTACCAGTCATCAATTTGTTTCCAAAGTACCATTATTAAGGAGGCAGCCTCATTTTCCTTGTTGATCATCTTAGGATGATGACTTGTACTCATTATCCCTTCAAAATAGCAAATAGGGATGCATAAGATGCTTAATTCGTTGCTGCAGTTCTGTTATCTTGAATCATGCATCTCCTCTTCTGCTTGCTGCAATTCCTAGTATTTCCTAAGCACACTAGTGACTAGCACAGCCAAACACTTCTGAAATCTTTCCTGTGTATATTTAGGGAAGATACTTAAAGTATTCCTTTGAACATGGCCCTTAATTAGCATATGTGTGTGTAGGATTGTGTTCTGTAGCTGCTATTCAGTATATTGCCTCAGTTGACAATATTCTTTATATTACCAATCAGAACTTGACTAATGATGTACATTAATGATCATTATCTACGTGTATCCAGCGTACAGCTGAGGGTAAGAAGAGTCTCAAGAGTGACCAAGTCGGTCCCACATCAGATGGCTTTGACTGGTACAATACCAAACATATGCAGATATAAATCATTTCTCAATTTCATCTTCCTTTCATGTTCGACAGGAGTTGATATAATCTCATTTGACCTAATACCTGCAGGCGCCAGTTTCCGTACGCAAGTGTCTGTAAGAGTGTGGCATCATTCTGTAACAGTGCGTGTAAGGCAGGTGTGTTTCTTGCAGTATTATCTGAATGTGATGTTGGTTGGCTTTTGGGCAAAACCCATCCTGAAGGGAAGGACAGAGCCTAGACCGAGACGAAGAAGACATCTTTTCTGATGGAGGGCCAGTCTTGACGGCTCTCAACTTGTTATCCATCACTATATTATTACTATTCTGGGAACGCTTATGATATGATTATGATATTCTGTGAACGCTTATGTGTGATCTTTTGTGACATATATATATATTATCACATCTAAATTTATTAGTTGAGTGCATGAAAGCTGGGTTGTTTTGGTTGTGTAGTTTAAACTCGAATCAGGCTCGCGCCCCGTTTTATAAATAAAGCACAATCCAAGTACAATAAGGGACCGACACACAACCAACACGGCCGAGGCCAAAGAAGCGAAAAAAGGTCGCACCAACGCTGGGGCCACAGCACATCAAAGCCCAAAGAAGAAACCAAAAAAGGAGGGAAACCAGGGGAGACGGTGTCCATCAGGTCGACAGGGCGGCCGCGGGGGGAGTCGACGACGGTGCCGCGAAAGGGAGGGCCGCAGCGCGTAGCGCCCGGAGCGAAGACTCGAACGCGGAGCGATCACGCGAGCGCACCAAGGGGGACCACTGCTGGAGGAAGGCAAGCAAAGAAAAAACTGAGTCAGACGCCCGGGTGGGGAAAATCCGTTCGATCACCATCTTGTTGCGCACATTCCACAACATCCAGGATAGGGCTGCGAAGAGGAGCCAGAAAAGGCGGCGTCCTCCTCCGGTCCGATTTGCCTGGGCCTGCAGGAACTCCCCCAGTTCCTATGCCTGCCAAGTCGGACCTAGCGCCTCCTGAACAAAGTTCCATAAGAACCGTGCCGCCAAGCAAGAAAACATGATATGGGAGCACGACTCCGGAGTCCCACATAGGGGGCACCGGCCGTCACCGGGACCGTTACGCTTGGAGACTTCCACCCCCGACGGTAACCTATCCCTGAGGAGCTGCCAAACGAAGATGCGGATACTAAGGGGCAGTGGCGCCTCCCAAAGGGGGCCCGACCACGTCCTAGCCGGGCCCTGGAAAAGGGCCTTATAGGCCGAACTCACCGAGAACTCACCCGAGGGGAGGAGCAGCCAGGCGGCCACATCCCTCCCCTGGGAGAGGGCCATAGGCAAGGCCCCCATCAAGGATTGGAGTTCGGCAGCCTCCACCTCGTTGAAGGTGCGGCGAAACAGGGGATTCCATAACCCATCCCGAAAATTCTCCGCGACCAGCGATGATGGAGAGGCCGATATGGCAAAGAGAGCGGGGAACCGGATCCCCAACGGGACCGGGAACAGCCAGGGGTCAAGCCAAAAGCGGATCCCCTGGCCATCCCCAGCTACGAAGGAGATGCCACGGCCAATGTAGTGCTTAATGTCCTGAATAGATCTCCAGAACTGCGACCCCTCCCGCCGGTCGCAGGCCAATAGGGGCCGGCCGCGGAGGTATTTGGCCTTGATAAGTTGCAGCCAAAGCCCCCCGTCGTCTCGCAGAATGCGCCACACCCACTTCAGCATCAGGGCCACGTTGAAGCGCCGGGAGTCCAGGATACCTATGCCCCCAAAGCATTTGGGGGCGCAAACGTCCGCCCACTTCACCATATGGTATTTTTGATGTCCGTCCCTAGCCGCCCAGAAGAATCGCGACAATTCTTTAGCAAAGTCGGCATGGATTCCCTCGGGCAGTAGGTACAGACCCATCTGATACGTGGGAAGGCTCGAGAGACAGGAGTTGATCAGGACCGTTTTGCTCCCGTTCGACGTGAGCCGCGCTCGCCAAGGCTCGGCCCTCGAGCGCACACGCGTGACCAGGGGAGCAAGATCCTTGATCAACACCCGAGACTCTCGCATGGGGAACCCCAGGTAGGAAATGGGGAATTCCGCCAGGGAGCAGTTGAGATTGTCGGCTATACGCTGCCGGTCGACGTCATCAAACCCTAGGACCATAACCTCACTTTTGTCGAAGTTGATCTTGAGCCCTGACATGGTCTCGAAGCAGAGCAGCAAGAATTTCAAATTCCTGATGTCTAGGTCCGAGCCCTGCACCATGATCATGGTATCATCCGCGTACTGCAGATGAGAAATACCCCCTCCCGGGATCAGATGCCCTACCACACCAGTAATGTGTCCAGCGACTTTGGCTCTATCCAAAATCTCTGCAAGGGCATCCACCGCGGAGTTAAAGAGGAGGGGGGAGATCGGATCCCCTTGCCTCACCCCACAGGAGGGGGTAAAGTAGGGTCCAATCTCCCCATTGATATTGATCGCCGTCCTACCACTCGTCACAAACTGCATAATCCAGCAAATCATGCGATCATCGAACCCCCTCCGCTCTAGGACAAGTCGCAGGAAAGCCCAGTCCAGCCGATCATAGGCTTTCTGGAAGTCCAGCTTGAGGAACACCCCTTTCTGATGGTGTACCTTGACCTCATGAATAATCTCATGGAGGGCAAGGACATCATCATGAATGAGGCGCCCCTTCAAGAACGCGAACTGGAGGGGGTGCGTGAGTCTCTCTAAGACCGGCGCCAACCAGATAGCACATACTTTCGCAAAGAGGCGCTGAATGACATTGATCACTGTGATGGGACGGAATTGGCGGATGTCTGTGGCCCCCACAACCTTGGGGATCAAAGAAATCACACCAAAGTTCAGACGCGCCATCACCAGAGTCCCAGTATAGAATTCCTGGAACATCTGCAAGATCACCGGTTGGAGTTGATCCCAGAACGTTTGCAAAAAGCTCACCGGCAGGCCATCGGGGCCCGGCGCCGACCCCGTCTTCATAGATTTCAGGGCCGCCGCCACCTCGTCCGCAAGAAACGGCCGAGTGAGGACCGCGTTCTCAGACGGGGTAACCAGCGCTCCCCCTGTCCAGAAGGCCGGGGCAAGCGAGATGCCCGATGAGGGCGCCACCGAGAAGAGGGACTTGTAGAAGCTATAAATATGGGAGGAAAGTGCCTGTGGAGACTCCAACAGCGCCCCTCCCTCCCAGAGGCAGGGGATCGAGCACTTCCTCCTCCGCCCATTGGCGATGGCATGGAAGTAGGCCGTGTTCGACTCCCCCTGAACAGTCCAGTTCTGGCGACTCCGCTGACGCCAGAACGCCTCCTCTCCCCTGTAGATTTCCATAATGGAGGTCTCCAGGGCATACCTATGGGACCAAGCTTCCGCCGACAGGCCCCGAAGATCAGCCTCCCGGTCCAAAGCCTGGATCTCCCGCAAGATGGACTCCTTCTGTGACCTGAGCTCAGCCCCCAGGTTGGCCCCCCACCCGCGCATGAACTGGCGGGATATCTTAGTGCAATGATGCCAGATATCCACCGCAGAGTGTGCCCGGGGGGGAGAAGCGGCCGCCAGCAGCCACCTGGCCCGAACTGCCTCCACGAATCCTTGCTTCTGGAGCCAGAAGGATTCAAAGTGGAAGCGGTTCAGTCTAGGCGGACGGCCCCCTCCCGAGGACAGAAGGAGGGGGGTATGGTCGGAGCCGATCCTAGTCACAGCCCGAAGAGAACAAAGAGGGAACATCACTTCCCAGTCAACAGAGACAAAGGCGCGATCAAGGACGCTGCGAATCGGGGCAAGCTGTTTATTGGTCCACGTAAATCTAGCTCCCACCCGCGCAATCTCGCGCAGCGCAAGATCCGCAATGCAGTCATTGAACATACGCATCCTAGGGAGGTCCACGTTCGCCGAGCTCTTGTCCTCCACCGTGCGGATTAGGTTGAAATCACCGGCAACAACCACCGGGATCTCAGCCCGTTCCACTTTCAGCTTCAGCTCGAGCAGGAATTCGGTGGACCTCCGATGGTCCGCGGGGCCATAGACAATGATCATCTCCCATTTGAAACGAGATTGTCTATGGGTGAGGGACATGCTCACAAAGAAGTCCCCGCGGTCCATATCATCCACCTCAAAGGTGTCCTCCTTGACCCCAAGGAGGATGCCCCCAGAGTGCCCACTAGCCGGAAGCCAGGACCAGCAGAACTTGTGGCGAGAGAGGCCCTCGAGTTCAGCAATAGAGAAGTCCTGGCGGATCGTTTCCTGAAGGCCGACAATATCCGGCGCTTCCAAGAGAAGATACTCTTTGATCTGGCGGCGACGACCCTCGTGCCCGAACCCACGGATGTTCCAAATGAACACCCGAAAGGCCCGACTGAGATCCATAGGGAACCTCAAGCCTCCAGGGTCCCCTGAGCGGGGACCGACAGGGCACGACAGGCGAGGGATCGGGCAGCGGCAGCCTTGGGAGGTCTACCCCGAGGTCTACCCCTCGGGGTAGACTCCCGAAGGACCTCCCTCCCATCAGGCGCAGGGGGGGATCCGTGCTGGGACCAGGTCCAGAGGACCTAGCCACGGCCAGGATCTGGGCGCGTTCACGCTCCCGAGCATCACGCGCTCGAGCAGCCGCGATCGCACCCGCGTACCCCTCCCGCGCCTTAATGGCGGCCAGCTGCTCAACCCGGGGGCCCTTCTCACCACGGAACACGATGCCACAATCATCAGCCACCTCACCCAGGTAGGCCAGCGAAACCTCAGACAAGACACAGAACGACGAGCCAGGAAAACCAGATGGGTCAGGGTCAGAAAGACGAACAGGGGGGGCAGGGGAAGTACCTGAGAACTCATCCCTAGCCGCGACACGAATAGCAGCCCGCTCGGCCACTGTCGGCTCCGGCCCAGAGAGGCCCACCCTTGCCCCAGCCAGGCGGACACTGTGGCGGGACGGCGGAGGCGGGGGAGGCCTGGGAGTCTTGTGTCGACGGAGCGAGAGGGCCACCTCAGGGGAGGGAGGAGGCACCTCTCCGGCGGCAGCCGAAGAGGGGTCCGGAGTATCCGGGGCGAGGGAGTAGCAGACCACCCCAGGGGAACGGGGCGACTGGGGGGAGCAAACCACCAGCCCCACACTCCCCGAGGTCTCCCCATCAGAGGACATGAGCGTAGACGGGGGGGCGCCGGAGATCAGGGCCAAGTCCGCGTCCAGGTTGGAGCCGTACTGGGTGATGGGGAGGTCGATGGAGAACGTCGGATCGGATCGGAAGCAGCGGGGGACATCGACCGGGGCCAGCTTGGCAGGAGCACTCAGCGACTGACTGGGAGACCCCGGGCGACAGGGGGGCACATCCTGGATAGCGTCCGCGCGAAGCAGGGCCATGGGGCCCCCGGTACCTCCATCCTGAGGCCGTGGGGGGGCCGGTGGCGAGGCGTCAGCGGTCAGGGGCGACTCGGGGTCAGACCCAGAATCGGAGTCCTCGGATCCCCCACCCCCGGGCTCCGCGTCGTCAGCGGGGTTCGGGGCTGGAGGGGGGGGAGAGAGAGCCTCCATGGGTCGGCATCTCCTCGTCCAGCTCCACCAGGAGGTCTCTGCCCACCCGGTCAAAGAAGACGCGGGGGAGGGAGACCGGGAACATGGAGATCGCCGGACAGAGCAGACGGAGGCGAATGGGGCCGTGGCCCGGCAGGGAGCTCATGTCCATCTCCGTGAGCTTGCCCACGGCCTGGGACAACAGGGCCACCACCTCAGGACGCCGAGCCTCATGGGGGATCCCCGAGATCCGCACCCAAACCTCCGAGAGAGTAGCCACGGTCTCCTGCGCGGCCGAAGATGGTCGGATGGAGACCCGCAGCTGGTGGAGAGGCAGGGTGAAGGACGAACCACAGGCACACATGCGGAGGATCGCCACCGAAGGAAAGTGGACCGCGAACTCGGACGTGGAGACTCGGTGGACCGGCCACTCGTGGCCAGGCAGGACAGCACGGAGCTCCTCCTGGATCAGGTCCTCCGTGACCACCAGCGCCGGGGGGAGGTCCTGATCAGGGAGGATGGAAACCATGGCCAGGGTCTCCGGAACGGTCATCTGCACGCCTCCCATGTCGATGACGTAGAAGCCGCCATCAACCCCATGGCCATAATACTCCAAGGCCTCCCGGCGGAGCGGGATGGCTGACGCGGGGAGAAGACCAGGGCAGGCCGGGGGAGGAGCCCCAGGGTGGGGGCCCAGGACCCCCGGCGCAGCAGCTGCCACCGCTGCCGGCCCACCCGCCGGCACCGACGCCACCTTCTTCTTCTTCTTGGACTTTCTTTTCTTCTTCTTGGGAGCCGACGACTCGGCAATCACCCCCTCTTGGAAGCCCGAAGTGCCCCGGGGCTGCTGGCCAGGGACTCGCTCCTCGCGCCAGGACGGAGCGTCAGCCCGACTCCCTCCCTGCCGCGACACGGCAGCCGCTGCCCGGGACTGGAGCGCCGCATCCCGCAGGAGCTCCTCGCGCGCCAGATCAGGCTGTTGGGGCGACGGGCGGCGGGGGAGGTCCTCGATGCGCCGACGGGCCCGGGGAGGGGAGCTGGACGGGCGCCGGTCCTGCAGGTCGCGGGGGGGAGGGGGCGACCTCCACCCAGGGTGGCGGTAAGTACCCGCCTGCCCGCGGGCAGGAGGATGGCGGGAGCCCCGCGGCGGGGAGGAGGCCCCACGGGCAGGCGACGACCGGCGTGGGGAGGGGCGTCTGCGCACCGGAGGGGAGGCCCGACGCGGGGGGGGGAGCGTCGCCGGAGGGAGAGGGCACGACGGGGAGCCGGTGGCGGGGGACCCCGCGACGGAGGCGGGCTTCTAGGCCCGTTGGCCATGGCGGCCGACAGGTAGGAGCGGGCGAGGGGAGGGCCGGGGGCGATGTCAGGGGGCGAAGTCGCCGGGGGCAGCGCGGAGCCAGAGGTGGCGGCGGGGAGTGGGGGCGGGGACGGGAAAGGGGAGCAGTTAGGTTAGGCCAGGGGTCCAACACGCCCCGCGGCCTCGTGGGCCGAGAGGGCCGCGGGCCCAGCAGGCTACCCAGGGGGCCTCCAGAGACAGCGGCCCCAACATCCAGACCCGCCCGAACTCCAGGCCCAGCGACCCGCCCACCGCCCCGACCCACCCCACCCCACCCCTGTTGAGGCGCCGCCGGCGGCGGCCTTACCGCGCGCACTCCCCGCCGGCGAGGTCGCCCAGAGGCAACCCGCGCGTGCGGCAGGAAGTCCGCCAGGCAGGGGCGGAGGAGGTGTGAGGCGGCGCGAGCCGTCGGGACCCCTTGCTCCTCCTCGGAGACGCCACCGTCGCCGCCCGGAGGCCACGCCGCGGAGAGCAGCTCCGGTTCCGCTTCCGGCGGGAGGCCCTCATCGGCCGGCTCCTCCTCCTCCACGTCGCCCCACGCGAGGCCATGGAGGTCCGCCAGAGCCGCGACGCGCGCTGGCGACAGCGGTCTCGGTGGCCTCGAGACGGGTCGCGAGGAGGAGCGGGAAGAGGTGGGCGCCGCCGCCGGGAGGCACCGAGCCCCGACCTTGACGGCGTGCGCAGGGAAGGACAAGGATCCAGCTTGCCGGACGAATTCCCCGGGGCGACGCTCCCGAGCATCCAGCACGACCCCGGACGCGGAGAGGAGGACGAGCCGGCCGTCCGCCGGCCGGAGAACGACGGCGGCAGGGAACCAGCCTCGCCGAGCGCCGGCGAGCCGCGAGGAAGCCGAGGCCAGCCAGCGCAGGGGGGTGGGGGGGGGGGGGGAAGGAGACGGCGGAGACAACCACGGGAGGGGGCATTGCCGGCCGGCGGCTCGCCGCCGAGGCGGAAGGAGGCAGGCAGAGGGGATCCGCCGCCCGCCGTCGTCTTCCCCGCAACGAAGCCTGCACAGACAGAAAGGCGGCTTCCGCCAGAGAGGGAGCAGCGTACCTTCGCGGTTGTTTCACTCACCGCTACTGGACTGAGTGGATGCTTGAACGAGATGGATTGAGCTATATCGATGCCATCTTAAATTGTGACTTGGACTTCAGTCCCAGTAATGTATAGAATCTTAAATGTTTGTTATCTGTGGAGATCGTTGAAGTTAATTCATGCTACATTGTTCTACAAAGCTGTTCAAAACGTGGTGAAACTGATCTGGACTCCAAACGGAAATAGGTACGCTGGAAAAATGGATTTTCTGACCGTCACCACCTTAAAACATCAATGTCATAACCCCAATTTTGGATTGAGGTTGTATGTCCACCACTTATGTTCGCTGGGAACCTGTCCAGATTATACCCAGACAGCACATCATGACCCAGCTCTGTTCTGATGCACATCATGACTGATCTCGGAGCTCATCAAGCTCACTTACTATGAACTTCAATCTCACTTACCATGAACTTCAGGCCCTTCGGGTTTGACTTCCACTTGGAGTTCTCCTCACCCCTCGAGCTACTATAGAGAACCGGCAACTGCATATGGTAGATATGAGATAAGAAATACAGTACATCTTTTACATGAGATTCTCCCTCACAAGAAGATAAATGTCCTAAGAATTTTACCTTTTGAAGCAGGGTCGAAGTGAAGAAAGTCAAGTACTTGTCATAGTTCAATGGTCATCAAGCCAACGTTCTTCTCGTGCAGCCTCACACGCTCCTTAAATACAAAACCGCAAGGGTTCTCCTCGTGCTGGTACTCATTTTTTTGTCCTCTTCGCAAGGCCTATTCTAGGCCCTATCATCCGAGGCAAGTGATGATGCAGGGGAGGTCTCATCGCCGGTGCCATCGTTGGCAACATCAGAGGTATCTTGGAGGTACCTATGTTGTTCACCAACACCGGCGTCTTGCATTGACCTCCAGGAATCATCGCCGCCCATCAATAAGAGAATGAAGAAGGGACGGAGAAGAGGAACACCACTAGAGAATTTAAGGTTGATGGGTTCGTTGCATAGAAAATAAAAAATTCCTACGGTTGCAACCACCTAGATCATATCTGGGAGATACTAGTAACGGATATTCCATGGTTAAGATTGGCTCACCCTAGGAAACACAAAGCTTTGTTAATGGGAACGGTTCTTGTGGGTGATGTAGAGGATCACTTACCGATCTCAAAATCGTGATGAAGACTAGCGCTGCAAATGAGAAGCACCTCCATACTTGGTCACACGTATGGCTCGATGACGACCTCCGGTCCTCGTTCCAGCAAAAGTAGAGGATCCACCGGAAACTCCAAGAACACAACCTTGTGGTGGTGGTGGAGAGAATATTTTTGCAGAGCTTCGCCTCATCCATGCCTTTTTCGGTGAAGCAACGGGAAGAGGGAAGGGACAAGTGAATCAACCCCATAGAGAAGAGCTACACACCACAATATATAGGAGAAAGGGGCAGCAGCGTGCTGGATGAAACCGGCTTTCTGAAAACGCGACTAGACCAATTTTTGGACGAAAAAATCACCATGAGGACGACATCCTGGAATCCGAGTGGAGATGCTCTTATCCACGAGTTCACGTGGCTCACGGACAAGGTCAACAATCAACGGCAGCCACACGTACATTACAGAGACGGAGAATCATATGCCCAGTCGCGTCTCCGAGCGACCCAGAAATTTCGGCGTTGCGTTGCCGACCTGCTCGCCACCCACCCGCCCCGAACCACCACACCATCCCGGATCTGATCCGGTCACCAGTCCCACTCGCTTTTGATTTCTTCCGCCCACCCGTCCGTCGTCCCCACACGCATCACGCTAGCACGACGACGAACCCGTGTCCGGTAAGGAATCGGTTGGCGCCAGCAAAGGCCTTCCGCCGGCTATAAGAACATCTCCACTCGTTGGGCGTTCCAAGGACGAAATTCGGACCAAAATAGTGATGGATGGACGTAACTTTTGGCTTGGGAACGCCGAGTTTCCCACTCACGTTCCCAGGCCGAGTTCCCAGGCGAAGAAAAAACGGCGAGAAATTTCCGTCGGCGAAATCTCCGGCCCAAGGTGTTCGACAGAAGTACGCCTAACAAGTTCGGTGACAAAATTATTACAGAACTAGGTAAAACGGTACGGCGATCAGTCGTCGACGGGGATGACCTCCTCCGGTGTGTCCGGTGCGACAGGGATGGGTGCATCGGCGGTGTTGCCAGCCGACTGGTTGGAGGAGGTGGAAGCAGAGCTCGGCGTAGCCGTGGGGGTGGAAGCTGTCGGTGCAGAGCTTGGCGTGCTGGTGGCGTTGTCCTCCTAGAGAATGATGTTGCGGCGTGCCATGTACTAGGCCTTGACCGGCGTGCTCATCGCCGAGGTGTCTTCGTCGCCCATGAGGAACTGAAGATCCGTGTTCCTCTTCTTGGCGGCATAGTTCGCCTTGAGGAGGTTGAGCTTTCGGTCATGGTTCTGGAGTAGCTGCACCCACTTCTCATCGGCCTTCTCCTCCCTCTTCAACTGAAGCCCATGCTTGGCTGGCTCCCCCAGTGGGCACCGTACTACGGGAGGACGATCGGCCTCGGGCGTGACATCGCCGCGCGCGATGCCGCCGCCTGCTTTGCCCTCACCGTCTGCTCTTCGGCGAGGCCCTAAGTCTCGGAGAGCTGATTCGCCGCTTTCGCCCTCTCCTTCCTCTCCCTCTGTTCGTCCGATGCGAACTTCCTCTTCTAGACAAGGGCAAGCCACTCGGCACTGGTCAAGCCTTCCGGCCTCTTCGTAGGCGCTCTCGGTTTCCTCTTCTTCTTCTCCTCCGATTCGCCGAGGTTGGATCGGGGTTTGATGAAACCCTTGGACGGCATGGCGGGCGGGAGCTCGGTGAACTGGCAGGAGTTGGGGGAATGGGGAGGAAAGTGGGAGGGGAAGAAGAAAAGGGCGGGAGCTCGGCCTATAGACACTGACAGGGTTGGACCACTTGCGTTTTCGCTTCGTCCGGCGTTCTAGGACCCCGGGATCGGCCTGAGAAGTTCGAACGAAAGTTGGGTCAAATCCGGATGAAATCGGCGTTGTGGAAACGGGACGAAAATGCGCCGTGCGGACGTAAAAAACGCCATGCGAAGCGGGTGGAAATTCTCTAAAAGGCGCCCAGGTGCGCACCCCTCTTCCCCGCGCTCTGGTCTGGCCCTCTCTCACCGTCTCGGTGGCCAGCGCCTCACTCTCACGCTCCTCGCGTCTTCGGGGCTCTTCCTCGACTCCTCCTCATGTCCCCTCGATTCTTATTCGACCGAATCGCCTTGTCTCGATTTGATTTTTTGCTCCTCGTTGGCTCTCCCGCCCTGTTCTCGCAGGTTCCTCTTCCTCGGTCGCCCGCCTGTATCGCTGCGACTCGTCTGAATTCACCGAGTTGTCTGGTTCGCGATCTCTGTCTTCCTGAGAGTGATTCCGCGTATCTCTGTTTTGATTTGGATCGTCGGTGTCGCGTCGTCGGTTACAGGATTGGATGTAGTTTTTGATTGAAATTGGAGCTCCGCGTGGCAAGGCCCGCGAAGAGGGAGATCGTCGTAGGTCAGTTTTTCGTGCTCGGTATGATCGGTTCATTGGTCCAGTCACCCTTCCATCAGTGGTTTCTAGATTTCAATTCAAATGGATTCTGGATTCATGTTCCCGAGCACTCCCATGGCCGGCCTCACCGTTTGTTAACCCGAGGTGGGTTCGACGCCCTCGTCGATTCTTATTGTATCAGCTGATCTCGTTTGCGGGATGTGTTTCTCTACTCCTTTTCTAGATGCAGCAGCAGGAGGTTGATCGAGGAGGATGAGTCTAAGCGTGGAGGTTTGCTCTATTATGTCCACAGTTCATTTTGCTTGGTTATTGTTGTTGGAATTTGATGAGTTTTGGGTTGTTGGCCCATTACACAAATTCTGAAATTCTCTTTGGCCCACTTGTGTATGGCAGCATATGGCTGTGCTAGTGGTGCTAAAGTTTAGTCCCACATTGCTGGTGGAAGGAGAGTTGGACCACCTTATATAGTAGAGTGTTGCACCACTCACTAATGTGTGACATGGAGAGAAGCCCTCACGCACTCCTCCTCTGACATCGCCTGCCTCGCCATGCCTCGCATCGTGACGACACGCGCACGCGCCGCGGGTTACGGGAATCTCACCGAGCTTTATTTTGCTGTTTGGGAAAATTATTTATGAGTCATTAACAAATGCATTAATTACATTCATTTCCAGTTTTTATGGACGTGGGATATTACCGAATCGGACGTAGCCTATGTCCCACGATCTCCCTGACCTGCACTATATAAGCGTCTGCGCTAAACGTAATCGGTGATCAATCCACACAGGCGCCTACCTCCAGAATCTTGCACCGCCATCTTCGTCTTCCCCATCTCAGCTTGCGGTGTGCACCGTAGATCGGGACAGTAGGCCTCCGGAATCTCGCCTATTGTGAACCTATACGGGTGAGGGGCGATCAGATTTTTGGGGAGCACTCAAGCGCGACTACTGGCAACCACGACGTCGTCCAACGACGAGTTCCCAAACGACGACTTCTTCCCGGACGTCAGCGACCTCTTCGGCAACCTCAACATGGGAGACAACTCTGCTGCTGCTACCGCTGCGGCTACTACCCCAACTGCATCGTATGTGATCTCAATCTCTCTCTTTCAGATTATGCTAGAGTTTCTAGTTCTAGCGTTTGGCATAGATGTGATAGGTTTATCTTGTATAGATGTAATCTGTTCATCTACTTTGTTGATCAGCATGATTGATTTTAGTACTGTTTGTATGATCATGCTTTATCATTTTATTATTCGGATTAAATCATATGCATTATTTCTTATATTTTCAATAATCCAAAAACCTGATTATAGGCAACTGAATTCCACTGGTGTAGCCGCGGATACTAGGCCGCCTCCTTTTGATGACATTCACTATAAGAGATGGCGCAAGAGAGCAATCCTCTGGTTTGAAAACCTAAACTTCTGTAGCGCTACCCTTGGCAAGCCTGAAGGAGATCTTTCTGTTGAGCAGGAAGCGACCTTTAAGAAAGCCGATACCATGTTTATGGCAGCTTTATTCAATGTTCTTGGGGACAAGATTGTTGACCCATATATGTCATTTGATAATGGCAAGGACGCGTGGGAAGCGCTCGAGGCCAAGTTTGGGGTATCGAACGCTGACACTGAGTTGTATGTCATGGAGCAATTCTATGACTACAAGATGGTTGATGAGCGCTCCGTCATTGAGCAAGCTCATGAGATACAATTGAAGGGTTCACAACATAGAAAATAAAAAATTTCCTACGATGGGAACAAAGTACCAAGATCTATCTACTAGATACAAGCAACGGGTGGATATACATCCATAGAATACATACCCTCGAAGACTATATAGCGTTAACGAGGTTGTACTTATGGATGATGTAGTCGAACGCTTGTCGATCTCAAGATCGTGATGAAGTCCATCTGGTCCAGCTGGTCCAGCACCATCACGTCCATCACCGCAAAGTAGTGGTGCATCCGTGATTGCACACACGTCCGGGGACCCCGACAACCTCCGCGCCCTCGCTCCAGCGAAACAGCGGAAGAAAAAAATCCTTCTAGAAAAATCCACCGGGAACATGTATCTCGTTGATCCGAGACCATGGGGAAATTCTAAAGGGGGGGAGAGAGATCCTTCGCGAGGAGGTGTGAGTGAGAAGTGAGAGGAGGGGCTCCTTATATAGGGGGGGGGGCAGCCCAAGGGGGCATGGCCGCCGGCCAAGGAGGGTTCCCCCACCTCTCCCTCATTCATGTGGTGGAAGCTCCACTCACAAAAATGGCCCTTCACTTCTCCACTCAAAATCCCACTCAAAATCCCACTAAAAAATCCCATTAAATTTCCACCAAATTTAATGCAAACTCTCTCTTAAATAAAACTCCTTTTATTTATTCAGAATTTTGTCAATTACTTTAATGAAAAACATTCACATATAACCCCTTGCTAGTATTTTATTTTACATGCAGAAATACTTTCTGCAATTTCACCCGAAACCAGTTTCGGTATCTAGTAAAATAAATTCCTACGCTTTCTTTTTCTTTCTCTGGCATATCATTAGCTCTGAATGGTGTCGGTATACCTTAAGTGTGTCACCCTATGGTTCGCGAATAATGTAGACATGATCGAGACCCATCTGCGATCAATAATGAGCAGCGGGACCTAGAGATCCGTACTGACTCCCACATATTCAAAGATGACTTCTGTGATCGTGTGAACCTTATATGCATGTAACTCAATCCCTTTGTCTCGCGATATATTACCTCTCCGAGATTCGATCATCAGTATCTCCATACCTAGTTTGATCTTGTTACCGGCATGTACTCTTTTCTCGTTCCCGTGATATAACATTCTAGTGATCAAATCACTTGCTTCCAAGCTAATCAATGTGATATCACCGAGAGGGCCCAGAGTATATCTCTCCGTCATCGGGATGGACAAATTCCACTCTTGATCCATGAGCCTCAACATAACACCTTCATAGCACTAAACCCATCTTTATAGCCACCCTGTTACGGTGTGACGATTGATGTTACCAAGATACTCTTTCGGTCTTAGTGATTGACATGATCTCATGGTCTAAGGACTAAGTTTACTTCGTATGATGTTATAGCAATATAAACACAATGACCTTGATCGTAATGCTATACTTAGGATGAATGTTCATCACACCATTCCAATAATGTTGTGACCTCGTTATTAACAACATCCTATGTTCATGATCAGGAAACCTTTGATCATCTTGTTAATCAACGAGCTAGTTTATAAGAGAGGCATAACTAGGAACTTTCTATTTGTTTATTAAACACACATGTATTAACGTTTCCGTATTAATATAATTATAGCATGCAAAATAAACATTTATCATAAACAAGGAATACGATAATAACCACTTTATTATTGCCTCTCGGGCATATTCCCTTCAGTCTCCCACTTGCACTAGAGATAACAATCTAGTTTGAAAACTTTGCATATTGAACACCTATGGCTTTCTGGTGTTCCATATACGCGATTGCAAGTGGTTAACATAATCTACGGATCTGACGCTTTCAGGTCTGTGTGTATTTGCATGTGTTTGCGTCTTCACGCATCACTCATTCTCCAATGAGATGGCATTGTATAAATTTGGTCTTTTGGTAAGACCTTTAGTTTCTTGGGGTTAAAACATGTCGATACTATTGTAGTACAATATATCTCTAGTGTTAGCCCGTTGCGAACCACACCTTAGTTTGATAACAAACTATTTGACAGAAATTCCCTCCTTTGCTGCTACTATAGCAGTCATATACTTAGCCTTTTTGTTGTAGTATTCGTCACAATGTCTTTACTTTGGAATTAATCCAAATCTATCATGGAATCTCCTTTTCATTACATTGTGCCACCCATAGTTTAAATTGAGATAAACTTAATTTGTATCTTGTGACAAAACTAGTATCATTTTTAATGAACTATTTGTCTCTTATACAAATATAATATATTCTTAATTCTTCTAAAAGATTATAAGAATATCCTTACTATCGTCCAATGATCATTTTATGATTCATTCTGGTATATGCTCATAACACTTAGAGCGTAGGACATATCTGGATGTGTACATATAATGGTATGATTGACCAAATCATTCTTGTAATTTTACTCATCAAGTGTCAAAGCACTTGAATCTTGTTTCACTTATCAAGTGTCGATACACTTTAATCTTGATTCAATTCTTTTCCACGTGACAAGAAACTTTTCTTGTCGTTTCCATATTGAACTCCTTCAATATCTCATATATATACCTTTGGCATAACCATATTAGCATCACGGTCTATCCATGTAGACATTCATGCTAAATATTCGGGTTTTGCCTAAGTCTTTTATCGAAATAAAATTCTTAACCTTTTGTCAATAAAAGATACATTATTTCCAATCAACAAGATGTCCTCCACATAATGTATTAGAAATATGTATTAGCTCTCCCACTTAATTTCTTGCAAAAGCAAGCATCTTCATCGTCTCCAGATGAAAACTCATTTAACACGGTGAAAATTCCAACTCTGCGATGCTTACTTCAACAATTGAAGTTTGCACGCCCTTTTAGCATCCTTTGAATTTAACAAAACCCTTTGGACCGTGTCATGTACACATCCTAGGTAACCATTCTATTAGAAGAACTTTGTTTTTTTATTCATCTACCATATACCAAATTATATGTAGTGGTTGCTACTTTAATCCGTCCAGACTAAATATCGCTATGAAAGATCAAATCTTGTCATAGTCAACTCCTTGAACATTGTCATAAAATACTTTACGACATGTCGACTATTTCATAGATGTGAAACATTCATGTCTGTTTCTTTATAGATCCAAATACGACCGATAGGTTTTTACACCTTTTCGGAGGGTCTTCCAAGTTCAAAAAACTTGATTTATCGTGTATGGAACTATCACGGATTTTATGGCTTTAAGCCATTTGACGGAGTCAGGACTCATCATCGCTTCTTTGCATGTAGTCGGTTCATCATTGTCAAAAAATAATGACTTACTCTCAAATCTTAGTATTTGATTATTTATCCAACCTACTTGGTTCAATAGGAACTTAGATCTTCGTGACCACAACCTTTGAGGCACATAAGCTATGAGCATTATGGCTGCCTCTGGAACGATTTACGATGCTGTGCAACTCATCATATTTAGTTAAGGTTCGTTAACCTTATCAAAGTTCTATTGTCCTCCCACTTAACTTTTACGAAAAATTCCTTTTTCAAGAAACTTCACGTTTCAAGCGACAAACCCTTTTGTCCTCGATGTTATGGAGGCGTAGCCAATGGTTGTTCGAAATAACCTACAAAGACATGCTTATCCGACTTTGGTTGTAAACATCTTACTTATGCTTAGCATACCAAAATTTAAGAAAGGACAACTTGGATTTTACCCCAAACCATAACTTACATGGTGTCATTTCAACGGATCAAGATGGAGCTCTTTTTAGTGTAAAAGCAGTAGTCTCTAAAGCTTTAATATTTTAAAACATAATGGCAGTTTTATAAATAACACCTTTGATCCAACCATGTCAAAACAAGGTTTCATTACAAATCTCAAAACTCCATATTCCTATGGTGTTTCGGGAGATGCAAATCTGGGTGTTTTGCTAAACTTGCAACTCAAATAAATCCCTTTATGATAAACTCATAAATCATTTATTTTCTTGTTACAATGATTTTGCACTTCATCTTGAAAGTCTTTGAACATTTTCAAATATTTCATACTTCTTTCTCATTAAGTGAACATTCACTCAAATTTCTGGAGAAAGCATATGAAGTTGAAATCCATCGCTTACTACTATACATAATGGACTACATACATCGATATGTATAAATTCCAATATTTTAGTCGTTCGTTTTTCTTTGGCCTTTGAACGAAGTTTTAATTATCCCGAGGAAAGTCTCACATGCGTCACTTGATCAAATCAAAGAATCCAAAAATCCATGAATATGGAGATTCTTCATGTTTTCTTTCCAATATAATTTAAACGGCGATGTCACTTTGTAAGTGATCTTTCAATCATTTGTCTTGTGACATTTTAGCATTAGTTTTTATGGATGTGATTTCTCCAAATAGATTTGTAAATCATCCATCTTATATGGAATAGGGTAATTATTTGAACAACCTTTGTTCTCATAATACCTGATTAAAACAAATCTTGAAGGCAAGCTTTGATGTCAACGAGAAATACAAACAACGGCTTGTTTTTTTCGATGAACATCATCACATATTCTCTTGCTAGTTACTTAGGCCATTGTGGTTCATGAATTGCGTCGTTCTGTATGAAATTTCATACCAACCAATTCGGTATTCAATACCTAAGAACCACATTGTTTAACAAGCAAAGAATACAACCATAACATGTATATCATCTATATACCTAAACTGGATATTTCCAGTCTTCTATTTTCTGCCAAATATATTTTATAGATTCTCTTTCAGGATTTCCTTTTCCTTTTTAAAAAAATCTAGCAACATCAACAGTAGCGCCATATACATGACACATAGTCCAAAGCGTGTATATTCAAATACTAATACCTTTGGACTTGCACTTTGAAGTAGATCACTATCATCAAATGATCGACATTCTTTTAAAATCCATTCTTTAGTAATATTTTAGTGTAGTAAACACTTTACATACATATTCTATTCATCCTTATCATGACGACTTTCATGATCAAGCTACTGTAGCTTATAAAGGCGAATCGTGAGTATAACGTTACTTTCCAAAACCCTTTTCGATGATTAGGGTGTCTAGCATCTCCAAACTTTGCAAATTCTCATCCAATATGAGAACACATATTATACTCTATCATATTGCAACCAAAACATTGTTTCAGATATCATTATATCTGCCACACATGATGGTTTCTGAAATAATTCTTTCAGCTCCTAGATAATCTTGATATTTAAACCAAGAATCATGGAGGCAAACATGATACTTTAGATACTAACACTGGAATTGTCAATCTCGATTTAATACTAATTATTAAACTCCACGGAGTAAACAGAGTTTGCTGAAAGTTTGCAATGGTACTTTAAACTTTAGATTGACACTCAACACAATACGATACCAGTTCGTAAAGTAAATATCCAAAATTCTATAGTTCTATTATCTCAATTATAACTATGCATAAGGTGGTGAACGAATGCCAATGACTACAACAAATTATGCAAATTCACTTTGATTTAATTTATCATAAATTGAGTTCTACTAATCCAAATTAGAAATGAACTCCCACTCAAAAACGACATCCCTCGTGCCTTTTTGGTGATTACATGAACCAAATCCACTACACCAAGTCCGATCATCACGTGAGTCGGTGTAGCTTCAAAGGCGAGCATCAAATGGGCATCATATCTTCTATATGACTCATGCTTAACCTTTCGGTCTGCGTTCCGAGGCCATGTCTGTACATGCTAGGCTCGCCAAGTAAGAACCTTAGTTTCGCATGTGTAACTGTCTTACACCCGAAATATGATCGTGGATCCAAGAACACCCGATCATCACATGATGTCTTGGGGAGACGAAACATAATCGGTGCATACTTAAGGTAGAACACGTTTTTATCTTGATATCTAAATGAGGGATCATCTTATTATGCTAATAAAATGCCAAACAAGCAATATAAGATGCAATCAAACATCACATGTTAATAAGTGAAATTATATGGTTCTTGCACTTTATCTCCATCATGTGCATCATGGTATGATCACTATCATACCTCTATGTGTAAGGCCAAGGTCTATGGAACTTACACGTTTATGTGTGTTGTAAGAGTATCGACTTATATTTCTACTTACAACATCACCATATCATGACACTAGCCCAACAACAATCTAAACTAGACGCCTCTAATTTATCCATTGCAAGTTTTATGTGGCTTAGGGCTTTCAAAGATAGAACCGTTCTTACCTACGAACATGAACCACAACGAGGATAACCAAATGTTTGACAACTCGTTGCAAATTAGATATTGACTATAGTAGGAGAGACAGACACCCGCTAGCCACTTATGCAAAACTAGTTATATATCAAGCGTGGAACAGGTCTCATGTGCGAGGACATGTAAAGTTTGTTTGGGCCGCTTCATACTACTATGCCACCAATATCCAAAGTACAACCAAGAAGCAATAACATGATCATCATCGCTCACATATACATATGTGTACTACCCGTGCAAAGCATCTACGCGTAGATCAGGCTCTGATACCACTTAAGGGTTCACAACATAGAAAACAAAAAAATCCTTACGATAGGAACAAAGTACCAAGATCTATCTACTAGATACAAGCAACGGGTGGATATACATCCATAGAATACATACCCTCGAAGACCGTATAGTGTTAACGAGGTTGTACTCGTGGATGATGTAGTCGAACGCTTGTCGATCTCAAGATCGTGATGAAGTCCATCTGGTCCAGCCGGTCTAGCACCATCACGTCCAGCACCACAAAGCAGTGGTGCATCCATGATCGCACACACGTCTGGTTACCCCGGCAACCTCCGCACCCTCGCTCCAGTGAAGAAGCGAAAGCAACAAATCCTTCTAGAAAAAGTCACCGGGAACATGTATCTCGCTGATCCGAGACCATGGGGAAATTCTAAAGGGGGAGAGAGATCCTTCGCGAGGAGGTGTGAGTGAGAAGTGAGAGTAGGGGCTCCTTATATAGGGGAGGGGGTCAGCCCATGGGGGCATGTACGCCGTCCAAGGAGGGTTCCCCCACCTCTCCCTCATTCATGAGGTGGAAGCTCCACTCACAAAAATGGCCCTTCACTTCTCCACTCAAAATCCCACTCAAAAATCCCATTAAATTTCCACCAAATTTAATGCAAACTCTCTCTTAAATAAAACTCCTTTTATTTATTCATAATTTTGTCAATTACTTTAATGACAAACATTCACATATAACCCCTTGCTAGTATTTCATTTCACACGCAGAAACACTTTCTGCAATTTCACCTAAAACCAGTTTCGGTCTCTAGTGAAATAAATTCCTGCACTTTCTTTTTCTTTCTCTGGCATATCATTTGCTCCGAATGATGTCGGTATCCCTTAAGTGTGTCACCCTATGGTTCACAAATAATGTAGACATGATCGAGACCCCTCTCCGATCAATAATTAGCAGCGGGACCTGGAGATCCGTACTGACTCCCACATATTCAACGATGACTTCTGTGATCGTGTGAACCTTATACGCATGTGTAGGGTCCCCAATCTTAGATAAGATAGAGCCCCCTGTGTTTACAATGCTAGTCCCTGGATCAATAGCTAGCATCCACAGTTAAGATGTAATATCAAGAAACAAAGGTCATAATATAACTTTATAACCAGGAATAACATGATTTTATTACATCTTACATAGCTCATTTGGCTATTACATTACATTGCAGCGGAATAACTATAAGCATGGGTCCTTCATCTTCAAAGTGCCACAGGCAGATGTTGGTTGTAGACTTTGTAATCCTAAACAATCAATCTTCACTAAAATCAATTAAACCTGCAACATACAAGTTACAGCCATAAAGGGTCAATACATTTGAATTGTATTGGCAAGTGATACTATGGTAGTATAGTAGAGTCTATCATCTATATGTATTTGGCTAAGTGGAGTTGAGGCTCGCATTGCTCAAAATAGATTTTTCCTTAACATTTGAAAATACTAAGTTTTTGCTTGACAAAATCATTTTTCTCAATCAAAGATTTGAAGATCCTTTCCAAGGCATCTACCAATCAAAGATTGAAGATTTCAAACAACCCTTGTTCAAACCACAAGTTTTAACTTAGAAATTTGAATGATGAGATTCTTGATTGCTTCCATATCTTGATGCTCAAATTGTCCTTTACCAGGGACATGGCTAAGTACTTAGATTTTACACTCTGCAGAGGTGGTGCACTTTCCCCACAAGACTTGGTTTCCCAAGACAAGATCTTTCAGAAGCCTTCCCTTAGACCAAAATAGACGCGTTCCAACCTATCAAACACTACCACCCACTGTCCATATGGCTAAGTTCTTGCAACCTATATGATCATGGCAGAGCCCATATTGCCAAGTGGTTGCACTTGAAGCTTCTCAACATTTGACATCTCAAATCCCTTTGTTCCTGGGTGGCATACCACAAGTGAGATACACAAGTTTCACCAGTCCCCTGGCCTTGTGTAACCACTCAACCAAAAACCACCAAGCAAGCCCATTCCACCTAGGGGATTCATTAACTTAGTTGTTTTATTAAACAAAAACATAAGTCCTCAGACTTAGAGATTTTTCCATAGTGTGTGAATATATATTCCACCCATGTTTTCTATTAGCTAGGCTAAGCTTGATAGTAATAGGAATCTTTAACTTAGGAAAATCCTACTAAGGATTCATCTACTAGGATTTCCTATAGTAAGGTTTACACTTAGCAAAATTTCCATGCAAGTTTTACTTAGCAAAATCACTAATGCATAGAGAAAGTAATGAGACAAAAAGTATGAAGCATCACTTGCCTTTTTGGTAGGGAATGGTGGTTCACTCCTTGATCCTGCTAGTCTCACATTTCACTACAAGTCAATCAAGAAAACACACATTCAATTCTCATTCCAAACCAAAGTCAAACAAACATTTTTTCACACACACAAGGTAATGGAATCTAAGTCATGCATAAGCATGCAAAGGTTGGTTCTATTGCAAGGATGGTCTCCACTAGGCTTCTAAACTTTTTAAGTTCCAAATTGGTCATTTACCAACATGGCAAAGTCATTTGCAAATAGGTTTTATCCATAAACCATTTATAAATCCATTCATCATTTCATGTGGTGAAAAATGTTTTATCAAGGCAAAACTATTAAGTTGATCACCAAATGAGTTGCTAATTTGCAAAACTTGGTGTTTTGGGTCAGTGGGTTTGATCAAACCATTTTCTTAAAGTTTTCTTTCCATAAATATTTTTATAACAAAAACCATTCTTTTTATTTGGCTAGAAAATGGCTAAGTCAAGTAATCCAACCTAAATCTTTCCAAAATCATTTTTAACACCAAGGGTTGGTTCCTAGGGTCAGTAAGGTCACATCAACCACTTTGCAAAGGTTTTAACCCTAAAAACATTTTTAAACAATTTTTCTAATCTAAACAAGCACACAAAAGTTTCTGCAAATTCAAACAAGATAATAGATACTATTTACTAAACTAAGGGTATGGTTGGCCAGGTCTTGTTCTCCTAAATCCAACGACATAAAATTTGCAAAATTTGGACGTGTAGATCCAAAGATATAGTGGTTTCAAAATCATACCTAAATCAGATTTCAAATTCTAATTTCAATCCATCTGGTGACACGCGGCGCAACGTCATTCGCTGGTACCGGTTCGGTGTGGATCGTGGTTGTGGCGCATTGGATTAAGTCAGATCGTGCGGTACTGAGCGCATACCCCTTCGCGGTTAAGTCATTCTATCACATCCACCCGATCGAGATCTAACGGACCTAAACAACCGGCCATTAACTGGCGGCGCTGCGCGGCTGTGTGCGGCGGCGACGGGCAGACGGCGGCAGCGCTGGCGAGGCAGGAAGCGAAACAGGGAGGGTGTAAGCTCACCGAGATCGCGAGGACGAGGTGATGCTGGTCGTGTGGTCTTCGTGGCAAGGGGCGCACGGGGACGGGCAGGATTCTTCACCGGAGTTGGTTCTGGCGACGGACGCACGCGGTCGAGGTCGAGGACGACGCTACAGATCACGCCAAGGCAAACGGAGGGCAAGGTTAGCTGCGCAAGGTCGAGGTGGTGACGCGTGCATGAAAGAGAAGAGGAGGGGCGGTCGTATACAACCTGTGGGCGTCGTCGGAGCAGAAGACAAACACGGCGGCGTCGGGAGCTTGTCGTAGTCGGTGCTCCAGGGCGTCCGTGGTCGAACTAAAAGTGCTGGGAGGTGCGTCTGGGAGTGGGGAAGTTGTCAGCGTGCTCAGGGAGGCTCGGGGCAGTGTCGTGTCGCCGGAATCGGCGAGAAAGGTCGTCGGAGACAGGGGGAGTATCTGGCGAAATACGGCAGCCTGGGGGCGTGCTTTGGGGAGGGGGCAGAGGGGAAATGAAGAAGGAATGCTGGCGTTTTATCGATCTTGGTCAAGGTGAGGTAAAGGCCCGGCATTATGATGAATTGAAGCCGCGGGATTACTGCAGGAAACGGCGACGAGGGGGGAGAGGGAGTCGTGCGGGTGGGGAGGAAGAACAGGAGGAGTGGGGTCCGCTGGTCAGTGGGAAAAGAAACGAGGGGGAGGTCCACTGGTCAGTGACTTAACGGGATGCTTCTGTGGTGAGGAAAAATGGTTCGGGGGAGAGGGCAGATGGGCTGGACTGGGCTGGGGTGGGCTTTAGCTGGGCTGGTCGTTTTACTCTTGTTTTTTTCTGTTTGCTTTGTTTTATATTTTTCTATTTCCTATTTTCTGATTTGAACTTCATCCAACTATTCAAGCATTCAAATAATTCAAACAATTCAACAATTGTAATGAGTTTTTGGTTCTGTCTATCAACATAAACCAAATCTCAAAATAAAATAATATTTAAGATCCCTTCATTAATTAAATAAAAGGGTCCTTTATTTATTTAATATGGTTTGATTTATTTAATAAAAATCTTCATTTGAAATCCAAACACTTTCAAAACCAAATCAGTAGGTTTTATTTGAAAATAAAGAATATTTGGAAACTTGTTTAAAACAAAATAACATCTTTATTTTAGGATCCATTTAATAATTAAATAAAATGGACCTTAGTTATTATTTCAAATAGAATTTGATTTTATTAATAAAATCTTTATTTGAAACCTAAATATTTTCAAAACCAAATCAGTAGGTTTTATTTGGAAATAAATAATACTTGAAAACTTGTTTAAAACAAAATAACATCTTTATTTTAGGATCCATTTAATAATTAAATAAAATGGACCTTAGTTATTAAATCAAATAGAATTTGTTTTATTAATATCTTTATTTTGAAAACTAAAATTAAAACCAAAAACACTTCAGTAGGTTTTATTAGAGAAAATAAAATACTTGGAAAACTTATTCAAAATAATTTAATAAGTTTTGATGTTTCAATTAAAATGGTAAAACCTTTTATTTAAATAAATTTTGGATAATAAATTCTTATTAATTTATTTAAATAAACCTTTGCTATTTTTATTCAAAACAAAATGTTTTAATTCCAAATTTTGGTCAAGGTTTAATTTCGCTTTATAAAATAACCTTTATTTATAAATTCACCTTTTCTTTTGAAAAACCAAATCTTTTACTAAAAGATTCCAAAATAGTAATTCCAAAACATTTTTAATTTCCTTTAATTAAATGTTTAACTCATTAAATTCCTTTAGGATTTTATTTAATTCAAATGGGTTTGAGGTTCCATTTAAATTCAAAAAGTTTCTTCTGGCCCTGAAAATCAACAAAGTTTTATTTTATTCATTTATTTTTCACATTACTGTGACAGCATGTAACTCAATCCCTTTGTCTCGAGGTATGTTACATGTAAGAGATTCAATCATCGGTATCTCCATACCTAGTTTGATCTCGTTACCGACATGTACTCTTTTATCGTTCCCGTGATATAACATTCTAGTGATCAAATCACTTGCTTGCAAGCTAATCAATGTGGTATCACCGAGAGGGTCCAGAGTATATCTCTCCGTCATCGGGATGGACAAATTCCACTCTTGATCCATGAGCCTCAACATAACACCTTCATAGAACTGAACCCATCTTTATAGTCACCCTGTTACGGTGTGACGTTTGATGTTATCAAGATACTCTTCCGGTGTTAGTGATTGACATTATCTCATGGTCTAAGGACTAAGATTACTTCGTATGATGTTATAGCAATATAAACAAAATGACCTTGATCGTAATACTATGCTTCAGATGAATGTTCATCACACCATTCCAATAATGTTGTGACCTCATTATTAACAACATCCAATGGCCATGATCAGGAAACCTTTGATCATCTTGTTAATCAACGAGCTAGTTTATAAGAGAGGCATAACTAGGAACTTTCTATTTGTTTATTAAACACACATGTATTAACGTTTCCGTATTAATACAATTATAGCATGCAAAATAAACATTTATCATAAACAAGGAATACAATAATAACCACTTTATTATTGCCTCTCGGGCATATTCCCTTCAACAATCACTTTCCAAAGAACTTGAGCAGTTCAAATGTTCCTTCCCGGACAAATTTTTGGCCGGTGGCATTATTGCCAAGCTCCCTCCCTCGTGGAGGAACTTTGCTACATCTGTGAAACATAAGAGACAAGAGTTTTCTGTTACGGATCTCATTTGGTCTCTTCATGTGGAGGAGAAGGTGAGAGCAAAGGACAAAACTGCTTGAGGATTTGAGGGAGGTTCTACTGCCAATTTGGTGCAGAGGAAAAAATTCCAATCCCACAAGCTCAAGAATAAGAACAAAATTGAAGGAAAGGGGAAGTTTGATGGCAAGAACAAGGCCACGCACTCAACCAACTTCAAGAAGAAAAATGATAAGAGGAGAGACTCTTGCCACGTCTATGGTGATCCTGATCATTGGGCTCCTAGCTGCCCTAATCGCTTTGGCAAGCGTCAACATGGGAACAACGATAAGGCTGCTAATGTTGTTATTAGCAATACTGAGATGAAGGATGCTGGGTACGGTATTTTACCTACTATCCTTTTAGTATGTAATTCTCTGGTTTGGTGGATAAACACGGGTGCTAATACACATGTATGTTCTGATATTTCCATGTTTTCCTATTATCAGGTCTCAAGGACTTCTTCCGTGCTATTGGGAAACGGCTCACGTGCTTCTGTTCATGGTGTTGGTACGGTAATCTGAAGTTTACTTCGGGGAAGACCGTACAGCTGAAGAATGTGCAACACGTTCCCTCCTTCAATAAGAGTCTCATCAGCGGATCGCTTTTATGTCGAGATGGTTTTAAGTTGGTTTTTGAGTCCAATAAAGTTTTAATTTCTAAGTATGTACAATTTGTTGGAAAGGGTTATGAGTGCGGAGTCTGTTTTGCTTGTCTTTATCAGACTCATGTACTAAAGTTATTAATCATGTTTGCAATGAAAATGAGTCCAATGTTTGGCATTCACGACTCTGTCATATTAACTTTGGTTGCATGATGCGGCTAGCCAATATGACTTTAATTCCGAAATTTACCACTGTCAAGGATTCTAAGTGCTAAGTTTGTGTGCAAGCAAAGCAACCCCGCAAGTCTCATACGGCTGTGGAACCGAGAAACTTAGCACCGCTAGAAATTATACATTTAGATCTCTGTGAGATGAATGCTGAGTTGACAAAAGGTGGAAAAAGATACTTTATGATGTTGATTGATGACTCCACTAGATAATGCTAGGTTTATCTTTTAAAATCTAAAGATGAAGCTTTGAACTACTTCAAAATGTTTAAAGTTGAAGCAGAAAACCAACTTGATCTTAAAATCAAGCGGCTAAGGTTGGATCATGGTGGAGAGTACTTTTCAAATGAGTTTGATTTATTCTGTACGGAACATGGTATTATACATGAGAGGACGCCTCCCTACTCACCTCAGTCAAATGGGGTGGCTGAAATAAAGAACTGCACTCTAATTGATTTGGTTAATGCCATGTTAGATACATCGGGTCTTTCCAAGGAATGGTAGGGGAGGCGCTAATGACTGCGTGTCATGTCCTAAACCGTGTTCCTGTAAAGGATAAAACCATGACTCCATTTGAGGAATGGGAAAAGAGAAGGCTTAAAATCTCTTACTTACGAACTTGGGGTTGTTTGGCGAAAGTCAATATTCCAATACCTAAGAAGCGAAAGCTTGGACCAAAAACCGTTGATTGTGTTTTTCTGGGATATGCTTTTCACAGCATCGGCTATAGATTTTTGATAGTAAAATCTGAGGTATCCGACATGCATACTGGTACAATTATGGAGTCGAATGATGCGACTTTCTTTGAGGACATCTTTCCTATGAAAGGTATGTCTAGCTCATCAAATTAGGAGATGACTAGTTCGTCTAGTCAGGAATTTGCTATAATACCTAAACCCACTATGCTGATAGAACACTCTGATGATCTTGTGGAGGATGACAATGAATCTCCCAAAAGGAGCAAGATACAAAGGATTGCAAAGTCATTTGGTGATGATTTCATTGTGTACCTTATGGATGATACTCCCACTTCTATTTCAGAAGCTTATACATCTCAAGATGCTAACTACTGGAAGGAAGCTGTCCGAGGCGAGATGGACTCCATCTTAGCTAATCGTACTTGGGAAGACACTGATCGTCCTTATGGGTGCAAACCTGTAGGATGTAAGTGGGTGTTCAAGAAAAAGCTTAGACCTGATGGTACTATTGAAAAGTACAAGGCACGTCTTGTGGCCAAGGGTTATACCCAAAAAGAAGGTGAGGACTTCTTCGATACCTACTCACATGTAGCCAGATTGACCACTATTCGAGTACTACTATCCTTGGCTGCCTCACATGGTCTTCTCGTTCATCAAATGGACATTAAGACAACTTTTCTAAATGGAGAGCTAGATGAGGAAATTTATATGGAGCAGCCTGACGGATTTGTAGTTGATGGTCAAGAAGAAAAGGTGTGTAAGTTAGTGAATTCTTTGTTTGGTCTTAAGCAAGCTCCTAAGAAGTGGCACGAGAAGTTTGAAAGAACTTTAACTGCTGAAGGCTTTGTTGTAAACGAAGCTGACAAATGTGTGTACTATCGCCATGATGGGGGCGAGGGAGTTATTATGTATCTCTACGTTGATGACATATTGATATTTGGGACCAACCTCTCTGTTATTTGGAGGTCAAAGAGTTCCTATCTCGCTGCTTTGAGATGAAGGACTTGGGAGTGGCTGATGTAATCTTAAACATCAAGCTACTAAAGGATGACAATGGTGGGATTACATTGCTTCAGTCTCACTATGTGGAAAAGATATTTAGTCGCTTCTGGTATAGCGACTACAAGTATTCTCCAACGCCTTATGATCCAAGTGTGCTACTTCGAAAGAATCGAAGGATTGGTAAAGATCAATTGAGATATTCTCAAATTATTGGCTCGCTCATGTATTTGGCCAGCGCTACTAGACCTGACATCTCCTTTGTTGTAAGAAAACTGAGTCGATTTGTGTCAAATCCTAGAGATGATCATTGGCATGCTCTTGAAAGAGTTTTGCGCTATTTGAAAGGTACTGCGAGTTATGGTATTCACTATACTGGGTATCCACGGGTACTTGAGGGTTATAGTGATTCAAACTGGATATCTGATGCTGATGAGATTAAGGCCACAAGTGGTTATTTGTTTACACTTGGTGGTGGCGCTGTTTCCTAGAAGTCTTGCAAGCAGACCATCTTAACGAGGTCAACAATGGAAGCAGAACTCACAGCATTAGACACAACTACTGTTGAAGCAGAGTGTCTTCGTGAGCTCTTGATGGACTTACATGTGGTTGAAAAACCAATACCCACTATCCCGATGAGCTGTGATAATCAAATTGTGATCGTCAAAGTAAACAATTCTAAGGATAATATGAAGTCATCAAGGCATGTGAAGAGGAGATTGAAATATGCCAGGAAACTAAGAAACTCCGGAGTTATTGCGTTGGATTACATCCAAACATCTAAGAATCTGGCAGATCCTTTCACAAAGGGATTAATGTGATATATAATGCATCGAGGGAGATGGGTTTGAGACCCACACTATGAGTTGATTGCAGTGGTAACCCACTCTATGTGATCGGAGATCCTGTGAATTAGAGTTGGGAGACAAGTTGTTGGTCAGCTGAGAGGAGAGTATTCCCATACTCTATTTACATCACCATAAAGATGCAATACTCTCTTAATCTGCATGGCAGGTTGATATTTATCTTAATGTGTTCCAAGTGGCTTATATAAGCAGAGATGTTGTGCGGTGACCCAGCATACCACTGCATGATGTAGTACACCATAGTCGTTGACATAACACTAATGAAACACCGTTCACTAGTATTACATCCCTCAGAGTAGTGCAACAGAAACATAGCAGGTCCAAGACATGACTATAGGTTACAACTCAACTCTTTACACAAGATCCAGATAACACTCTAGGTTAAAGAGAGAGAAAGAAACTTCTTACAAAGAAGAATTGTAGGGGTTCGTAGCATGGAAAACAAAAAATTTATACCGCATGCAAACAAACAAGCCAAGATCTATCTACTAGATTGTAGCAACGAGTCGATAGAGGAACTCACCCTCAAAGATTCCAAAGTGTTTAACGAGAGCAGATTCTCGTGGGTGATGTAGTCGTACTCTTGCCGATCTCAAGATCGTGTAGACGATCCTTCCGGCGTTGCGTTCCGGCAGCGCTTCCGCAGTCGGTCACACGTTCGGTACTCGATGAAGACCTTCCTCTCCCTTGTTCCAGCAGGCAGTGGAGGTTGTAGCACTCTCCTCGTGATTCCGGCAGCACGACGGCGTGGTACCAGAAGTAGAGGGGAGATCTCGCAGGGCTTCGCCTTAAGCCGGAGCGAGTATGGTGGACTATGAGAGAGGCCTTGGCGATCTAGGATTTAGAGGCACCAAGGGAGGAGGCTAGGCCGGCGGCTAGGGCTTGGCGAGATCCCCAACTCGGCGGCTAGGGTAAACCCTAGGCCGGCGGCGACTTGTGGTGGCCGGCGGCTAGGGCTAGGGTTTTGGTGGAGAGAGGTGTAGGGAAGAGGGGGCACCCTTACCCCTTCTTTTATAGGTGGGAGGGCGCCGGCCAAGGGGAGGGAGTCCTCCCCCAAGTCGGCCTCCTTAGCCGGCGGGTGGAGGGAGAGGAACTCCTCCCCAAGTAGGTTTCCTACTCTCCCTCCACCAAGCAAAACTGCCGTTTGACTTTTTCAAATTGGCATTTGACTTTTCAAACTAGGATTTGATTTATCCCTTTATTTTGCTCAGCCATGATACCTAGTACATGATGCAACCATTCCACATTGTCATGACACATTCATGTACCCTTCCCCTCCGGAGTGCCGGACCTTCCGGAACCTTCTAGAACATTCCCGATGAAAACACCGGAATCATTCCCCAACTCCAAAACAGGACTTTCCTTATATGAATCTTATTCTCCGGACCATTCCGGATCTCCTCGTGATATCCTAGATCCTATCCGAGACTCCGAACAACATTCAGTCTCTTACTCATCATTCCATAACTACTCAACAACATCGAATCCTTAAGTGTGTCTCCCTACGGTTCGTGAATTATGCGGACATGATCGAGACACTTCTCCGAAAAATAACCAATAGAGGAATATGGAAATTCATATGGCTCCCACATATTTCTACGATTAATTTGCGATCGAATGAACCACTTACATACGATTCCAATTTCCCTTTGTCTCACGATACTTTACTTATCCGAGGTTTTGATCGTCGGTATCTATGCATACCTAGTTCAACGTTACCGATAAGTACTCTTTTCTCGTTGCCGTGGTATGTGATCCCTTGTGATCCAGTCACATGCTTGCAAGCTAATTGGATGACATTCCATCGAGAGGGCCCAGAGTATATCTATCCGTCATATGGATGGACAAATCCCACTCTTGATCCATGTGTCTCAACCCATACTTTCCGAACACTCAATACCACCTTTATAGCCACCCAGTTACGGTGTGGTGTTTGATGTCATCAAAGAATCCTTCCAGTGATGGTGATAAGCATGATCTCATGGTCGAAGGAATTAGGTTACTATGCATCAGAAAGCTTATAGCAATTGAACTATTAAAATGACTTGATCTTTATGCTACGCTTATCTATAGGAGTATGTCCATCATACCATTCTCCTAATGATATGATATTGTTATTAACAACATCTCAAATGTTCATGATCAAGAAACCATGATCATCTATTAATCAACAAGCTAGTATTATGAAGAGGCTTTACTATGGACTCTAATTTAGTTTACAAATCACACAAGTATTAATGTTTCTTGTTAATACTATTATAGCATGAATGTAAACATTTATCATAAACACAAAGATATAATAATAACTACATTTATTATTGCCTCTAGGGCATATCTCCAACAGTCTCCCACTTGCACTAGAGTCAACTAATATAGATTACATGGTAATATACCGAACACCCATGGCAGTTTGGTGTTGGTCATGTTTTGCCCTCGGGAGAGTTTTAGTCAACGGATCCGCCACATTCATATATGTGTGTACTTTGCAAATCTTTATGTCACCATCTTGGACATGTTCTCGAATAGCGTGAAAACGTAGCTTGATGTGCTTCAGCTTCTTGTGTGACCTTGGTTCTTGTGCATTGGCTATGGCGCCCATGTTATCAAAGTAGATAGACATTGGGTCCAGCGCACTTGGAACCACACCGAGCTCTGTAATGAACTCCTTAATCCATATCGCTTCTTGTGAAGCCTCCAAAGCAGCTATGTATTCCGATTCAGTTGAAGATCTCGCCACAACGCTTTTCTTTGCACTCCTCCAGCTAACTGCTGCACCATTCAAAATAAATACGTATCCAGATTGTGATTTAGAATCATCCGGATCGGTGTTCCAACTAGCATCGGTGTAACCATTAACAACGAGATGTTCATCACCTCCATAAGAAAGAACCATATCCTTAGTTCTTCTCAAGTACTTAAGGATGTTTTTGACCGCTGTCCAATGATCCACTCCTGGATCACTTTGATATCTGCTAGTCAAACTAACAGCATATGCAACGTCGGGTCTAGTACATAACATGGCATACATTAGAGATCCTATGGCTGAGGCATAGGAAGTTTTACTCATCCTTTCTCTATCTTCTGCCGTTGCTGGACTTTGAGTTTTACTCAAGGTCGTATTGGGCAACATGGGCAAGAACCCTTTCTTGTTATCTTCCATTCCAAACCTCTTTAGAAATTTGTCCAAATATGTACTTTGTGACAATGATATTAGGCATCTCGATCTATCTCTATAAATCTTTATGCCTAATAAGTAAGCTGCTTCGCCAAGATCTTTCATTGAAAAACTATTATTCAAATATTCTTTAACACTATTAAGAAGGTCTACATCATTCCCAATCAACAATATGTCATCTACATATAGTATTAAGAATGCTACAGAGCTCCCACTCACTTTCTTGTAAATACAAGCTTCTCCATAAGTTTGTATAAAACCAAAACTTTTGATTACCTTATCAAAACATTGATTCCAACTTCGGGATGCTTGCTTCAACCCATATATGGACCGTTGAAGTTTGCATACCTTGTTAGCATCTTTAGGCTCGACAAAACCTTTGGGTTGCATCATATACAACTCTTCATCAATGTCTCCATTGAGGAACGTCGTTTTGACATCCATCTGCCATATCTCATAATCATAATATGCAGCGATTGCTAACATAATCCTCACAGACTTTAGCTTCGCTACTGGTGAGAAAGTCTCATCGTAGTCAACTCCTTGAATTTGTCAAAACCCTTTTGCGACAAGTCGATCTTTATAGAAAGTAACATTACCATCAGCATCTGTTTTCTTCTTGAAAATCCATTTGTTCTCGATAGCCTTCCGGCCATCCGGTAAGTCCACCAAAGTCCATACTTGGTTTTCGTACATGGATCCAATTTCGGATTTCATGGCATCTTGCCATTTATTGGAATCTGGGCTCATCATTGCTTCCTCATATGTCGCAGGGTCATCGGTGTTGTCCACCAACATGACACTCATAACGGGATCATACCAATCAAGAGTGGTACGAGTTCTCGTTGACCTGCGAGGCTCTGTAGCAACTTCAACCGAAGTTTCATGATCATCATCATTAGCTTCCTCTGTTATTGGTGTAGGCGCCACATGAACTACTTCCGGTGTTGCGCTACTCGCAAGTTTGAGAGAAGGTTCAACAACCTCGTCGAGTTCTACTTTCCTTCCAGTCCCTTCTTTCGAGAGAAATTCCTTCTCTAGAAAGGATCCATTCTTGGCAATGAAGTTTTTGCCTTCGGATCTATGATAGAAGGTATACCCAATAGTTTCCTTCGGGTATCCTATGAAGACGCATTTTTCCGATTTGGGTTCAAGCTTGTCCGGTTGTAACTTCTTTACATAGGCTCCGCAACCCCAAACTTTAAGGAACAACAATTTAGGTTTCTTCTCAAACAATAATTCATACGGTGTCATTTCAACGGATTTAGATGGTGCCCTATTTAAAGTGAATGCGGCTGTTTCTAATGCATAACCCCAAAATGATAGCGGTAAATCTGTAAGTGACATCATAGAACGAACCATATCTAAGAGAGTTCGATTATGACGTTCGGACACACCATTACGCTGTGGTGTTCCCAGCGTTGTCATTTGTGAAAGTATTCCACATTTCTTCAAATGCTCGCCAAACTCGTAACTTATATATTGTAACACCCTCAGAATCGGACCTATGCAAGTTTGAGCAAAATTCGCCAAACCCGCATAGAAACGATTCAAAGGTGCCCACCAGGCACTTTCGTGCGGGTGGAAAACTAAGTAATAACATTACACAATAGTCCTAGATGGGACCCACAGAACAGATATATATAACGGCGACTCCATGAGTCAAGAATACAAATATAATATACAAAGATCCAAATCACCTTGAAAACGATAGAGCGTCCAGCTACGGACAAGATGCAAATGGGGCTAAGAGCCCGGAAGAATAACCAATGGCGTCCATAACCCTGCCCAGGCCAAGCCGGAAGGGTAACCCTGCTAACGACGTCGATCTCAAACCTGCTTAAACAAAAGGGGTGCCGACAAAGGGCAAAGGAAAAAGAAGGAGCGTCAGTACTAAGGCCAGTACACGGCGAGGCTAGAATTCGGCGATCCTCGCCTACAAAGGTATGGTGGACTGAAGCGGCAGCGGCAGCACGCACTAAACAACCTATAGAGACTCGATACAACTGGCGACTATTAGAGAGGGGTAAGAAAAACCTATTCGGAACCAACCTGATACTAGCACCAGCCAAACCCATCCTGGCGTTTCCCCCTCGAGACCAAACGAGGAAGTCAACCGAGGAACTCACACAGTTGGCAGTTTTACTTATTCAGTTATAGTTGCGGCACTTTACTAGTCGGGTTTAGATAATCATCCTGATAAAGTAAGCAGTGGGCACTTTTAGTTAACCATTCCGTTATAGTGGCGACACTTACTAGTCAAATACAATGAGCATGAGATAACCCAAAAACCCAGTAGTTGTTGGTACTTTTATTCAGCCATTCCGTTGTAGTTGCCATACTTACTAGTCAGGTACAATGGTCGCAAGCGACACTCCAAACATGAAATTGTGGGCAGTATTATTTAGCCATTCCATTATAGTGAAGCTGATTACTAGTCATTATATAGTCAAATTTATAGCAAGAAACTTTAGTTATGCTTGTCTATGGTCGAGATACTGTGCTCCAAGTCGTCCATAACCGCGGACACGGCTTTCAGAAAGTTTTAACCCGGCCGGGGTGCACAAATAGCAACACACACACGATCAACCTCGGAAAAACCAAATCAAAACCCAACGAGGTCTTCACGACAGAGCAATCACAAGATTCAGAAATATTTCAGGGGGCCACCCCTTAAGTAGAACCGCAACGAAGTAAGCAAGCTCCGAGACGGACTCAAGGTTTGGGTAGACGGCTGTGAACGACTGGGAACCCGAAAGTGTGGCTGGGCTTGTCGACACCGCGGAATCGTGTCCCGATCCTAAACAGTACAGTGTGCTCCTCGCACAAACGTAAATACAGAAGTAGCATGGCATAAGTACAGGATCGTAAATAAAACCTCAAACTAGTTTGTGGCCCCAAGAAATAAGACGGAATCAAGCTCTGGCTAAGGGGGGCCCATACTCCCCATATGTGGATAGCGCGATAAATCAAGGAACAGGTATCAAGTACTCGGGGTCCTACGGGACACAAGTGGGCGTTCGGAAACCAAATGTTATCTATCACCCACCGATGCCTCTGCTTACTTCAATTTTAGTTGTTAAACATGAATTAAAGTGAACGATAAGTAAAACTATGATCATCTCCAACAGCAACCTGCGGCAATACATCAACAACTGTGGCATTGGACGACACACAACAGCACTTGAGCAAGCGACTACGACGCGCAGGTCCAACGATCTACCAAACAACAGGTAATAGGGTGTGTCCAAGGCAATATAGGGCTGCAAGGGATATCACAGGTACGGGAACTAAAGCATCGCAACACAGATAGCAATAGATCAACAGGAGGGAATAAATACTATAAAAGTAAGATAGGTAGAAAGGGGGAGATGCTCGCCTGAAAAACATTGTCGAAGGTTCAACCGAAGATCGGGGCGACACTCGCATCAACTCAACGGCCTTATCCGCGAAGAAGCAAAACACTAGAAGAAACACCGGATGCAATATTTAATGCTACGGCAAAAGATCGGCATGCTTATGATATGATGCATGACATGGCAAAGATGCAGTGCAATTAAGTCATATTAAGCGGAACCGGGGTCCCGACATTATTTAAACGGTTCAAGTTGTTTAGAACCCCCGCAATTAAATGTTGTTTTACATGGCAAAAGATAATACGGGTTCGCTACACAAGTTTAAATGAGGCCAATATGAGACTAGATTTGCCCGCATATGGGCCCCATATTTAATTATGAAGTGAATCGGCATAAGGCCCCCAAACCACATGATGATATGCATGCGAGAATGACAATTTAATATGCAACAGGTTTTATATTTAGCATTTATAAAATAGGGCTCGAGGAAAGGGTCACACATTTAGGGTTCAACGATCTTGGGGTTCCGGGGTTCGGGGTTGGTCTCAGGGTTCGACGGGTTCGTCGGATCTTGGCCCGGGGGTTCGACGGGATCGGTCTCGACGGGATCGTTCTCGGCTAGCGGGGTAGGTCTTGGCGCATCCGGGGTCTTCGGTCAGGTTGTCGGTCTTGGCGTCCGGGGGGGGGGAAGTTCTCGGTGTCCGTGAGGTAGACCTTGTCGCGTCCGGTCCTCGGGGTTCGACGAACTTGGCGTCCCACGGAGGCGAGCTTGGCGTTGCGAGGATCTTGGCGGGCTTGGCGTCCTTGTAGAAGATCTCGTCGATGATTCTTCTGGCGATTTTCGGGTTCGTCTTCTCTCATCAGTCACGGGGCGCCCTTGGTCGGTTCTTCAGAGTGACATCGCGATTCTTCAGGCCGAGACATGGGGTTCCTTGCCGTGGTAGGGCGCGGCGAGGCCGACGATGGGGATGACGGCGACGGCTTGGCGGTGGCAGAGCCCGGGCGGGGAGCCGTGCGGGGCGGCGCTGCGGGCGCAGGCGCTGGGGCGGTTCTGGGGCAGCGGGCTCGCTCGGAGGGGTCTTCCGCGGAGGAGGCAGCGAGGGCCAGAGGCGGTGCAGAGCCGCAGGGCGGGGCGCGAGGCTAGGGACGGCCGGCGCTGGCGAGGTGCTGTGGCGGGCATGGTGAGCTCGACTGGGAGGTGGCGAGGCGGAGCTGCGGGGGACGCGGCACGCGGGAGGTTGGCGGGAGCGGCGGAGGCGGCTTGGCCGGCGGGGCGACGGGGGTGGAGAGCTTGGGGGAGAAGGGGAGCCTGGCGCGGCGAGGCGGCGCAGGGCCGGGGAGGTCCGGCGGCGCGGAGGCCGCGGAGCGAGCAGAGGGACGGGGGCGAGCCGCGGAGGGTCGGGGCGGTCCGGCGAGGCGGCGGCGGTTGACGGAGGAGGCGGCCGCAGGCGCGAGGGGGCCGGGTGCTGGCGGTGGCGGCCGCGTCCGGGCAGGGCGGAGAGGACGGGTCCGGCGAGAGAAGGAGGTGGAGGCGGGCCGAGGGCGGCGGGGCGGTTAGCAGGGCGGCGCGCTCGGGGGAAGCTAGGGCGGCGGACGACGGCGCCGGCGGGCGGAGGGTCCGGCGCAGGGCGGGGAACGGTGGAGGTGGTCGTCGGCCGCGGACGGAGGGAGCTGCGGGCTGCGGGGGCTGCTGCGCGTGCGGGAGGAAGAGGATGAACAGGGCGGGACACGCGTGGGGATCGGGGGAAGGTGGGGCCAGGGTTGGTGTGTGGGTGGAGCTGGGATGGACACATGTGGGGGTGAGGGCTGTTGGTGGACCAGGCGCGGGTGGGACCCAGGGGAAGTGAGAGAGGGTGAGGGAGTGGCTGGAGAGATTGGGGGTGAGAGAGGGTGTGGGGATCTGGGCAGGTGGGATCCGTGTGGCAGGCGTGTGTGTGGCTTGGGTGCGTCGAGTGTGTGGCCAGGTGGGGAGGGAGGAGAGAGGGCTGGTGAGGTGTCAGCACATGGTTGGTTGGGGGATGGGGAGAGGCGAGGTGGCACATGGCTATTGGAGGGAGTGATGTGGCCAGCGGGTTGGGTAGTTTGTCTGGTAGGTGTAGGATTTAGAAGGGCGGGTGTAGATGGACCGTTTGTATATTTCTGGGGGTGGTCGTTCGGGTCGAAACGGCCCGTTCGACTGCCCCCGCTAAAATAATTAAATCTTTTTATTTGATTTAAACGGGCCGTGTGCAAACCGATAGCGGCCAAAATAATTAATCCGGAGAACCGGGCTTTGCATTTGAATTAAGATGGGGCGTTTGGAAAACAAAACGGGCTTGCGAAAATAGTTTTTGACAAACAACATATGATGATGACGATGCAATGCACAAATTCAACGCGATTTTCTCGTAGTGGTTTTGCGGGATGCCACAATTCGACACCACTAACAATGGATCTCGCCCTCGAGATCCGCCTCATGGTACCGGAAAGAAGGTCAGCGATCTGCGTCTTCTCGCATCGTGTAGATCCTCGCGACACCACTAACGAGTGTTCCTTCTTCATCTGGAAAACGGCGACACCACCAACAAAGGTCGTTGTCCGTGATCGTCGAGAGGACACTCCGGAACAAAAGGTCGAAGATAGATGTATCAACAAATAAAGCCACCTCTAGCTTCCGATGGATGGAGCAAAACTGCTGGATCCACTGATTCGATGTACAAGAGCGAATGATAAGAGTAGTCGGATGGTGATCAGTCCATCGCGCACCCAAACCATTACTCTGCACATGAATAGGCGGACTATGCAACTAACTCTCGGATTCAGACTGAAGATCTCGACAAGCGAGGTTCGGCACAACGTAGTGATGCAGACTCTGCATCGGATCTGGCGTAGATGATATCGTCGCGTCGGAAAACACCGGAAGGCACAAACAAGGAACAAAGGATGGTACCACAGATAAAGAATTCCTCGGATAGCATGAAGACCAGAGGTAGCAACACCGTTACCAAAAGCGGAAGCGAAACCCTAAAGGTACGACGGAAAACCCAACCACGAGAAATCCTGGACTCGAAAAAAAAAGAGAGCAGATTCAAAACACGTCGAGATAAGAGGAGAATAGCAGAGGGGTAAGGAGTAAAATCAGACCTAATCAGAACTATCCAACCGATTTTGCAAAAATAGTTTTGACACTCTACTTCGGCCGTTAGCTAGGTTATCCTACAGGCTGGACTTGTGGGTTATCGCAACTGCTGAGCTCTGATACCACTCTGTAACACCCTCAGAATCGGACCTATGCAAGTTTGAGCAAAATTCGCCAAACCCGCATAGAAACGATTCAAAGGTGCCCACCAGGCACTTTCGTGCGGGTGGAAAACTAAGTAATAACATTACACAATAGTCCTAGATGGGACCCACAGAACAGATATATATAACGGCGACTCCATGAGTCAAGAATACAAATATAATATACAAAGATCCAAATCACCTTGAAAACGATAGAGCGTCCAGCTACGGACAAGATGCAAATGGGGCTAAGAGCCCTGAAGAATAACCAATGGCGTCCATAACCCTGCCCAGGCCAAGCCGGAAGGGTAACCCTGCTAACGACGTCGATCTCAAACCTGCTTAAACAAAAGGGGTGCCGACAAAGGGCAAAGGAAAAAGAAGGAGCGTCAGTACTAAGGCCAGTACACGGCGAGGCTAGAATTCGGCGATCCTCGCCTACAAAGGTATGGTGGACTGAAGCGGCAGCGGCAGCACGCACTAAACAACCTATAGAGACTCGATACAACTGGCGACTATTAGAGAGGGGTAAGAAAAACCTATTCGGAACCAACCTGATACTAGCACCAGCCAAACCCATCCTGGCGTTTCCCCCTCGAGACCAAACGAGGAAGTCAACCGAGGAACTCACACAGTTGGCAGTTTTACTTATTCAGTTATAGTTGCGGCACTTTACTAGTCGGGTTTAGATAATCATCCTGATAAAGTAAGCAGTGGGCACTTTTAGTTAACCATTCCGTTATAGTGGCGACACTTACTAGTCAAATACAATGAGCATGAGATAACCCAAAAACCCAGCAGTTGTTGGTACTTTTATTCAGCCATTCCGTTGTAGTTGCCATACTTACTAGTCAGGTACAATGGTCGCAAGCGACACTCCAAACATGCAATTGTGGGCAGTATTATTTAGCCATTCCATTATAGTGAAGCTGATTACTAGTCATTATATAGTCAAATTTATAGCAAGAAACTTTAGTTATGCTTGTCTATGGTCGAGATACTGTGCTCCAAGTCGTCCATAACCGCGGACACGGCTTTCAGAAAGTTTTAACCCGGCCGGGGTGCACAAATAGCAACACACACACGATCAACCTCGGAAAAACCAAATCAAAACCCAACGAGGTCTTCACGACAGAGCAATCACAAGATTCAGAAATATTTCAGGGGGTCACCCCTTAAGTAGAACCGCAACAAAGTAAGCAAGCTCCGAGACGGACTCAAGGTTTGGGTAGACGACTGTGAACGACTGGGAACCCGAAAGTGTAGCTGGGCTTGTCGACACCGCGGAATCGTGTCCCGATCCTAAACAGTACATGTGCTCCTCGCACAAACGTAAATACAGAAGTAGCATGGCATAAGTACAGGATCGTAAATAAAACCTCAAACTAGTTTGTGGCCCCAAGAAATAAGACGGAATCAAGCTCTGGCTAAGGGGGGGCCATAATCCCCATATGTGGATAGCGCGATAAATCAAGGAACATGTATCAAGTACTCGGGGTCCTACGGGACACAAGTGGGCGTTCGGAAACCAAATGTTATCTATCACCCACCGATGCCTCTGCTTACTTCAATTTTAGTTGTTAAACAGGAATTAAAGTGAACGATAAGTAAAACTATGATCATCTCCAACAGCAACCTGCGGCAATACATCAACAACTGTGGCATTGGACGACACACAACAGCACTTGAGCAAGCGACTACGACGCGCAAGTCCAACGATCTACCAAACAACAGGTAATAGGGTGTGTCCAAGGCAATATAGGGCTGCAAGGGATATCACAGGTACGGGAACTAAAGCATCGCAACACAGATAGCAATAGATCAACAGGAGGGAATAAATACTATAAATGTAAGATAGGTAGAAAGGGGGAGATGCTCGCCTGAAAAACATTGTCGAAGGTTCAACCGAAGATCGGGGCGACACTCGCATCAACTCAACGGCCTTATCCGCGAAGAAGCAACACACTAGAAGAAACACCGGATGCAATATTTAATGCTACGGCAAAAGATCGGCATGCTTATGATATGATGCATGACATGGCAAAGATGCAGTGCAATTAAGTCATATTAAGCGGAACCGGGGTCCCGACATTATTTAAACGGTTCAAGTTGTTTAGAACCCCCGCAATTAAATGTTGTTTTACATGGCAAAAGATAATACGGGTTCGCTACACAAGTTTAAATGAGGCCAATATGAGACTAGATTTGCCCGCATATGGGCCCCATATTTAATTATGAAGTGAATCGGCATAAGGCCCCCAAACCACATGATGATATGCATGCAAGAATGACAATTTAATATGCAACAGGTTTTATATTTAGCATTTATAAAATAGGGCTCGAGGAAAGGGTCACACATTTAGGGTTCGACGATCTTGGGGTTCCGGGGTTCGGGGTTGGTCTCAGGGTTTGACGGGTTCGTCGGATCTTGGCCCGGGGGTTCGACGGGATCGGTCTCGACGGGATCGTTCTCGGCTAGCGGGGTAGGTCTTGGCGCATCCGGGGTCTTCGGTCAGGTTGTCGGTCTTGGCGTCCGGGGGGGGGAAGTTCTCGGTGTCCGTGAGGTAGACCTTGTCGCGTCCGGTCCTCGGGGTTCGACCTTCGGGGTTCGACGAACTTGGCGTCCCACGGAGGCGAGCTTGGCGTTGCGAGGATCTTGGCGGGCTTGGCATCCTTGTAGAAGATCTCGTCGATGATTCTTCTGGCGATTTTCGGGTTCGTCTTCTCTCATCAGTCACGGGGCGCCCTTGGTCGGTTCTTCAGAGTGACATCGCGATTCTTCAGGCCGAGACATGGGGTTCCTTGCCGTGGTAGGGCGCGGCGAGGCCGACGATGGGGACGACGGCGACGGCTTGGCGGTGGCAGAGCCCGGGCGGGGAGCCGTGCGGGGTGGCGCTGCGGGCGCAGGCGCTGGGGCGGTTCCGGGGCAGCAGGCTCGCTCGGAGGGGTCTTCCGCGGAGGAGGCAGCGAGGGCCGGAGGCGGTGCAGAGCCGCAGGGCGGGGCGCGAGGCTAGGGACGGCCGGCGCTGGCGAGGTGCTGTGGCGGGCATGGTGAGCTCGACTGGGAGGTGGCGAGGCGGAGCTGCGGGGGACGCGGCACGCGGGAGGTTGGCGGGAGCGGCGGAGGCGGCTTGGCCGGCGGGGCGACGGGGGTGGAGAGCTTGGGGGAGAAGGGGAGCCTGGCGCGGCGAGGCGGCGCAGGGCCGGGGAGGTCCGGCGGCGCGGAGGCCGCGGAGCGAGCAGAGGGACGGGGGCGAGCCGCGGAGGGTCGGGGCGGTCCGGCGAGGCGGCGGCGGTTGACGGAGGAGGCGGCCGCAGGCGCGAGGGGGCCGGGTGCTGGCGGTGGCGGCCGCGTCCGGGCAGGGCGGAGAGGACGGGTCCGGCGAGAGAAGGAGGTGGAGGCGGGCCGAGGGCGGCGGGGCGGTTAGCAGGGCGGCGCGCTCGGGGGAAGCTAGGGCGGCGGACGACGGCGCCGGCGGGCGGAGGGTCCGGCGCAGGGCGGGGAACGGTGGAGGTGGTCGTCGGCCGCGGACGGAGGGAGCTGCGGGCTGCGGGGGCTGCTGCGCGTGCGGGAGGAAGAGGATGAACAGGGCGGGACACGCGTGGGGATCGGGGGAAGGTGGGGCCAGGGTTGGTGTGTGGGTGGAGCTGGGATGGACACATGTGGGGGTGAGGGCTGTTGGTGGACCAGGCGCGGGTGGGACCCAGGGGAAGTGAGAGAGGGTGAGGGAGTGGCTGGAGAGATTGGGGGTGAGAGAGGGTGTGGGGATCTGGGCAGGTGGGATCCGTGTGGCAGGCGTGTGTGTGGCTTGGGTGCGTCGAGTGTGTGGCCAGGTGGGGAGGGAGGAGAGAGGGCTGGTGAGGTGTCAGCACATGGTTGGTTGGCGGATGGGGAGAGGCGAGGTGGCACATGGCTATTGGAGGGAGTGATGTGGCCAGCGGGTTGGGTAGTTTGTCTGGTAGGTGTAGGATTTAGAAGGGCGGGTGTAGATGGACCGTTTGTATATTTCTGGGGGTGGTCGTTCGGGTCGAAACGGCCCGTTCGACTGCCCCCGCTAAAATAATTAAATCTTTTTATTTGATTTAAACGGGCCGTGTGCAAACCGATAGCGGCCAAAATAATTAATCCGGAGAACCGGGCTTTGCATTTGAATTAAGATGGGGCGTTTGGAAAACAAAACGGGCTTGCGAAAATAGTTTTTGACAAACAACATATGATGATGACGATGCAATGCACAAATTCAACGCGATTTTCTCGTAGTGGTTTTGCGGGATGCCACATATATTCACCTCCACGATCAGAACGCAGAAATTTAATCTTCTTGTTACGTTTATTCTCCACCTCACTTTGGAATTCCTTAAACTTCTTGAAAGTTTCGGACTTATGTTTCATGAAATAGATATACCCATATCTACTAAAGTCATCCGTGAAGGTAGGAACATAACGATAACCACCGTGTGATGCTACACTCATTGGACCACACACATCGGTCTGTATGATTTCCAATAAGTCCGTAGCTCGTTCCATCATACCAGAAAATGGAGTCTTAGTCATTTTACCCATCAGACATGCTTCGCATCTTTCAAGTGATTCAAGAAGTCCATCGGAATGGAGTTTCTTCATACGCTTCACTCCAATATGACCAAGACGACAATGCCACATATAGGTCGAGTTATCGCTCAATTTCAAACGTTTAGCTTCAATGTTATTAATATGTGTATTTCTACTATCGAGATTCAGTAAGAATAGACCATCTATCAAAGCTGCATGTGCATAAAACATATTACTCATATAAATCGAAAAACCATTATTCTCGGACTTAAACAAGTAACCGTCTCGCAACAAACATGATCCAGATATAATGTCCATGCTCAACGCAGACACCAAATAACAATTATTTAAGTATAAAACTAATCCTGATGGTAGATGAAGAGGTAGCATGCCGACCACGATCACATCAACCTTTGATCCATTTCCAACGCGCATCGTCACCTCGTTCTTCGCTAGCTTCCGTTTATTCTGCAGCACCTGTTTCGAGTTACAAATATGAGCAACCGAACCAGTATCAAATACCCAGGCACTACTACGAGTACTAGTGAGATACACATCAATAATATGTATATCAGATATACCTTTCTTCTTGATGTTGCCGTTCTTCAAATCCGCCAAGTACTTTGGGCAATTTCGCTTCCAGTGACCCTCTTCCTTGCAGTAAAAGCATTCAGTATCAGGCTTAGGTCCATCTTTGGTCTTCTTTGCCGGTGCGGTAACTTTCTTACCACCCTTCTTGAAGTTACCCTTTTGCTTAGACTTGCCTTTCTTGAATTTGGTGGTCTTATTGACCAACAACACTTGATGCTCTTTCTTGATCTCCACTTCTGCAGATTTCAACATGGAGAAGAGTTCTGGCAACGTCTTTTTCATGCTTTGCGTATTGTAGTTCATCACAAAGTTCTTGTAACTTGGTGGCAGTGATTGGAGGACACGGTAAATCCCCAAAGCATTAGGAATCACTATACCCAAGCTTTGGAGTTTGTTTGCGTGCCCAAACATCTTAAGCACATGCTCACTAACGGAGCTGCCCTCTTCCATCTTGCAGTTAAAGAACTTTTCAGAAGCCTCATAACTATCAACTGCCGCGTGAGTCTCAAATATCAATTTGAGTTCACGGACAATATCATGTGGGTCATGGTTCTCAAACCTTTTCTGAAGCTCTGATTCCAAACCATACAAGATAGCACACTGAACTGTGGAGTACTGATTCTTCCGAGCGAGGTAAACATTCTTTACTTCATCGGTAGCATCAGCTGCAGGCGGGTCACCCAGCGATGCATCCAGCACATAGGTCAAATTACCAGCATTGAGGATAATCCTCAAATTGCGGAACCAATCCGCGAAGTTGCTTCCATTGTTTTTCAACTTTTCTTTCTCTAGGAACGCATTAAAATTGATGGTAGGGGCCGCCATTGATCTACAATATATTTGCAATAGTTTAGACTAAGTTTATGACAAATTGAGTTCTAATTAATAGTTAAATTAATCTAGGTGAACTTCCACTCAAAACAATATCCCTCACATTGTTTTAGTGATCACACGAACCAAATCCACCACATCAAAACCGATCATCACGAGAGTTGATGTAGCTTCAATGGCGAACAATCGACATGTTCATCATATCTACTATATGATTCATGCTTTACCTTTCGGTGATCCGTGTTCCGAGACCATGTCTGTACATGCTAGGCTCGTCAAGATCAAACCTTAGCTTCTGCATGAGCAAACCTGGCTTGCTCATGTTGTATACACTTGCAGAATCTAACACACCCGATCATCACGTGGTGCTTCAAAACAACAAGCTTTAGCAACGGTGCTTACTAAGGATGAACACTTTAAAACTTGAAATTTGTGTGCTTGAGGGATCATCTTATAATGCTACCGTCGTTAACTAAGCAATACAAGATGCATAAAGGATTAACATCACATGCAATTCATAATATGTGATATGATATGGCCTTTCTTCTTTGTGCTTCCGATCTCCATCTTCAAGCACGAACATGATCTCCATCATCACCGGCATTGCATCAAGGTCAATGACGCCGCTCCATGGTTGTCGTCCACCAGCTTCAACTATTACAACTACTTTGAATAGACACGCGGGTCTTAACAGAATTTAAAGACAACCATATGGCTCCTGCCGGTTGCCAACTTACAATAAGGATTATTGCATACATCAAATATAATCACAATCAAGGCCATATCACATCACAGCACACCCCTGCAAAACAAAGTTAGACGCCTCTAATTTTCTTTGCATATTTTACGTGGTTTGGGGCTTTCAATAAGTGTCGATCTAACTTACGAACAAGAACCACAACGTTGATGTTTGAACTATCAAGTGCCCGTTGTAAATTGGATCTATACTATAATGGGAGAGACAGACACCCGCAAAGCCACTTATGCAATACAAGTTGCATGTTGAGCGTGGAGCAAGTCTCATGAACGATGTTATTTAAGGTTAGCCCGGGCCGCTTCATCCCATCATACCGCAAGATGCAAAGTACACAAGAAGCAATTGATAATAAAAGCACCACCGCCCACAATGACCATTGTGTTCTACTCGTGCAACAGATCTACATATAGACACGGCTCTGATACCACTGTAGGGGTTCGTAGCATGGAAAACAAAAAAATTATACCGCATGCAAACAAACAAGTCAAGATCTATCTACTAGATTGTAGCAACGAGTCGATAGAGGAACTCACCCTTGAAGATTCCAAAGTGTTTAACGAGAGCATATTATCGTGGGTGATGTAGTCGTACTCTTGCCGATCTCAAGATCGTGTAGACGATCCTTCCGGCGTTGCGTTCCGGCAGCGCTTTCGCAGTCGGTCACACGTTCGGTACTCGATGAAGATCTTCCTCTCCCTTGTTCCAGCAGGCAGCAGAGGTTGTAGCAGTCTCCTCGTGATTCCGGCAGCACGACGACGTGGTACCGGGAGTAGAGGGGAGATCTCGCAGGGCTTCGCCTTAAGCCGGAGCGAGTATGGTGGACTATGAGAGAGGCCTTGGCGATCTAGGATTTAGAGGCACCAAGGGAGGAGGCTAGGCCGACGGCTAGGGCTTGGGGAGAGCCCCAACTCGGCGGCTAGGGCAAACCCTAGGGCGACGGCGACTTGTGGTGGCCGGCGGCTAGGGCTAGGGTTTTTGTGGAGAGAGGTGTAGGGAAGAGGGGGCACCCCTGCCCCTTCTATTATAGGTGGGAGGGCGCCGGCCAAGGGGAGGGAGTCCTCCCCCAAGTAGGCCTCCTTGGCCGGCGGGTGGAGGGAGAGGAACTCCTCCCCAAGTAGGTTTCCTACTCTCCCTCCACCAAGCAAAACTGCCGTTTGACTTTTTCAAATTGGCGTTAGACTTTTCAAACTAGGATTTGATTTATCCCTTTATTTTGGTCAGCCATGATACCTAGTACATGATGCAACCATTCCACATTGTCATGACACATTCATGTACCCTTCCCCTCCGGAGTGTCGGACCTTTCGGAACCTTCTAGAACATTCCCGATGAAAACACCGGAATCATTCCCCAACTCCGAAACAGGACTTTCCTTATATGAATCTTATTCTCTGGACCATTTCGGATCTCCTCGTGATATCCCGGATCCTATCCGAGACTCCAAACAACATTACTCATCATTACATAACTACTCAACAACATCGAATCCTTAAGTGTGTCTCCCTACGGTTCGTGAATTATGCGGACATGATCGAGACACTTCTCCGAACAATAACCAATAGAGGAATCTGGAAATTCATATGGATCCCACATATTTCTACGATTACTTTGCGATCGAATGAACCACTTACATACGGTACCAATTTCCCTTTGTCTCACGATAGTTTACTTATCCGAGGTTTTGATCGTCGGTATCTCTGCATACCTAGTTCAATCTCGTTACCGATAAGTACTCTTTTCTTGTTCCCGTGGTATGTGATCCCTTGTGAGCCAGTCACATGCTTGCAAGCTAATTGGATGACATTCCATCAAGAGGGCCCAGAGTATATCTATCCGTCATATGGATGGACAAATCCCACTCTTGATCCATGTGTCTCAACCCATACTTTCCAAACACTCAATGCCACCTTTATAGCCACCCAGTTACGGTGTGGTGTTTGATGTCATCAAAGCATCCTTCCGGTGATGGTGATAAGCATGATCTCATGGCCGAAGGAATTATGTTACTATGCATCACAAAGCTTATAGCAATTAAACTATTAAAATGACTTGATCTTTATGCTACGCTTATCTATAGGAGTATGTCCATCATACCATTCTCCTAATGATATGATATTCTTATTAACAACATCTCAAATGTTCATGATCAAGAAACCATGATCATCTATTAATCAACAAGCTAGTATTATGAAGAGGCTTTACTAGGGACTCTAATTTAGTTTACAAATCACACAAGTATTAATGTTTCTTGTTCACACTTCCTTGGTGTGAGGCCCAAACTAAGATCCAAGCCAATCACTGCCTTCTCTGCGACCCCGCATGTCTCCTTGGTGTACGCCAGACTACCTTTTGAATTACGGCAATGGCAGTACAGACCGTTCAGATGCTGGAACTATCGTGGGACGTTGAGGGATCCCACCCATATGCTGCATATCCTCTACGAATTACCATAAATAATATGCACGCTACAAGTGATAACAGCCACGACCCGCACATCCAGCTCCATGCGAGAGGGAAAAGATACAACTGACTTCTCCGTCCCATTCCAAATCGCATGGTCAACGCGTAATATACGGCACAAGAATCACTGGCGAAATTGGTTGTTAAGTCCTAGATAATATGTTCCTTTACCACTGGAACTCTTATAGTAGGTTATTACCTCATGGTAAATAACCTATAATCACATTATTATGAAAATAGTGTTTTCTGACATTTTTCAAATGCAGGTGATGACAACACTGGATTTGTAAAATACTTTACAGAAAATAATCAAAGGACATGAGAAAGTGTGAACTTGCCTTTTGTGATTGCAAGATTATGCACTCACGGTCTTCAAGACAATATAAGATCCAATAGTTGAAATCTGCATCATTGGTCCGGTAAGGACTAATGTTTAAAGAAGCAAGATGCAATTATGCATAAGTAATGATATGCATTTTGTAAAACTCTCAATTCGAATCCCCAATACTTTGAGTGAAGTGAATTCAAATGATTCTTTTAAGAGTTGGTTTATCTTCAAATTTTACTTTATAAGTAATGATCTTTATAAGGAACCTAAGTGAGAATAATTCTTAATACACAGGTAAAGTATAAAGTAATGCGATTATGTTTAATTGTTATTTGGTGATTAAGGTAAGAGTTCTTGGTTTTAGTTATTAAGAGTTGAAGAATTTATTATGAGATTATTCTTTGAGGTGGCAAAAAGAATAACATTTGAAGAAAAGATTTCTTTTCTAAGGTTTAAACAAGCTTCATTGTTAATAGAACATGAGGAATTTCTTTTGGTGTTTGATTTATTATTTTAGATTTGAGATGCTTTATGTCTTAAGTTAAATAGACCAAAGTTATCTATAAAAACATAAGTGATTTATTAGACCTGATGTTTATAAGGTTGGAGACTAAAGTTAACTTTAAAAGGTTAAGTAAACTTAAAATGTAATATATTTCAATTATTCCCAAGTTTTAGATTTATGATAAGTATAACTAAGGTGTGGAATTATTCACTTTATTTTTAAGTGAATGATTTAGATTAAATTTGTTTTGCTTATTAAGAAAATACTTTGTATTTATTTAATGGGATCATAATTAGATGGTTTTAGTACTTTGTTAAAATTTAAAGTTATGTTAATAGTGGTCAAGATATAATGATTATTCATCATATTATATAAATGGGTGATACCCAATGTTTATTTAAAAGGATTCTTAATAAGAATTTTAAAAGAATATTTTAAAGTTAAAGGCTATACTTAAGTTTGATTATGAGTTCAACTTATGGGTTTGGAATTTGTATTAAGACACTAATTGCTCAAGGTTTTCTAAGAATTGTGTTTATTTCTTTCTTAAGAATTGTTTTTAAAGAATTCACAAAATAGGTATTAGGTAAGGATTTATTATTTAAAATATTAAAGCCTTTCCTAATAATATATTTAATATTTTTCTAGTGTAATATATTTATTCAAGACCTTAAAAATGAATTTTATTTATTTTTAAGTGTTATCTTTATTTTTATAAAATTCATCAATGAATTAAGTGTCTTTAACTTTTTGCTTTATGTTTTATTTGTAAAACTCTAAGTTAGTATTTTTATAAAATAGTAGAGCTATTTTGATACACAAAAATGATTTTTTATTTGTTTTTAGGGTTTTTGTTATTTCACAGAATTTCATTTAGGATTTAATGGTGTTAATAATTATTTACTTTATATTTATTTAAAACAATTTAAAATTATATTTTTATTAAGTAGATCTTATTTTTATGATAATTTACATATATTATTTATATATTGTTAGGATTTTTTATAATTTTCTAGAGCTCAAAAGGTTTAGATGATATTTTGGTAAATTTCCATTTTATCTTTTATTATTTATTTGTAAGATCTGTTTTACTTCATAAATTTGGGCCCATTAGGTAGCCCAGCCCACTGGGTTGGGCTAGACCACTTGGCCTGGTTCTATGGGTCGGTTGACCCCGACCCTCTCTCCTTCTTCGCTGCTCGTCCTCTCTCAGGTGATGTGGTTGTCGCCTTCCCTCTCTGGCTCGATTTCGGCGAACGCCGTCATTTTGGCCGCCGCTGCCCGCCATTGAAGCTCCGTCGCCGCCTAGACAATCGGGTCCTCCGATTCGATTTGGCCATGAGGCCTTACCGAGCTCGCTCCCTCTCTCATCTCCTTATGCTAGGGTTCGATGGTGGGGTCGCCATGTGCTGGTGGTCTTATGGAGCTCTTCGTCAGCCTGGACTCAGCTCGACGCCAGCGGAAAGGTGCGCAGGCACAACCCTGGCGTCTCCTTATCCTGATGCCCGCGGGACGGCGCTATTAGCACAACCCAGGCATCGGAGGCTTCCACTGATTTTGTGGTGGTGGTGTTTAGGACCTAATCCATGTCTTCATCAAGCCATCTGTGGCATCCCGCAAAACCACTACTAGAAAATCGCGTTGATTTTGTGCATCGCATCATCATAATCGCATGTCTTGTCTCGGTGCATCAGCATAACATCAGCATGCATCTATCTGTTTGAAACCATTTTGCTAAAAACCCTATTTTGGTTTTCTATATTAATCGCCCCGACTTTTACTCAAACGCCAAACCCCGGTTGTTCCGGATAATTTGATTGTCTAAAACTAGTTACAAAGATATTTGAAAACAAATAAAATATTAAATTATTTTTGTGGGGGCATTCGAACGGGCCAACCCGACCCGAACGACCACCCCCAGGTTTTACAGATCGGTCCACCGGCCAGCCCTACCTAAATCCTAAAGCTACCCAGTTCCCTACCCACACACACCCTCCACCTCACCCCAACCATTCCCCTCTTGCCACGTCACCTCTCCCCTCAATCCCCTCCAATCCCACCACGCCACCTAGACCAGCCTCCCCTCTCCTTTCTCTCTCTCCTCTCAACCCTCTCAACCCGCATCACCCAGACCGCCCCGCGCGCGCACCCCAGGCAACCGCACCCGCCCTGACCCCTCTCCCTGACCGTGGACCCCGTCCCCCCCGCGACCCACCTGTCATGCTCACACCCCCACCCCGACCTGGCCCTGCCCCTGACCCGCGCCCCACCTTCCACACCTGCCCACACCCCACCGCGTCCCCACGCGGGACCCACCCTGTCCCCACCTACCGCGCGCCCACCCCGTCCCCTACCTCGCGCACGCACGCAGCCTCCCGCAACCGCACCCCGCCGCCGCGCCGCGCTCGCTTCCCGCCCCAGAGCCCCGGCTCCTCCCCGCCTCCTCCTCTCCCTCGCCGGCCCCGTGCGCCACCACCCTCCAGCGCCTCGCCCCGCCCCCTCCGGCTACAAACCGCCGCCGGCGCCCCCCTCACCTCACCTCCCACCGGCCGCCTCGCCCCCCCTAGCACCCTCTGCAAGCCCCGCACCTGCCTCGCCGCAGGCCCCGCGCGCGAGCCGCCCCGCGCGTTCCTGTCGCCGGCGCCGGCCGCGCCCCGCACCTCCGCCCGCGGGCTCGTCGCCGGTCAGCTGCCGTCGCCGTGCTCCTCCCCGCCTCGCCGGAGCCGAGCCGCCCGAGCAGCCGCCGTCTCCCGCGTCGCCCAGGTCGCCCGCCGCCGCGCGACCGCGCGCCGCCGCGCGCGCACCGCTGCTCCTCCGCCCTCGCTCTCTGCGCCGCCCCAACCGCCGCATCCGCTCCGCCGGCAACCCTCTGCCGCCGCCCTCGCCGGCCCGAGCCCGCGCCTCCACCAGGCCGTCCCCGGCCACGCCCTCCTCGCCGCCGGAAGCCCCTCCCCGTCCCGTCGGCCCCTCCTCCGCAGCCGTCCGCTACGCCTCGCCGCTGCCGCAGCTCTGTCTCTGGCGGGCCCGCGCGCCAAGGCCAGCGTCGATGCCCTCCTGCTGCTTTCCTCTGTGCAGGTAGTGGTGTTTGTGTTGCTCGGTGGCTCCAAATCGTATGAAGACGAAGCTTGTCTAGTATGTGTGGCATGCGTGAGCTAGTGGATTCCGAGTTAGTCGTGTTGACCGCAAGGGCAACCTCGACCCGAAGACATGAAACCAAGTTCGGCACCGACAACCGGGAACTCCGAAGGACGCCAAGGTCTCTCTCATGGTACACATGGTCTCCTTGACGGACTCGAAGACCCCGGTTCCGTGGATCCAAAGACCTATCCTGCCGAGACCGAACCCCGAACCGCCAAGATCGCCTTCCCGTCGACCGAACCCGGGCGCGCCAAGTTCTTCGACCCGGACCCCGATGACCGCCAAGCTCGGCACCAAGACAACTAGCCTTCACCGCGGAACACCAAGGACGCCGACATGATAACCCAAGACCGACATGAGGCCCCAACAAGATCTCCGTAACGACAAGCTCGCCTACCCGGAACACCGAGTGCGCCGACATGGATCCGGAACCCGAACCGGGAGGACGCAAGATCGCCACGAGACCGACAAGCACCTCACCCCGAAGACAAGACCGACCCGAGTTGAGAACCCGACAAGACCGTCGCGACGACAAGAACGACACCGACCCGGAAGTTCCGATGCGCCTCGACACCGAACCAAGTCCGGCTTCCCGGAACGCCAAGACCTACCCCTGAGTCCGAGAACGACCTCGCCAAACCCGAAACCCTGAGACCGACCCCGAACCCCGGAACCCAAGATCGTCGAGCCCCCTCTGATGTGTGACCCCTTTTCCTCGAACCCTATTTTATAACATATCAATTTGTTGCACATTAAATTGTCTTTCCCGCATGCATAGCATTGGTTTGGGGGCCTTATGCCGATTCACCTAATAAATAAATATGGGGCCCATATGCGGGCAAATTCAGTCTCATGTTGGCCTCATTTAAATTTGTGTAGCGAATCGATACTATCTTCTGCCATGCTAACACAACATTTAAATGGCGGGGGTTCTAACTAACTTGAACCATCTAATAATTATCGGGACCCCGGTTCCACTTAATATGACCTAATTGCATCGCACTTTGTCATGCCATGCATCATACATGCATCATGCCGATCTTCTGCCGTTGTATTAAATATCGCATCCGGTGTTTCTTCTAGTGTTTTGCTTCTTCGCGGATAAGGCCGTTGAGTTGATGTGAGCTTCGCCCCGATCTTCGGTTGAACCTTCAACAATGTTTTCAGGCGAGCATCTCCCCCTTTCTACCTATCTTACTTTTATAGTCTTTATTCCCTCCTGTTGATCTATTGCTATCTGTGTTGCGATGCTTTAGTTTCCGTACCTGTGATATCCCTTGCAGCCCTATATTGCCTCGGACACATCCTATTACCTATTGTTTGGTAGATAGTTGGACTGGCGCGTCGTAGTCGCTTGCTCAAGTGCTGTTGCGTGCCGTCAAGTGCCACAGTTGTTGATGTATTGCCGCATGTTGATGTTGGAGATGATCATAGTTTTACTTATTGTTCATTTTAATTCCTGTTTAACAACTAAAATTGAAGTAAGCAGAGGCATCGGTGGGTGATAGATAACATTTGGTTTCCGAACGCCCACTTGTGTCCCGTAGGACCCCGAGTACTTGATACCTGTTCCTTGATTTATCGCGCTATCCACATATGGGGAGTATGGCCCCCCCTTAGCCAGAGCTTGATTCCGTCTTATTTCTTGGGGCCACAAACTAGTTTGGGGTTTTATTTACTATCCTGTACCTATGCCATGCTTTACTGCTTTATTTACGATTGTGTGAGGAGCACGCTGTACTGTTTAGGAATTGTGACCCGTTTACGTGGTATCGACAGTCCCCGTTTGGGGATCTGCTGTCGTTTACCGCCGGCCCCACAAACCTCGGGTCCGTCTCGGAGCTAGCTTACTTCGTTGCGGGTGTACTCCAAGGGGTGGCCCCCTGAAATATTTCTGAATCTTGTGATTGCTCTGTCGTGAAGACCTCGTTGGGTTTTGTTTTGGTTTTTCCGAGGTTGATCGTGTGTGTGTTGCTATTTGTGCACCCCGGCCGGGTTAAAACTTTCTGAAAGCCGTGTCCGCGGTTATGGACGACTTGGAGCACAGTATCTCGATCATAGACAAGCATAACTAAAGTTTATTGCTATAAACTTGACTTTATAATGACTAGTAATCAGCTTCACTATAATGGAATGGCTAATTAATACTGCCCACAATTGCTTGTTTGGAGTGTCGCTTGCGACCATTGTACTGACTAGTAAGTATGGCAACTACAACGGAATGGCTGAATAAAAGTACCAACAACTGCTGGGTTTTGGGTTTCTCTCATGCTATCTGTATCTGATTAGTAATTGCTGCAACTATAACGGAATGGTTAACTAAAATGACCCACTGCTTATTCTATCAGGATGATTATCTATACTTGACTAGTAATTGCTGCTACGATAACTGAATAAATAAAACTGCCAACCGTGTGAGTTCCTCGGTTGACTTCCTCGTTTGGTCTCGAGGGGGAAACACCAGGATGGGTTTGTTTGGTGTTAGCTTCAGGTTGGATCCGGATAGGTCATTCTTCCCCCCCCCCTCTGATAAACGCCAGTTGTATCGAGTCTCTATAGGTTGTTTAGTGCATGCTGCCGCTGCCGCTTCAGTCCACCATACCTATGTAAGCGAGGACCGCCGAATTCTAGCCTCGCCGTGTACTGGCCTCAGTACTGACGCTCCTCTTTTTCTTTTGCCCTTTTGTCGGCACCCCTTTTGTTTAAGCAGGTTTTGAGGTCGACGTCGTTAGCAGGGTTACCCTTCCGGCTTGGCCTGGGCAGGGTTATGGACGCCATTGGTTATTCTTCAGGGCTCTTAGCCCCATTTGCATCTTGTCCGTAGCCGGACGCTCTGTCGTTTTCAAGATGATTTGGATCTTTGTATATTATATCTGTATTCTTGACTCTTTGAGTCGTTGTTATATATATCTGTTCTGTGGGTCCCATCGAGGACTGTTGTGTAATGTTATTACTTCGTTTTCCACCCGCACGAAAGTGCCTGGTGGGCACCTTTGAATCGTTTCTATGCGGGTTTGGCGAGTTTCGCTGAAACTTGCATAGGTCCGATTCTGAGGGTGTTACAGAGTGGTATCAGAGCTCAGCAGTTGCGATACCCCACAAGTCCAGCCTGTAGGATAACCTAGCTAACGGCCGAAGTAGAGTGTCAAAACTATTTTTGCAAAATCGGTTGGATAGTTCTGATTAGGTCTGCTTTTACTCCTTACCCCTCTGCTATTCTCCTCTTATCTTTACGTGTTTTGAATCCGCTCTCTTCTCTCTCTTCGAGTCCAGGATTTCTCGTGGTTGGGTTTCCGTCGTACCTTCAGGGTTTCTCTTTCTCCCTTTTTGTAACGGAGGTGCTACGATCATCAATCTGCAACTTGTCTGTTGTACCCTTCCTCCAATCTTTTGTTCTTGAGCTCCTTATCCATATGTGTTCCTTGCTGGATATCAGTGTCGTTGAAAAACATCTGAGAAGGGCGAGCTTTGGTGAAGTTGGAGTCGACCTTGAGCACGTGTTGTTCATGCCAATGGAACCATCGCGAAACCTAATCAGTGTGTCTTTCATACGATTTCTGCTGGCAGCATCCCTTTGTTCCGGATACCACCTACGAAGATCTTCAGTCTAAATCTCGAGAGTAGAGTTGCCTGATTCTCCTACCCAGGTATAGAGTTGATAGTTGGGTCCGGGATGGACTGATCACCCTACCCGACTCTTACTGTTCGCTCTGAACATCGAACTGGTGGATCGATGTAACTTTTCCCTCTTCTAATGGAAGTTAGAGGTGGCCTTCTCGTTTGATACCTCTATCTTCGTCCTTTGTTTCTCCGGAGTGTTCTCTCGACGATCAGGGACAACGACCCTTTGTTGGTGGTGTCGCCGATTTCAAGATGGAGGATGAACCCTCGTTAGTGGTGTCGCGAGGAACTACGCAAAACGAGAAGACGCAGAACGCCGACCTTCCTTCCGGTACCATGAGGCGGATCTCGAGGGCGAGATCCATTGTTAGTGGTGTCGAATTGTGGCATCCCGCAAAACCACTACTAGAAAATCGCGTTGATTTTGTGCATCGCATCATCATAATCGCATGTCTTGTCTCGGTGCATCAGCATAACATCAGCATGCATCTATCTGTTTGAAACCATTTTGCTAAAAACCCTATTTTGGTTTTCTATATTAATCGCCCCGACTTTTACTCAAACGCCAAACCCCGGTTGTTCCGGATAATTTGATTGTCTAAAACTAGTTACAAAGATATTTGAAAACAAATAAAATATTAAATTATTTTTGTGGGGGCAGTCGAACGGGCCAACCCGACCCGAACGACCACCCCCAGGTTTTACAGATCGGTCCACCGGCCAGCCCTACCTAAATCCTAAAGCTACCCAGTTCCCTACCCACACACACCCTCCACCTCACCCCAACCATTCCCCTCTTGCCACGTCACCTCTCCCCTCAATCCCCTCCAATCCCACCATGCCACCTAGACCAGCCTCCCCTCTCCTTTCTCTCTCTCCTCTCAACCCTCTCAACCCGCATCACCCAGGCCGCCCCGCGCGCGCGCACCCCAGGCAACCGCACCCGCCCCTGACCCCTCTCCCTGACCGTGGACCCCGTCCCCCCCGCGACCCACCTGTCATGCTCACACCCCCACCCCGACCTGGCCCTGCCCCTGACCCGCGCCCCACCTTCCACACCTGCCCACACCCCACCGCGTCCCCATGCGGGACCCACCCTGTCCCCACCTACCGCGCGCCCACCCAGTCCCCTACCTCGCGCACGCACGCAGCCTCCCGCAACCGCACCCCGCCGCCGCGCCGCGCTCGCTTCCCGCCCCAGAGCCCCGGCTCCTCCCCGCCTCCTCCTCTCCCTCGCCGGCCCCGTGCGCCACCACCCTCCAGCGCCTCGCCCCGCCCCCTCCGGCTACCAACCGCCGCCGGCGCCCCTCTCACCTCACCTCCCACCGGCCGCCTCGCCCCCCCTAGCACCCTCTGCAAGCCCCGCACCTGCCTCGCCGCAGGCCCCGCGCGCGAGCCGCCCCGCGCGTTCCCGTCGCCGGCGCCGGCCGCGCCCCGCACCTCCGCCTGCGGGCTCGTCGCCGGTCAGCTGCCGTCGCCGTGCTCCTCCCCGCCTCGCCGGAGCCGAGCCGCCCGAGAAGCCGCCGTCTCCCGCGTCGCCCAGGTCGCCCGCCGCCGCGCGACCGCGCGCCGCCGCGCGCGCACCGCTGCTCCTCCGCCCTCGCTCTCTGCGCCGCCCCAACCGCCGCATCCGCTCCGCCGGCAACCCTCTGCCGCCGCCCTCGTCGGCCCGAGCCCGCGCCTCCACCAGGCCGTCCCCGGCCACGCCCTCCTCACCGCCGGAAGCCCCTCCCCGTCCCGTCGGCCCCTCCTCCGCAGCCGTCCGCTACGCCTCGCCGCTGCCGCAGCTCTGTCTCTGGCGGGCCCGCGCGCCAAGTCCAGCGTCGATGCCCTCCTGCTGCTTTCCTCTGTGCAGGTAGTGGTGTTTGTGTTGCTCGGTGGCTCCAAATCGTATGAAGACGAAGCTTGTCTAGTATGTGTGGCATGCGTGAGCTAGTGGATTCCGAGTTAGTCGTGTTGACCGCAAGGGCAACCTCGACCCGAAGACATGAAACCAAGTTCGGCACCGACAACCGGGAACTCCGAAGGACGCCAAGGTCTCTCTCATGGTACACATGGTCTCCTTGACGGACTCGAAGACCCCGGTTCCGTGGATCCGAAGACCTATCCTGCCGAGACCGAACCCCGAACCGCCAAGATCGCCTTCCCGTCGACCGAACCCGGGCGCGCCAAGTTCTTCGACCCGGACCCCGATGACCGCCAAGCTCGGCACCAAGACAACTAGCCTTCACCGCGGAACACCAAGGACGCCGACATGATAACCCAAGACCGACATGAGGCCCCAACAAGATCTCCGTAACGACAAGCTCGCCTACCCGGAACACCGAGTGCGTCGACATGGATCCGGAACCCGAACCGGGAGGACGCAAGATCGCCACGAGACCGACAAGCACCTCACCCCGAAGACAAGACCGACCCGAGTTGAGAACCCGACAAGACCGTCGCGACGACAAGAACGACACCGACCCGGAAGTTCCGATGCGCCTCGACACCGAACCAAGTCTGGCTTCCCGGAACGCCAAGACCTACCCCTGAGTCCGAGAACGACCTCGCCAAACCCGAAACCCTGAGACCGACCCCGAACCCCGGAACCCAAGATCGTCGAGCCCCCTCTGATGTGTGACCCCTTTTCCTCGAACCCTATTTTATAACATATCAATTTGTTGCACATTAAATTGTCTTTCCCGCATGCATAGCATTGGTTTGGGGGCCTTATGCCGATTCACCTAATAAATAAATATGGGGCCCATATGCGGGCAAATTCAGTCTCATGTTGGCCTCATTTAAATTTGTGTAGCGAATCGATACTATCTTCTGCCATGCTAACACAACATTTAAATGGCGGGGGTTCTAACTAACTTGAACCATCTAATAATTATCGGGACCCCGGTTCCACTTAATATGACCTAATTGCATCGCACTTTGTCATGCCATGCATCATACATGCATCATGCCGATCTTCTGCCGTTGTATTAAATATCGCATCCGGTGTTTCTTCTAGTGTTTTGCTTCTTCGCGGATAAGGCCATTGAGTTGATGTGAGCTTCGCCCCGATCTTCGGTTGAACCTTCAACAATGTTTTCAGGCGAGCATCTCCCCCTTTCTACCTATCTTACTTTTATAGTCTTTATTCCCTCCTGTTGATCTATTGCTATCTGTGTTGCGATGCTTTAGTTTCCGTACCTGTGATATCCCTTGCAGCCCTATATTGCCTCGGACACATCCTATTACCTATTGTTTGGTAGATAGTTGGACTGGCGCGTCGTAGTCGCTTGCTCAAGTGCTGTTGCGTGCCGTCAAGTGCCACAGTTGTTGATGTATTGCCGCATGTTGATGTTGGAGATGATCATAGTTTTACTTATTGTTCATTTTAATTCCTGTTTAACAACTAAAATTGAAGTAAGCAGAGGCATCGGTGGGTGATAGATAACATTTGGTTTCCGAACGCCCACTTGTGTCCCGTAGGACCCCGAGTACTTGATACCTGTTCCTTGATTTATCGCGCTATCCACATATGGGGAGTATGGGCCCCCCTTAGCCAGAGCTTGATTCTGTCTTATTTCTTGGGGCCACAAACTAGTTTGGGGTTTTATTTACTATCCTGTACCTATGCCATGCTTTACTGCTTTATTTACGATTGTGTGAGGAGCACGCTGTACTGTTTAGGAATTGTGACCCGTTTACGTGGTATCGACAGTCCCCGTTTGGGGATCTGCTGTCGTTTACCGCCGGCCCCACAAACCTCGGGTCCGTCTCGGAGCTAGCTTACTTCGTTGCGGGTGTACTCCAAGGGGTGGCCCCCTGAAATATTTCTGAATCTTGTGATTGCTCTGTCGTGAAGACCTCGTTGGGTTTTGTTTTGGTTTTTCCGAGGTTGATCGTGTGTGTGTTGCTATTTGTGCACCCCGGCCGGGTTAAAACTTTCTGAAAGCCGTGTCCGCGGTTATGGACGACTTGGAGCACAGTATCTCGATCATAGACAAGCATAACTAAAGTTTATTGCTATAAACTTGACTTTATAATGACTAGTAATCAGCTTCACTATAATGGAATGGCTAATTAATACTGCCCACAATTGCTTGTTTGGAGTGTCGCTTGCGACCATTGTACTGACTAGTAAGTATGGCAACTACAACGGAATGGCTGAATAAAAGTACCAACAACTGATGGGTTTTGGGTTTATCTCATGCTATCTGTATCTGATTAGTAATTGCTGCAACTATAACGGAATGGTTAACTAAAATGACCCACTGCTTATTCTATCAGGATGATTATCTATACCTGACTAGTAATTGCTGCTACGATAACTGAATAAATAAAACTGCCAACCGTGTGAGTTCCTCGGTTGACTTCCTCGTTTGGTCTCGAGGGGGAAACACCAGGATGGGTTTGTTTGGTGTTAGCTTCAGGTTGGATCCGGATAGGTCATTCTTCCCCCCCCCCCCTTTGATAACCGCCAGTTGTATCGAGTCTCTATAGGTTGTTTAGTGCATGCTGCCGCTGCCGCTTCAGTCCACCACACCTATGTAGGCGAGGACCGCCGAATTCTAGCCTCGCCGTGTACTGGCCTCAGTACTGACGCTCCTTCTTTTTCCTTTGCCCTTTGTCGGCACCCCTTTTGTTTAAGCAGGTTTTGAGATCGACATCGTTAGCAGGGTTACCCTTCCGGCTTGGCCTGGGCAGGGTTATGGACGCCATTGGTTATTCTTCAGGGCTCTTAGCCCCATTTGCATCTTGTCCGTAGTCGGACGCCCCATCGTTTTCAAGGTGATTTGGATCTTTGTATAATATATCTGAATTCTTGACTCTTTGAGTCGCTGTTATATATATCTGTTCTGTGGGTCCCATCGAGGACTGTTGTGTAATGTTATTACTTCGTTTTCCACCCGCACGAAAGTGCCTGGTGGGCACCTTTGAATCGTTTCTATGCGGGTTTGGCGAGTTTCGCTGAAACTTGCATAGGTCCGATTCTGAGGGTGTTACACCATCGCTCCAGGTGCTCGGCACCCTCGGTGAGTTTTGATTCCATGTGACCAGCTTTAGTGCTGATGGCCCTAATCTATAATTCTTCTATGTTTGTTTGTGGCTGATTGATTACTAGCTAGAATTCCTAGATTTGGATGAGCAAGTGCTCAGTGGTATAATTTGGTTAATGATTGTGCTGCTAGTGTTGGTGAGTGCTAAACTATGGTTCAGTGATGCTGTTCTTAACATACCTAGGATTTTCTATTGGCTGTGATGTACTGGTCTGACTTGCAAACAAATTCTGGATTGATTTAATTGTTGTATATAAAATGTGTATTACTACAGCAACCCTACTCTCATAAATTTATCAAAAACATATCTTGCTCACTTACCTGGCTAGCAAATGGTGTAAAGGCTGAGGTTTTATCTTGAGTCAAACACATACTAAGATGGTTATCCTTAGCTGATCATATGCTAGGTAAAATGATTGTAGAGATGAAATGATTTCTAGATTGGTGGCTAGGCTTAATCTTATAAGAGATATATTTGATGCCCTGAATCTGATTCATTGATGATTTTGATCCTCTCTTGAATATTATTGCATCATTTTTAAATGATTCCTAGCAAAAGATAGCTAGGGAAATGATTTAGATTCTTGTTTGGTTACTTGCAGAAGGTTTTGAATGAGTTGATGTGGATCAAATCATGCACATGCATGATCTTGGGTCAGACAAGAATTGGAATATGCAAAGTAGATCCTCTTTGGCTACTTAATGGCTTGATATCTAGACAAATGATTCCTAGAAAAGATAATTTTGGGAAAATGATTTGAAATAATACCCCATGGATGTAACTCATCTTTTAATCATGGGTATTTGATGTTAATCTTGGCTGGTGATTTCAGTGGCTTCTAATATTGGAATCTTCCTACTGTGGTGCCTCTATCTGGAGTGTGCACAGTGGTGTTTCTAGTAATATGATCTGTTGCTGAATTAGTTAGCTATTGATTGCTTGGCTAATAGAGCACCTTGTGGCTTCTGTTAATATGGTCATGTTATTGGGCCGCCTTCCTGGAGGTACACAACCATATGATCATTTTTTTCTTAAAGACACCTGCTGTCATTTGAAGTGACTGTTGGATGAACATCATGTTGGAATAACTTTGTTGTGGATTGAGATGCAGCCTATGATGCAAAGGCTGAGGCCCCAATATAAGATGAGAATAGATACCACTGTTGCCTATTAGCTCTATGATGTGACTAGCATAGCATCTATGCTAATCTGAGAGCACTCTTATTTATACTCCTTTTTGGAAATTTGGTGCAACTATTGCTTGAATTGAAACTGATGAGAGGCATTGCTATGATCTTAGTATATAAACCTGTTGCTTGTAGAGTTGTGGTTGCTGTTGGGATAGTGCTGATCTTGATCACCTTGCTTGTGCTCCTTGTTGATCTTCTAGCCGGTTCCTTCTGAGCTACTGCCTTCCATGTGGAACTCTTCCCCTCCTAGCTCTTGGATGGCTTTCCTAGCAACCAGATGTTGGTGATGTGGTGGTGTGGTTTTCTTGGCCATGGAGTGAAATGGATATCTCTGGTGCTAGTGTTGTATTGTGCCTGGTGCTCTATCTCTTGTGTGCTTTTATGGATTAGGTGCAGTTCTTGAGTCCTTTCTTGGGTGGAGAAGCAAATAGTACTCTAGCAGCTGTGCTACGGCTGCACCCTCCCTTATCTACTTCCCGAACTCTCCTTGCTATGTTGACACCACAGTTGCTGCATGCAGTGACTGTGATGTGTGCCTGATTGTGTCATATGTGGATCAGATTGAGTGAAAAACTTGATATTTTCTATTGATTTACCTTTTTACCATTTTATCTGGCTTTGGTGAAACTTGCCCCTTACTAGCCAATGATGCATTAGTCTGAGTCAAAATCAACTGATAAGAACAGATCTTATATTTTTGCCCCATTCCAATCTACTCAGTGATGATCTAGCAGTGCACCTCACTGCAATTCTGAGAGTATAATACTAACCCACTAACCCCTCTTTTACCTTTGATTTATTCTTTTCTGTTATGTTACAGGTATAAAACTAATGATAGAAGATCAATGAAGACTAGATTAGGAAATAGATAGATTATAGTTTAGGATTTAATAATAAATGTAATCTTTTATTTATTATCTTGTAAAGACTCCTTGTAAGAACCTTCTTTTCTTTAATAAAGTTTATTTTTCTACTGTAATTATTCTTATAAGGTAATATTTTACTAATTCCATTCCAGTTGATTTGTTGTTACTGAATAAGGAAAAGAATAAGAAATATTCGTTTGTTTATCATATAAAGGGCAATAAATATTCATATTTATTTTAAATATAAGAATTTATGGTATGGTATTTTTTTGTAATGCCTTTATTATAAAGAATGTTGTAACAGGTATTTATTATAATAAGAAATACTTTTATTCCCTGTTTGCAATTTCTTATTCCACTTAATTCTAAATGTTTATCTATTATATGATTGAATATATTTTGTACCACAATTTTTTACTTTATTGGTTAAATACTATTTTCTTAACTTGGAAATATTCCCAAATATACAAATTTGAATTTCAATTCTCAATTTCAAAGATGAATTGAATTGTTTTCCCAAGACACAAGAATATATTAGAAATCATGTCAAAATCCATACACTTGCGCTGACGTTATCATCAGAACAAGAGATATCCCGATCCCTCTATAGCTCTTTGAGTTTTGCACGTAAATTCCTCGGATTTTCTTATGAATGAATGCAATGCACACACATGCGTCCTCTATAATTCTAGGTGCTAATCTTGGGATGTTACAAACTCTCCCCCTTAAAATAAACTTCGTCCTCGAAGTTCGTATACTCTCACGTTTCGAAATGAGGAACTGGTTTGTATTGGTGATGACCTTTCTCAAGTTCATGGTAACCTCAAATGGAAATAATTATAATATCCCATATCCATAAATTTTCCTTGCATTCTCCTCCTACTTGACAATGTCCAACATGTTGTCTATAATGCACTAATGTTCCTCTTACTATATTCCCTTAGGGCCATGTCCTTACTAGAGGATCTTTCAATTGGGGTCTCTAATTTAGTTCATTACCCGTATTAGGTATCCTAATACAACTCCTTTACTTGATTATCAAACTTCCGGATTATACTATATAAGGTCCAGGAAGTATTACTAAATAAACCAGGGTTTTTAACTCTATTAAACAATAACTATGGTCAAAAGACTAACTTTTGATTTGTGAGGATATTGGTTTATACTGGTAGTCCTTCTGAAAATTGGTTTTGAACACATTTAGTCCATACCCATTGGAAATTCCTTATTCCTCTACACATGTCCAATTGGATGTGCTATATTACCTCTTCAGAATCACTTAAGAATTGTTTCTTTTAGGATTAGTTTGTTAGAACTATTCTATTTTATTACTTCGAGCTTTTACCTTATTAGGCTTTTAGACAATCTTTTGTTATTATCTTCAGTACTTTTGTAAGAATAACTTCCTTTTAACCTTATGAAAATAAGGTTTGCTGTTGTTGTAGGTTAGTCCTTCTCCATCCTTTATTCGGAAAGTCAGATAATAATACCTTCATTTCTAAGGTTTACTCTCCCCCTTAGGGTTTACTAATGGTCTTAAAAAGGTCTATATAGTATTTCTTAATTTTATAAATAGAATATTGGTCCCTATCCAGCTTATGCTCAACCTAATTAGGGTCTGATGAAAGATTGTACAGTGTATCCACACATTTGTGGATCTCCGAAGTGAATCTTTCAGCATTATTTGTCTTACTTACGATGTGGAAATTTTCACTTTGATAGGTCAACTTTCGCGAAGAGTCTCAAAAGACGGTCGCTTTCAAAAAAAATTATACTCCTTTGTGTCTTACTTAACTTAGGCCAAATTTTATGCTCTTTATGCAACTTCTAAGAAGTTCTGGTTAACTATGTCAACCAACACCGGTTGCGGACAAGATACCAACTGTGGATCAAAGGCCAGTTGTGGATATTTACCAGCTGCGAACCATCCTAGGGTGTATGTATTACCCTATGGTTTCTAGCATCCTTATGGCATTCCCTCTGAATTATCAGATCTTGAAAACCATTTTGGTTTCAAAGCTACTTCTTTGTATTTATTCATGATACTTCCACGAACTTGCATAATTACTCCATTGACTTCTTAGCAAAATTACCTATTTTGATTGAACTTTAAGTTCATCACTTCTTGTTGCTGACTAATAATGATCTAAGATTGATCCATCCTCCAATTTGAGTTGATAATCCTTACACTTGGCTTAATTCTTCATGTAAGTCTTCATTTTGGTCTTTGAACTTCGTCACTCCCTTACACGAATTCCCTTACTCTATCTAGGTCTATAACATCAAGTAGTGACTGGATGTTGCAACATGCCTTTGCACACCAAGTCAAACTTCATGTATAGATCTAGCCAATCAAGAAGATCCAATAAAAAACAAATAAATCCAAATGTGGTACATATAACACACAATATTCTAATCCCGGAATATAGTAGTTGAGTATAATATCTCTAGAATTCTAGCTTAGTTGTGTAGTATATGACACCTCCTCATATAGGTTTACATTGTGATACTTAGCACATAAAGCCAATTATTCTTTATCTCAATATTTACCAAAATTGCTCAAGTGCAACAGGATAATATTAAGCAAAGTGGTCTCAATTTGGTTTTGACTAACCTTTGGTTTCACCTTTGGAATGATTAACTATGTTCATCCTTTCTTTATTAGCCAACTATCCTCACATGATCTCTCCAAATGACTAATCAGATTCTATTTGTTAACTAAAACCAAAGATTATTAGAAAGTTTTAGCACCCATGACTTTTATCATAACTCTACTATGTAATTTTCATACCTCTACTCGAAGATAAATCACTAAGTACTTGTCATACTTACTCCTACATCATGGTTTCGAAGCTAATCTCACCATGATCTGGTTATGTCTACCTATACATCATGATTTAGGGGTTGATCTAACCATGATGAATTTGTTTCTCATTACACTATCATTAAGTTTTATCATAATTTTACTTCATCACGTTGAATTCTCAAGTGAATCCCACATGATTACTACTTATTACGTCAACATTTATCCTAGTGAGATTCATCTCATTGTCTTTGGTTAACAACTAACAATAAAATTGCATTGTGCTACTTGAATTCTAGAGTTAGGCTACACCATTAAGACTACTTCTATATGATGTCTTACACTTTCTTATAGTATCTTGGTGGTTTATGTCTCCTTCGGAAGACACTAAATAGCACTAGACTAAGAAAGATAAAATATTTACTCCTAAGAAATAATAACTTAAGCATCTGACTTAGGTATGACAAGGTTATCCTCAAGTGGATACTCATCACAAGTCATAAGAAAATTTGGTTTACATAAGATGGATCCTATAGTCACTATCCAACCTAAAGATCTTCCTAAAATGGTTTTAATCCTAAGGTCAAAGCATATGCTCTGATACCAACTGCGGTGACCCAGCATACCACTGCATGATGTAGTACACTATAGTCGTGGACATAACACCAATGAAACACCATTCACTAGTATTACATCCCTGAGAGTAGTACAACAGAAACATAGCAAGTCCAAGACATTATTATAGGTTACAACTCAACTCTTTACATAAGATCCAGAGAACACTCTAGGTTAAAGAGAGAGAAAGAAACTTCTTACAAAGAAGAATCAGGAATAAATAACTCATAGCTACCATACTTATAAAACTAGTAGCTGAACTACGAGGCTTGCATTGCTGCTATTGAAATACTCTACAGAAGTAGGTTCTATGGTTAGAAATTCTATTCTTATCTAATCAGGAACTTCGTCTTCACTTGAGTTGATGTATATATTGACTTTCTTGACTTTATTGAAGAGCGTTAGATTTCGATGATGATTCCTGGAGCATAACTTGATGTAGACGTCGTTTGTACTGGCTTTAGAACCTAGCAAGGGTTAAGAAGATACTTTTAGTACGAGCGTACTCAGCAAGTTCACTAGAAAAGGAGTGTTTGATGCACTATAACTACAGCCACAGACTATAGGTCGTAGGCCATGCAAGTTTTCATAAACATTTCTTCAAAGGTTGCTTTTATTCTGAAAAACTATGTCCATCAGCCTTCACATGTTTACCTGAACCTTCATGGGGTTCCTTTCCCGCCGCGTTCGCATCTCCTTCCCGGAACAGGGAGTAACAAGTTATAGTTCTTACACTCTGCAGAGGTGCGTCACTTTACCCATGAGAGATCTTAGCTTTGTTGCACATCCGAATTGCAGGTTCGTTGACACTTCCTTGGTGTGAGGCCCAAACTAAGATCCAAGCCAATCACTGCCTTCTCCGCGACCCCGCATGTCTCCTTGGTGTACGCCAGCCCACCTTTTGAATTACGGCAATGGCAGTACAGACCGTTCAGATGATATGCATTTTATAAAACTCTCAATTCGAATCCCCAATACTTTGAGTGAAGTGAATTCAAATGATTCTTTTAAGATTTGGTTTATCTTCAAATTTTAGTTTATAAGTAGTGATCTTTATAAGGAACCTAAGTGAGAATAATTATTAATACATAGGTAAAGTATAAAGTAATGTGATTATGTTTAATTGTTATTTGGTGATTAAGGTAAGAGTTCTTGGTTTTAGTTGTTAAGAGTTGAAGAATTTATTATGAGATTATTCTTTGAAGTGGCAAAAAGAATAACATTTGAAGAAAATATTTCTTTTCTAAGGTTTAAACAAGCTTCATTGTTAATAGAACATGAGGAATGTCTTTTGGTGTTTGATTTATTATTTTGGATTTGAGATGCTTTATGTCTTAAGTTAAATAGACCAAAGTTAACTATAAAAACATAAGTGATTTATTAGACCTGATGTTTATAAGGTATGAGACTAAAGTTAACTTTAAAAGGTTAAGTAAACTTAAAATGTAATATATTTCAATTATTCCCAAGTTTTAGATTTATGATAAGTATAACTAAGGTGTGGAATTATTCACTTTATTTTTTTAGTGAATGATTTAGATTAAATTTGTTTTGCTTATTAAGAAAATACTTTGTATTTATTTAATGGGATCATAATTAGATGGTTTTAGTAATTTGTTAAAATTTAAAGTTATGTAAATAGTGGTCAAGATATAATTATTATTCATCATATTATATAAATGGGTGAGACCCAATGTTTATTTAAAAGGATTCTTAATAAGAATTTTAAAAGAATATTTTAAATTTAAAGGCTATACTTAAGTTTGATTATGAGTTCAAGTTATGGGTTTGGAATTAGTATTAAGACACTAATTGCTCAAGGTTTTCTAAGAATTGTGTTTATTTCATTCTTAAGAATTGTTTTTAAAGAATTCACAAAATAGGTATTAGGTAAGGATTTATTATTTAAAATATTAAAGCCTTTCCTAATAATATATTTAATATTTTTCTAGTGTAATATATTTATTCAAGACCTTAAAAATGAATTTTATTTATTTTTAAGTTTTATCTTCATTTTTATAAAATTCATCAAAGAATTAAGTGTCTTTAAATATTTGCTTTATGTTTTATTTGTAAAACTCTAAGTTAGTATTTTTATAAAATAGTAGAGATATTTTGATACACAAAAATGATTTTTTATTTATTTTTAGGGTTTTTGTTATTTCATAGAATTTCATTTAGGATTTAATGGTGTTAATAATCATTTACTTTATATTTATTTAAAACAATTTAAAATTATATTTTTATTAAGTAAATCTTATTTTTATGATAATTTACATATATTATTTATATATTGTTAGGATTTTTTATAATTTTCTAGAACTCGAAAGGTTTAGATGATATTTTGGTAAATTTCCATTTTATCTTTTATTATTTATTTGTAAGATCTGTTTTACTTCATAAATTTGGGCCCATTAGGTAGCCCAGCCCACTGGGTTGGGCTAGACCACTTGGCCTGGTTCTATGGGTCGGTTGACCCCGACCCCGACCCTATCTCCTTCTTCGCTGCTCGTCCTCTCTCAGGCGATGTGGTTGTCGCCTTCCCTCTCTGGCTCGATTTCTGCGAACGCCGCCATTTCGGCCGCCGCTGCCGTCCATTGAAGCTCCGTCGCCGCCTGGAAAATCGGGTCCTCCGATTCGATTTGGCCATGAGGCCTTACCGAGCTCGCCCCCTCTCTCATCTCCTTGTGCTAGGGTTCGGTGTTGGGGTCGCCATGTGCCGGTGGTCTTGTCGAGCTCTTCGTCAGCCTGGACTCAGCTCGACGCCAGCGGAAAGGTGCGCAGGCACAACCCTGGCATTTCCTTATCCTGATGCCCGCGGGACGGCGCTATTAGCACAACCCAGGCATCAGAGGCTTCCACTGATTCTGTGGTGGTGTTGTTTAGGACCTAATCCTTGTCTTCATCAAGCCATCGCTCTAGGTGCTCGGCACCCTCGGTGAGTTTTGATTCCATGTGACCAGCTTTAGTGCTGATGGCCCTAATCTATGATTCTTCTATGTTTGTTTATGGCTGATTGATTACTAGCTAGAATTCCTAGATTTGGATGAGCAAGTGCTAAGTGGTATAATTTGGTTAATGATTGTGCTGCTAGTGTTGGTGAGTGCTAAACTATGGTTCAGTGATGCTGTTCTTAACATACCTAGGATTTTCTATTGGCTGTGATGTACTGGTGTGACTTGCAAATAAATTCTGGATTGATTTAATTGTTGTATATAAAATGTGTATTACTACAGCAACCCTACTCTCATAAATTGATCAAAAACATATCTTGCTCACTTACTTGGCTAGCAAATGGTGTAAAGGCTGAGGTTTTATCTTGAGTCAAACACATACTAAGATGGTTATCCTTAGCTGATCATATGCTAGGTAAAATGATTGTAGAGATGAAATGATTTCTAGATTGGTGGCTAGGCTTAATCTTATAAGAGATATATTTGATGCCCTGAATCTGATTCATTGATGATTTTGATCCTCTCTTGAATATTATTGCATCATTTTAAAATGATTCCTAGCAAAAGATAGCTAGGGAAATGATTTAGATTCTTGTTTGGTTACTTGCAGAAGGTTTTGAATGAGTTGATGTGGATCAAATCATGCACATGCATGATCTTGGGTCAGACAAGGATTGGAATATGCAAAGTAGATCCGCTTTGGCTACTTAATGGCTTGATATCTAGACAAATGATTCCTAGAAAAGATAATTTTGGGAAAATGATTTGAAATAATACCCCATGGATGTAACTCATCTTTTAATCATGGGTATTTGATGTTAATCTTGGCTGGTGATTTCAGTGGCTTCTAATATTGGAATCTTCCTACCGTGGTGCCTCTATCTGGAGTGTGCACAGTGGTGTTTCTAGTAATATGATCTGTTGCTGAATTAGTTAGCTATTGATTGCTTGGCTAATAGAGCACCTTGTGGCTTCTGTTAATATGGTCATGTTATTGGGCCGCCTTCCTGGAGGTACACAACCATATGATCATTTTTTTCTTAAAGACACCTGCTGTCATTTGAAGTGACTGTTGGATGAACATCATGTTGGAATAACTTTGTTGTGGATTGAGATGCAGCCTATGATGCAAAGGCTGAGGCCCCAATATAAGATGAGAATAGATACTACTGTTGCCTATTAGCTCTATGATGTGACTAGCATAGCATCTATGCTAATCTGAGAGCACTCTTATTTATACTCCTTTTTGGAAATTTGGTGCAACTATTGCTTGAATTGAAACTGATGAGAGGCATTGCTACGATCTTAGTATATAAACCTGTTGCTTGTAGAGTTGTGGTTGGTGTTGGGATAGTGCTGATCTTGACCACCTTGCTTGTGCTCCTTGTTGATCTTCTAGCCGGTTCCTTCTGAGCTACTGCCTTCCATGTGGAACTCCTCCCCTCCTAGCTCTTGGATGGCTTTCCTAGCAACCAGATGTTGGTGATGTGGTGGTGTGGTTTTCTTGGCCATGGAGTGAAATGGATATCTCTGGTGCTAGTGTTGTATTGTGCCTAGTGCTCTATCTCTTGTGTGCTTTTATGTATTAGGTGCAGTTCTTGAGTCCTTGCTTGGGTGGAGAAGCAAATAGTACTCTAGCAGCTGTGCTACGGCTGCACCCTCCCTTATCTACTTCCCGAACTCTCCTTGCTATGTTGACACCACAGTTGCTGCATGCAGTGACTGTGATGTGTGCCTGATTGTGTCATATGTGGTTCAGATTGAGTGAAAAACTTGATATTTGCTATTGATTTACCTTTTTACCATTTTATCTGGCTTTGGTGAAACTTGCCCCTTACTAGCCAATGATGCATTAGTCTGAGGCAAAATCAACTGATAAGAACAGATCTTATATTTTTGGCCCATTCCAATCTACTCAGTGATGATCTAGCAGTGCACCTCACTGCAATTCTGAGAGTATAATACTAACCCACTAACCCCTCTTTTACCTTTGATTTATTCTTTTCTGGTATGTTACAGGTATAAAACTAATGATAGAAGATCAATGAAGACTAGATTAGGAAATAGATAGATTATAGTTTAGGATTTAATATTAAATGTAATCTTTTATTTATTCTCTTGTAAAGACTCCTTGTAAGAACCTTCTTTTCTTTAATAAAGTTTATTTTTCTACTGTAATTATTCTTGTAAGGTAATATTTTACTAATTCCATTCCAGTTGATTTGTTGTTACTGAATAAGGAAAAGAATAAGAAATATTCGTTTGTTTATCATATAAAGGGCAAAAAATATTCATATTTATTTTAAATATAAGAATTTATGGTATGGTATTTTTTTGTAATGCCTTTATTATAAAGAATGTTGTAACAGGTATTTATTATAATAAGAAATACTTTTATTCCCTGTTTGCAATTTCTTATTCCACTTAATTCTAAATGTTTATCTATTATATGATTGAATATATTTTGTACCACAATTTTTTACTTTATTGGTTAAATACTATTTTCTTAACTTGGAAATATTCCCAAATATACAAATTTGAATTTCAATTCTCAATTTCAAATATGAATTGAATTGTTTTCCCAAGACACAAGAATATATTAGAAATCATGTCAAAATCTATACACTTGCGCTGACGTTATCATCAGAACAAGAGATATCCCGATCCCTCTATAGCTCTTTGAGTTTTGCACGAAAATTCCCCGGATTTTCTTATGAATGAATGCAATGCACACACCTGCGTCCTCTATAATTCTAGGTGCTAATCCTGGGATGTTACAAACTCTCCCCCTTAAAATAAACTTCGTCCTCAAAGTTCATATACTCTCACGTTTCGAAATGAGGAACTGGTTTGTATTGGTGATGACCTTTCTCAAGTTCATGGTAACCTCAAATGGAAATAATTATAATATCCCATATCCATAAATTTTCCTTGCATTCTCCTCCTACTTGACAATGTCCAACATGTTGTCTATAATGCACTAATGTTCCTCTTACTATATTCCCTTAGGGCTATGTCCTTACTAGAGGATCTTTCAATTGGGGTCTCTAATTTAGTTCATTACCCGTATTAGGTATCCTAATACAACTCCTTTACTTGATTATCAAACTTCCGGATTATACTATATAAGGTCCAGGAAGTATTACTAAATAAACCAGGGTTTTTAACTCTATTAAACAATAACTATGGTCAAAAGACTAACTTTTGATTTGTCAGGATATTGGTTTATACAGGTAGTCCTTCTGAAAATTGGATTTGAACACATTTAGTCCATACCCATTGGAAATTCCTTGTTCCTCTACACATGTCCAATTGGATGTGCTATATTACCTCTTCAGAATCACTTAAGAATTGTTTCTTTTAGGATTAGTTTGTTAGAACTATTCTATTTTATTACTTCGAGCTTTTACCTTATTAGGCTTTTAGACAATCTTCTGTTATTATCTTCAGTACTTTTGTAAGAATAACTTCCTTTTAACTTCATGAAAATAAGGTGTGCTGTTGTTGTAGGTTACTCCTTCTCCATCCTTTATTCGGAAAGTTAGATAATAATACCTTCATTTCTAAGGTTTACTCTCCCCCTTAGGGTTTACTAATGGTCTTAAAAAGGTCTAATAGTATTTCTTAATTTTATAAATAGAATATTGGTCCCTATCCAGCTTATGCTCAACCTAATTAGGGTCTGATGAAAGATTGTACAGTGTATCCACACATTTGTGGATCTCTGAAGTGAATCTTTCAGTATTATTTGTCTTACTTACGATGTGGAAATTTTCACTTTGATAGGTCAACTTTCGCGAAGAGTCTCAAAAGACGGTAACTTTCAAAAAAAATTATACTCCTTTGTGTCTTACTTAACTTAGGCCAAATTTTATGCTCTTTATGCAACTTCTAAGAAGATCTGGTTAACTATGTCAACCAACACCGGTTGCGGACAAGATACCAACTATGGATCAAAGACCAGTTGTGGATATTTACCAGCTGCGAACCATCCTAGGGTGTATGTATTACCCTATGGTTTCTAGGATCCTTGTGGCATTCCCTCTAAATTATCAGAGCTTGAATACGATTTTGGTTTCAAAGCTACTTCTTTGTATTTATTCATGATACTTCCACGAACTTGCATAATTACTCCATTGACTTCTTAGCAAAATTACCTATTTTGATTGAACTTTAAGTTCATCACTTCTTGTTGCTGACTAATAATGATCTAAGATTGATCCATCCTCCAATTTGAGTTGATAATCCTTACACTTGGCTTCATTCTTCATGTAAGTCTTCATTTTGGTCTTTGAACTTCGTCACTCCCTTACACGAATTCCCTTACTCTATCTAGGTCTATAACATCAAGTAGTGACTGGATGTTGCAACATGCCTTTGCACACCAAGTCAAACTTCATGTACAGATCTAGCCAATCAAGAAGATCCAAGAAAAAACAAATAAATCCAAATGTGGTACATATAACACACAATATTCTAAGCCCGGGATATAGTAGTTGAGTATAATATCTCTAGAATTCTAGCTTAGTTGTGTAGTATATGACACCTCCTCATATAGGTTTACATTGTGATACTTAGCACATAAAGCCAATTATTCTTTATCTCAATATTTACCAAAATTGCTCAAGTGCAACAGGATAATATTAAGCAAAGTGGTCTCAATTTGGTTTTGACAAACCTTTGGTTTCACCTTTGGAATGATTAACTATGTTCATCTTTTCTTTATTAGCCAACTATCCTCACATGATCTCTCCAAATGACTAATCAGATTCTATTTGTTAACTAAAACCAAAGATTATTAGAAAGTTTTAGCACCCATGAGTTTTATCATAACTATACTATGTAATTTTCATACCTCTACTCCAAGATAAATCACTAAGTACTTGTCATACTTACTCCTACATCATGGTTTCGAAGCTAATCTCACCATGATCTGGTTATGTCTACCTATACATCATGATTTAGGGGTTGATCTAATCATGATGAATTTGTTTCTCATTACACTATCATTAAGTCTTATCATAATTTTACTTCATCACGTTGAATTCTCAAGTGAAACCCACATGATTACTACTTATTACGTCAACATTTATCCTAGTGAGATTCATCTCGTTGTCTTTGGTTAACAACTAACAATAAAATTCCACTGTGCTACTTGAATTCTAGAGTTAGGCTACACCATTAAGACTACTTCTATATGATGTCTTACACTTTCTTATAGTATCTTGGTGGTTTATGTCTCCTTCGGAAGACACTAAATAGCACTAGACTGAGAAAGATAAAATATTTACTCCTAAGAAATAATAACTTAAGCATCTGACTTAGGTATGACAAGGTTATCCTCAAGTGGATACTCATCACAAGTCATAAGAATATTTGGTTTAGATAAGATGGCTCCTATAGTCACTATCCAACCTACAGATCTTCCTAAAATGGTTTTAATCCTAAGGTCAAAGCATATGCTCTAATACCAACTGCGGTGACCCAGCATACCACTGCATGATGTAGTACACTATAGTCGTTGACATAACACCAATGAAACACCATTCACTAGTATTACATCCCTGAGAGTAGTACAACAGAAACATAGCAAGTCCAAGACATTACTATAGGTTACAACTCAACTCTTTACACAAGATCCAGAGAACACTCTAGGTTAAAGAGAGAGAAAGAAACTTCTTACAAAGAAGAATCAGGAATAAATAACTCATAGCTACCATACTTATAAAACTAGTAGCTGAACTACGAGGCTTGCAATGCTGCTATTGCAATACTCTACAGAAGTAGGTTCTATGGTTAGAAATTCTATTCTTATCTAATCAGCAACTTCGTCTTCACTTGAGTTGATGTATATGTTGACTTTCTTGACTTTATTGAAGAGCGTTAGCTTTTGATGATGATTCCTGGAGCATAACTTGATGTAGACGTTGTTTCTACTGGCTTTAGAACCTAGCAAGGGTTAAGAAGATACTTTTAGTACGAGCGTACTCAGCAAGTTCACTAGCAAAGGAGTGTTTGATGCACTATAACTACAGCCACAGACCATAGGTCGTAGGCCATGCAAGTTTTCATAAACATTTCTTCAAAGGTTGCTTTTATTCTGAAAAACTATGTCCATCAGCCTTCACAGGTTTACCTGAACCTTCATGGGGTTCCTTTCCCGCCGTGTTCGCATCTCCTTCCCGGAACAGGGAGTAACAAGTTATAGTTCTTACACTCTGCAGAGGTGCGTCACTTTACCCATGAGAGATCTTAGCTTTGTTACACATCCGAATTGCAGGTTCGTTCACACTTCCTTGGTGTGAGGCCCAAACTAAGATCCAAGCCAATCACTGCCTTCTCCGCGACCCCGCATGTCTCCTTGGTGTACGCCAGCCCACCTTTTGAATTACGGCAATGGCAGTACAGACCGTTCAGATGATATGCATTTTATAAAACTCTCAATTCGAATCCCCAATACTTTGAGTGAAGTGAATTCAAATGATTCTTTTAAGAGTTGGTTTATCTTCAAATATTAGTTTATAAGTAATGATCTTTATAAGGAACCTAAGTGAGAATAATTCTTAATACACAGGTAAAGTATAAAGTAATGTGATTATGTTTAATTGTTATTTGATGATTAAGGTAAGAGTTCTTGGTTTTAGTTGTTAAGAGTTGAAGAATTTATTATGAGATTATTCTTTGAAGTGGCAAAAAGAATAACATTTGAAGAAAATATTTCTTTTCTAAGGTTTAAACAAGCTTCATTGTTAATAGAACATGAGGAATGTCTTTTGGTGTTTGATTTATTATTTTGGATTTGAGATGCTTTATGTCTTAAGTTAAATAGACCAAAGTTAACTATAAAAACATAAGTGATTTATTAGATCCGATGTTTATAAGGTTTGAGACTAAAGTTAACTTTAAAAGGTTAAGTAAACTTAAAATGTAATATATTTCAATTATTCCCAAGTTTTAGATTTATGATAAGTATAACTAAGGTGTGGAATTATTCACTTTATTTTTAAGTGAATGATTTAGATTAAATTTGTTTTGCTTATTAAGAAAATACTTTGTATTTATTTAATGGGATCATAATTAGATGGTTTTAGTAATTTGTTAAAATTTAAAGTTATGTAAATAGTGGTCAAGATATAATTATTATTCATCATATTATATAAATGGGTGAGACCCAATGTTTATTTAAAAGGATTCTTAATATGAATTTTAAAAGAATATTTTAAATTTAAAGGCTATACTTAAGTTTGATTATGAGTTCAAGTGATGGGTTTGGAATTAGTATTAAGACACTAATTGCTCAAGGTAATCTAAGAATTGTGTTTATTTCATTCTTAAGAATTGTTTTTAAAGAATTCAAAAAATAGCTATTAGGTAAGGATTTATTATTTAAAATATTAAAGCCTTTCCTAATAATATATTTAATATTTTTCTAGTGTAATATATTTATTCAAGACCTTAAAAATGAATTTTCTTTATTTTTAAGTGTTATCTTTATTTTTATAAACTTCATCAAAGAATTAAGTGTCTTTAAATATTTGCTTTATGTTTTATTTGTAAAACTCTAAGTTAGTATTTTTATAAAATAGTAGAGCTATTTTGATACACAAAAATGATTTTTTATTTATTTTTAGGGTTTTTGTTATTTCATAGAATTTCATTTAGGATTTAATGGTGTTAATAATTATTTACTTTATATTTATTTAAAACAATTTAAAATTATATTTTTATTAAGTAGATCTTATTTTTATGATAATTTACATATATTATTTATATATTGTTAGGATTTTTTATAATTTTCTAGAGCTCAAAAGGTTTAGATGATATTTTGGTCAATTTCCATTTTATCTTTTATTATTTATTTGTAAGATCTGTTTTACTTCATAAATTTGGGCCCATTAGGTAGCCCAGCCCACTGGGTTGGGCTAGACCACTTGGCCTGGTTCTATGGGTCGGTTGACCCCGACCCTATGTCCTTCTTCGCTGCTCGTCCTCTCTCAGGCGATGCGGTTGTCGCCTTCCCTCTCTGGCTCGATTTCGGCGAACACTGCCATTTCGGCCGCCGATGCCGTCCATTGAAGCTCCGTCGCCGCCTAGACAATCGGGTCCTCCGATTCGATTTGGCCATGAGGCCTTACCGAGCTCGCCCCCTCTCTCATCTCCTTGTGCTAGGGTTCGGTGTTGGGGTCGCCATGTGCCGGTGGTCTTGTGGAGCTCTTCGTCAGCCTGGACTCGGCTTGATGCTAGCGGAAAGGTGCGCAGGCACAACCCTGGCGTCTCCTTATCCTGATGCCCGCGGGACGGCGCTATCAGCACAACCCAGGCATCGGAGGCTTCCACTGATTCTGTGGTGGTGTTGTTTAGGACCTAATCCATGTCTTCATCAAGCCATCGCTCCAGGTGCTCGGCACCCTCGGTGAGTTTTGATTCCATGTCACCAGCTTTAGTGCTGATGGCCCTAATCTATGATTCTTCTATGTTTGTTTGTGGCTGATTGATTACTAGCTAGAATTCCTAGATTTGGATGAGCAAGTGCTCAGTGGTATAATTTGGTTAATGATTGTGCTGCTAGTGTTGGTGAGTGCTAAACTATGGTTCAGTGATGCTGTTCTTAACATACCTAGGATTTTCTATTGGCTGTGATGTACTGGTGTGACTTGCAAATAAATTCTGGATGGATTTAATTGTTGTATATAAAATGTGTATTACTACAGCAACCCTACTCTCATAAATTGATCAAAAACATATCTTGCTCACTTACTTGGATAGCAAATGGTGTAAAGGCTGAGGTTTTATCTTGAGTCAAACACATACTAAGATGGTTATCCTTAGCTGATCATATGCTAGGTAAAATGCACTACTAGGAAAACAGCTATAGGTAATCAGCACATCCGTGGCTCACATGGTTGAAGTGCCCCACGGCTAAAACAGGCGTGGCTCACCTGTGGGCAGTGCCCTACTAGTAACTAGAATAACCGTGGCGCACATGACTATAGTGCGCCACAGATGTGTGTGGGCCAGGGGCCTGTTGGCCGCACGCCAAACATCTGTAGCGCACTAGGGTCATGTGCGCCACGGTTGTTAGTCTCATCTGTGGCGCACATGGGGGGTACGCTACGCCTAAGCGCACGCCCCCCTCCTGTGAAACGGCCACAAACTACTGTGGCGCACTCGTCCTAGTGCGCCACTGGGAGTAGGAACATCTGTGGCGCACATGGCCTAGTGCGCCACAGTTGTGTCTACTCCCTGTGGCGCACTAGGGCCGTGTGCGCCACGGATGTGTCGATTTTTTTAGGACAACACTTTATGTGCACATATGTGACCACACATCCACCACCCCACACTTCACTTTCCCCTTCTTCTTCCTCCTTAGATCTAGTCGGGATCTTCTCCTTCCCACCTCAATTTATCCACCCATTCACCATTTTTAGCATGTAAAACTTGCTTTGGATGTTACATAAGTAATAGAGGAGGTCTCCGGTCTCTTATCTCCTTCTCCGGTCGACGCGCGCACCTCTCCTTTCCATCTTTTCTCGCGATCGGTCTCTCATCTCGGTAAGTTGTCCATGTAAGGATGTGTTCATGTGTATATGGATGATGTGCTCATATGTATGTAGATGATCGATGCTCATGATGTGTGTATGTGGAGAGGATGGTCATGTGTGCGTATATGGAGAGTATCGATGATGCTCATGCATGTGCGTATGGAGAGGATAATGATATGTTCATGTGTGTATGGATTGGTCTCGATCTCTCTCTCTTGTGTTTGTATGTGAACAAGTTGCCATTTGTTTTGCCAAAATGTTGATTCATTTCCATTTTGGCAAGACTTTGGCATTTAGCAAAGGTCCTAATTTTAGGATAGGTCATGCCGAAATTTTCTATCGACCATTGCATGCATGCATTCATTATGTGGTTCTAATAGACTTCAAAATTGTACCCTGTACACCGTGCAGGCAAAAATGGTCCGCATAATGAGCGAAGGCATTGTGGCTAGATTTTTGAAATGTGCGACGGCCGACATGATACGAAATAACAAGACAGATATAAGATGTCCGTGCAGAAGATGCAAACTCAACTGGGTGATCGACCCAGATTCCGGAAATCTGCAGGCGCACCTTGATGGGGATATGCCTACCGGGGTATACCCAGCAGGACGTTTCCGACTGGCCCAAGAACCGGCGAGTGGGCCTGCAGAACGGCGAGTGGATTGAAGCCCAGTGAGGAACCGAGCGACTGGAAGCTGAAGGCCCAGGCGAGTAGATAGGCCCAGTCGGATTAGGTTAAACGACTACCGAAGCTTTAACTGAATCGGTTGAGATATGTAAACCCTAGGGGAGGTGAGCCTATATAAACCTCCCTATAGGGCGAGTAGAGATACGTTCCCTCATACACCCAAGCGACTCGCTGCCTAGCCGCCGAGCTCACCCATTGTAACACCTCCATAATACAATCTAGCAGGAGTAGGTCTTTACCCTCCGGGGGGCCGAACCTGGGTAAAACCCTGTGTCTTTGCCCTCATCTCGCACCGCAGATGGCTGGCCGCCCTTGCCCCTCGTTCTACTACTCGCTGCCAATTGCAGCATCTGTCGTGACTATTCCCACGACAGTGGCGCCCACCGTGGGGTCTGGCCGGTCTGGCCGGTGTTCTGCGGCGAGATCCAATCTGCCCATCAACGAGACGGTCGCCACCGGCCGCATGATAGCGATCGGCGAGATGCTCCAAATCTTGCCGAGCAGCTACGTCCCGGCGGCGCGACCTGTCACACACATCATGATCCTGCCGATCGGCACGATCAGCCTCTTCGTCGGTCTCACCAACGTCATCGTCTCGGAGGATTCGGCTCGCATCCGCGAGTCGCCACCACGCGATCGGCTCTCTGAGAGCCAGATCCGCACGATCCATCGCCTCGCCTCCGAGTACAACTCGGCCCACAGCAACGTTGCCGAGAACTCAGCGGCCGCAGAGGATGCGGCCCTCACCGACGACGCCGACTCGGCAACCCCGGCGTCACTCGCCGGATCCATCACCGCGGCTTCATCCGCGGGCTCCATCGCCCAGGTCTCCAACGCGGGAGACTTCGAGGACCCCTCCATCCTCGGGATCTTCGAGTTCGACTCCGGGTCGGAGAACTCCGCCGACCTCCGCAACGGAACCGGCCGCCACACCGCGACCTACATGGCGACCGGCACCGATCCGCCGGAGGATCCGTTCTCCACCCCAATCCCTCCTAACGCCACGGCAACGGAGGTCGAGGAACTCCGCCTGAAACTGGCGGAGGCGATACGCAAGGAGCAAGCCGAGCGCGAAAAATTTCGCCTCGAGCAGGTGACGGCGCAGGAGCTATCACGCTATCACCAGCAGCGGATCAGGTCACGCCTGAACCCCACCGTTCAGGGGCGTTCCCTGAACTTCGACGACGAAAACGACCCGGCCCGCGTGGCCGAGCGCGCGATCTGCGATAACGCGCCACCAGGAGGAAGCGCCCGGCCCCCGCCAGGATCAACGGCAATGGGCGCCCCACCTCCACCCAACCGCACCCCTCCCAGGGACCAGTCGCGGATAGTAGTCTCCTCACGGGAGCGAGACGCAAACGGCCTCCCACTGTTCTCCACCCCGATGGACAACCTCGTGGCAGGCCGAGCAGCAGCCGACAGCATCACGGCCACCGGCAACGGCGCCCTACAGATCCAATACGTCAAGGCCCTGCTCACGAAGGCCGTCGAGCAGAAAAGAGCGAGCGCCGACTCGCAAGGTCGAGTATACTCGCGTTCCTCGGGAAGCAGAGCGGCCTCCAGCGGCCGCCCAGCGGCGGCAAACACCCTCAACTGCCCGCCACCAGAGCCACTGCAGCTCCAATACCGACCCGCGAACGCGGCACTCTCCACCAACGACCCCAGGCCGGAAACCAACCTTGTCGCCGCCAACGGGCAACCCATCGACGCCCGCACCCACATCATCAACAACCAAAGCTGGCGCGCACGCCAGCCCGATGACCTGCGACAAACCCTAACCAATCGCCGCGACGGCGAGCCCATGGGGTCGCTCAGTCGACTCGGACCCAAGTGCTTCGGGCCAATGATCCGAGGCGAGAAGTACCCGCCAAACTTCAAGGCGCCAAAGGAGATAGAAAAGTATGATTCCTCGTACGACCCCGCCGTCTGGCTCGACACATACCTCATGGCGATGGGGATCGCAGGCCACACTGACCTGTTAGCCGCCCGTTACCTCCCCCTGATGATGGAGGGGACGTGCAGGCAGTGGATCAACACCCTCCCCCAGGACAGTATCGACTCCTGGGAGGAGATGCGCGACGCCTTCGTCAGGCACTTCGAGTGCTCCTACACCCGCGCCACCACTATCGAGGACCTGGAGCGGTGCGTCCAGGGACCCCGCGAGTCGACCCGCAACTGGGTCCAACGGTGGCAAGAACTTTGGTACAACGCGGTCGGCATCCACCCGGACACCGCGATCCATTGCTTCAAGACCTCGTGCCGCTACGAGCCCCTGGTCGCCAAGCTCAAGCGACACTCCCGCACACTCGACAACATCCCCGACCTCCTCGAGATCGCCAAACGGTACGCCGAGGAAGATCCAAACCACGAAACTGACGACGAGTCAGGAGGTCAACGCCGCACGAGCGACAATGACGGCGGACGCCGATCCGACCTATGCTACAGCAGCACTCGCCTCACCGGCAAGCGCCGCAGCGACGGGCGAGTCGACTTCGTCGCCAACGCCGGGGACGCGCAGCGCGAGCCCAAGAGCTTCCGCCGCGACGGAGGACAACGCCGCGACGGCGGCAACTACAAGAACAAGCCAAGGTTCGACCTCGCGGCCCTCCTTAACCAACCATGTGCGTTTCATAGCAGGGAAGGGAAGCCCGCAACGCACACCACCGCCGACTGCCACACCCTCAGGGAAATCGAGAAGGCACGGCGGGCGCGGGAGGACCCCGACAACGACCCGCCAAACGGCGGAAAATTTGGCAAAGTAGCCGGCTCGCTCCACACCTTCACAGGCTTCAACACGAAGCGCGAGAAGAAGGTCATCGCCCGCGCAGTCGCCGTCAACGCGGTGGCCCAGATGGACTTTCCCCAGTTCCTAAACTGGTCGGAGCAGCCCATCACCTGGAGCCGCCAAGACCACTCGCCACGCATCGAGTACCCAGGACGAGTCGCCTTGGTGGTCAAGCCCAAGGTCGGTGACTACTGGCTCCCCAAGACATTGATGGACGGCGGCAGCTCCATCAACATCCTGTACCTCGACACCTTCAGGCGGCTGCGGCTCCCGCAGTCAATGATCGAGACGACTCACACCACATTCCACGGCATCGTCCCCGGTCGGAAGGCGTACCCGATCGGCAAGGTCACGCTGCCAGTAACCTTCGGCACACCGGCAAACTTCCGCACCGAGCGGATCGTCTTCGAGCTGGTGCCCTTCGACAGCCCCTACCACTGTGTCCTGGGGCGCCAGGCGTTCGCTAAATTTATGGCATCGCCCCACTACGCGTACAACGCGATGAAGCTCCCCGGGCCGTGCGGCGTCATCACCATTCACGGCGTCCCCGACATGGCCGCCGAGTGCGAAGCCAAAGGAGCCGACCTCGCTGACGCCGTCATCGCGGCGGAGACCAACCACGCCGATGAGCTCGCCAAGTACGCGAGCGGGGTCAACAACGACGACCCCACCATACTCAAGAAGCCCAACTCAGAGGGCGCAAACACCTCAACCTTTGAGGCCACGACGCACACCCGCACCGTCGAGCTGGTCCCAGGCGACTCTAGCCAGACGGTGATGATCGGGACGGGCATGAGCCCAGCATAGGAAGGCGCGCTCATCGAGTTCCTCCGTGAGAACAGGGACATCTTCGCATGGAAACCCTCTAACATGCCCGGTGTCCCTAGGGAGCTCGCTGAGCACAAGCTAAACGCCGACCCCAAAGTGCGACCTGTCAAGCAGTCACTGCGGCCCTTCAATGAAGAACACCGTCGAGCAATCGCCGAGGAGGTGCAGCGTCTACTCGCTGCCGGCTTCATCCGGCCAATCAAGTACTCCAAGTGGCTGGCAAACCCAGTCCTGGTCGAGAAGAAGAACGGGACCTGTAGAATGTGTATCGACTACATAAACCTGAACGGCGCCTGCCCAAAGGAGCAGTTCATCCTCCCGCGGATCGACCAGATAATCGATTCAACCACGGGCTCGGAGTCGCTATGTTTCCTCGACGCCTACTCTGGGTACAACCAGATCAAAATGGCTGTCGAAGACGAGGAGAAGACGGCGTTCATCACGCCATTCGGAGCCTTCTGCTACACCGCCATGACCTTCGGCCTCAAGAACGCCGGGGCGACCTACCAGCGGTGCATGCAAGAATGCCTCGCGAGCCAAATTGGCCGCAACATCCACGTCTACATCGACGATGTGGTCGTAAAATCCGCTCGCCAAGGCGACCTACTCGCCGACCTGGCGGAAACATTCGCCAACCTGCGAAGATACAAGATAAAGCTCAACCCAGGCAAATGCACCTTCGGTGTACCCGCCGGACAACTACTGGGGTATGTCGTCTCCAAACGAGTGACCGAGGCGAACCCCACGAAGATCGACACGATCGCCCGGCTCGGCAAACCCGAGTGCCTGCGCGACGTCTAGAAGCTGGCCGGGCGAGTAGCGGCTCTCAGTCGCTTCATCCCCCGCCTGGGCGAAAAGGCGATGCCTCTATACCGCCTGATGCGCAAGAACCCCACCTTCCAGTGGGACAAGGAGGCGGACGACGCGCTCCGCGACCTCAAAAAGGTGCTACTAGCCGCACCATTACTCGCCGCCTCCGCCGACAAAGAACCCATGCTGGTTTACGTCGCAGCTTCCGAGCGCGTCGTCAGCGCCGTGATGGTCGTCGAGTGACCAGAGGAAGGAAAGGAGCGCCCAGTCCAGCGGCCGGTGTACTACATCAGCGAGGTCCTCACCGAGTCGCGCCAGCGGTACCCACAGTACCAAAAGCTAGTATACGCGGTCTTCAGAGCTCAGCGGCGCCTGCCGCACTATTTCCAGGAGCACCCGATCACGGTCGTCTCCTCAGCACCACTGCAAGACATCATCCGCAACCGCGAGGCGACCGGGCGGGTCGCCAAGTGGGCCGTCGAGATCGGCGTCCACAACATCAAATACGAGCCACGAAAAGCGATCAAGTCGCAGGCACTGGCAGACTTCATCGCCGACTGGGAAGAGGCCCAGCAGCCAGAGAAGCTGCCATACCTCCACTACTGGAGCCTGCACTTCGACGGCTCCAAGAACGCGGACGGTGCAGGCGCAGGGATAGTGCTGACTTCACCAAAGGGCGACAAGCTCCGCTACATCCTCTGCCTTGACTTCACGACCTGTACCAACAACATGGCCGAGTACGAGGCCCTACTCCACGACATGCGAGCTGCCAAGGAGATGAACGTCAATCGCCTCCACTGCTACGGAGATTCTGACCTTGTCGCGGGGCAAGTCGCTGGAACCTGCGACGCCATCTCCCCTACCTAGGCGGCGTATCTCCAAGCAGTGGACAAGTTGGGCGGATACTTCACCGGCTACTCCGTCGAGTAGATCGACAGGCGGAAGAACGAGGAGGCCGACGCGCTCTCCCGCATCGGGTCGGCCTGACTCGCACCACCCGCCGGTGTTTTCCTCGACACGATCACCAAGCCATCAGTCTCTCCCCCGAGGGAGATCGACATCGGAGTCCCACTCCAACCAGAGGCAGCCTTGGTCGCACTCGTCAACGAGCCAAACGACTGGACCAAGCCTTACATCGCCTATCTGGAAGCCGACACCCTACCGGCAGACGAGACGGACGCTCGAATGATCGCTCGTCGATGCAAGTCCTACACCATCATCGACGGCGAGCTCCACAAGCGCAGCGTCACCGGCGTGTTCCAACGCTGCCTCCAACCAGCTGAAGGACGCAAGATCCTCCACGACATCCACTCCGGTGACTGCGGCCACCACGCCGCCGCTCGTTCCCTGGTCGCCAAGGCTATGCGACATGGCTTTTACTGGCCCACCGCACACACCGACGCTGTCGATATCGTCCAGCGGTGCGCCGGGTGCCAGAAGTACGCCAACCAGACGCACGTGCCGAGCTCGGCGCTCAAAACAATCCCCATCACCTGGCCATTCGCTGTGTGGGGCATGGATATGGTAGGCCCATTCAAGAAGGCCCCCTCCGGCTACACCCACCTGCTAGTCGCCGTCGACAAATTCACGAAATGGGTGGAGGCCAAGGTAGTCCGAAAATGCGACGGGAAGACCGCCACGAAATTCCTACGCGAGCTCATATATCGCTACGGGTTCCCAAACAGCATCATCACGGACAACGGCACCAACTTCGCCAAGGGAGCCACGGCCGAATTATGCGAAGAGCACCACATCCGGCTCGACCTCGCATCAGTCGCCCAACCGGAATCCAACGGCCAGGCGGAACGGGCCAACCAAAGCATCCTCCACGGCCTGAAGCCGTGACTCCATGTACCACTCGAGCGCACCGCCGGGTGCTGGGTCGAGGAGTTGCCCTCTGTCATCTGGGGCATCCGCACCTCAGTCAACAGATCGACAGGGTTCACTCCCTTCTTCATGGTCTACGGCGCCGAGGCAGTCATGCCCACCGACCTCGAGCACGACTCGCCGCGGGTCGTCCACTATACGGAGGATGCGAACAAGCTTGCCCGCCAAGACGGGATCGACCAACTCGATGAAGCACGCGACCTCGCTCGGTCACGCACCGCTATCTACCAGCAGGGACTCCGCCGCTACCACAACCGGCGGGTGAAAGCTCGCACCTTCCAAGAAGGCGACCTGGTGTTACGCCTCATCCAGGACAAGAAGGGCATGCACAAGCTCTCCCCTCCGTGGGAAGGCCCATTCGCCATCGGGCGCGTACTCGGCAACGACGCCTACTACCTCATCGACGTCCGTGGGGACGGCAAACTCGACGTCAAGCGACCATGGAATGTAAACATCCTACAGAAGTTCTACTCCTAGAACCCCACGCATGTACTCTCCAGTCGCCATGAAATAAAAAGAAACGGTTACCACAAATTGCGCCTACTCTCCATGACTTGTGCCACTCGCACTCGTAATAACAGCGTTACGCTAACTGCAGAAGTCAACCTTTGGTACAGCGATCGGCACGGCTAAGTAGTGCGGTGTAAGAGCACTGACTCACCTCAGGTCTTGCATCGTCCACGAAAAACACCCACCCGGAGCCCCATTGGAGTCGCCTAGCTCGACTGGTTCTACGAGCCAAGACAACTGCCCTCGCTTCTCACAGCGACCTTGGTCCTCCGCATCCTCGGCATAGCGACTCGAACGGCTAAGTACCACGCTCGGGGACTGAAGACCAGTTCATCGCGAGCGGTCAGGGAAAACGCCAAGTAAGAGAGCATGCCCAGGACTCGCCACGCGACTAACCCCACGGGCCAGGAAGGAGTGACGCGCTCACATCAACGCGCTAAGTCCTCAACCACCCTCGAGTCGCGCCTAGAACAACCAAGTACCACGCTCGGGGACTCGGCCACCCGACCTCGTTCGCGCAAGGGAAAACGGTAAAGTACAGAGCACTCAAGGGAGTCGCCTAGCGACTGGCTCTTCGAGCTCGGGCGAGTCGACCAAAACAACAAAACACATGACAACAACACATATATCATATATGAGGTAAACCCCACAAAAAGGGCTGACGCGCTCGGGGACTCGTTCAAAAATCAATCACAAACACACAACAAATACCAAAATAGACACGATGTCTCATTCAATTGCATATCGCATTGTTTCATGCTACAAAATATGCCCACTTGGCAGACCTGCTGCTAACGCTACAAGGCAAACTATCCTACTCTGCAGGTTTTGATGACGACTCGCCAACATCCCGGCGATTGCGGATAAACGGCGTGTACGGGTTCGACGGATACGTCGTCAGCTCACCCGCCATTGCCGCGCGAAAAGGTTGCTCGACCTTGAAGTCACGATGCGGCGGCTCGGGGTCGTTCGGCGCGACGACCGTCTCCTGGTACGGAAGGAGGTCGCCCATTGCCCAGACACGTTCTGAGTACGTGGCGGCACGGTCCTGCAACTTGAGAACCTCGGACAGCTCCACCGCGCCAGTCGACGATGGATATCCACTCGTTACATCGTCGATGTCGAAGTCTTCGGGGAAGTGGGCAAGTCCAAGACTAAGTGCCGTCGACGCCCCGCGCCGAAACGCAGATCGCGTCATGAACTCTACGACCGCGGGCGCCTTCCCCAAACACTTCCACACCTCAACGAGGTCGCTGGGAATCACCTCCGTGGGAGATATCTCTTGGAGATAGGCGCGGATGCATGTCACCGACAACGTTGCCGAATCGACAAGCATGCTTACACATTGCCTCGCGTCGAACGAGCTCGCCTCTTCCTCGCTATCGATGATGCGACCTGTGAGTAGAAGACAATAATGAGTACGACGGACACCACAAAAGAAACAACCACCTGAAGGGGCAGATGTACTCACCAAGCAGCGGGCGGGAGAGTTCCGTGATGAAGCACTGAAGCGATGTATGGTCGTCATGAAGCCCAGCAATAAGGACTTCCGACACTTTGCGATCCTCCTCAGCGGCTGCAACGGCGGCCTTAGCTCGCCCGTCATCCGAGCTCGCTTCTTCCCTCGCCTCTCGCAGCTCGCGCTCGAGGTTGGCGATCCGCTGTTCAGCGGCACTCAAAGCCGATTGCGCCGCCGCCAATTCACCAGCGGGGACAAGCCCCTGGCAAGTTTCCTCTTCCTTCGCGGCAATAGCCTGAAGCCCTTTGTTCGCTTCCTGGACGATGGCCAGCTCCCTCTCCGCGCGCTGCTTCGCGGCCAATCGGTCAGCCGACTCAAGCTGCAGACCCTGCACATCACCAAAAAGGTTAACCAAAGTAAAATTCCTAAGTGCCCACCCGCTGAAATTCAGCAAGTGCGCACTCGGGGACTGGCGATCAAGAAATTCCTAAGTGCCCACCCGCTGAAATTCAGCGAGTGCGCACTCAGGGACTGGATGCGAAAAATAAAAAGATGAGAAATTATAAGAATTAGGCCGCTGCAAAGCACCGACCTGATCCTCGGGGACTGGATGTACCTGGATGGCCGCGCCAAGCATGCCGTGGAGTTGTATCGCGTCCACGGACGCGAGGAGCGCTAGTGTATGCCCACGACGTTGGTCAACTTCAGCGTCGGTGGTCCCAGGAGCGTGGCTTGAGGGCGAAGTCCCACTCGCCGCGGTCGCCTTGGTCACGAAGCGTGGGAAGGTAGCGATAGAGGCACCCGCTCCAAGAGAGGTCGGCTCCGCCGATCCAGGCAAGGGAGCACCCTCCTTCGTAGACGCGGCTGCCTCCATCACGGGCCCGGCTGGTGCAACCGCCGTGTCATCAGAGATAGTGACGGTGTCGCCACCCTTGGCTTTCTTGCTGCCATCCGCCGAGACGACGACCTCGTCCTCCTTCCTCTTGCGGGAAGGATCCTCCTCGCTAACGGTGGGCGGCACCTTAGCCACGGTCGGATGGCCCATCCTCTTCAGTCCGGTCCTGTGCATCAATCGAATAAGCAAAAATAATTGAAGTAACTATGAAAAACAAGGAAGGGTGAGTGCACTCACTTGGCGACTGGGATAAAACGTAGCCCCGTACGGAGGCCGGCTGGTTTTTCCAGTTCAGGGCCCAGTCGGCGAATGAGCCCCATCTCCAGGACGTCGCGTGCCCAAGACACGGACGGCTTCTTCGTCGTTGAGGCCGCAGCTGGAGCCTCTGGGATATCTTCGGCAGGAGCCTCCTTGCGAGGCGAAGCCGCTGTAGCCGGAGCCTCCTTGCAAGGCGAAGCCGCTGCAGCCGGAGCCTCCCCCAGCCCAGAGACTGGGGAGAATGGAGGAGGTATTGAAGCCAGCGGCACTTCCACGGTCGCCGCGTCCAGCACGGCTGTCGCTGGTGGCGCGTCATCACCGGCTGGGCTGGGAGCATCAGAGCTGCTCGCCGAGTGCGGCGGCGAGGCCGGCTTCGATGTCTTCGTCTTCTTCTTTGGGGGGGCCCTTGCCTCCCTTTCCTTCTTATTCTTCTTCGACGGAGTGGCTTGACGGCGCGAGGTGGTCTCTGGGAGCTCGTCGTCGTCATCATGACGCTCGAGGCTTCTGCTTGCCTCGATCTCGCGCTATCGTTGTCCGCGGGTCTTTCGGACCAGTGGGGCGACCTCCTCCTCGGACTCGTCATCGTCGTCCTCGTCGCCCTTAGAAGGCGGCGACTCGCCTACGTCCTGAGCGGACGAGGCCGAGTTCTCGTCGTCCGAAGGTGGGAGCCACCCTTCCACCACTTGGAATAGCTGCAACGAATACAAAATGAATCAGAATTACCGCGACTGCATAAACTGCGACTACGAGCAAGGTGAAGTGATTACCGTTGGAGCTGGACGCTTCACGGTGTAGGGGGCGACCCCAGCCTGCGCATCCAGGTACACCGCCTGGGTAATCTTCTTCAGCGCTGGGAGATAGTCCTCCAGCTTCCACTCGTCGAGGCAGGCCTTCGTCGAGTCTCCCCGGCCCGTGTACTGGTACATGTAGTGGTCGCGCTGGGCGAGCGGGACGAGCCGCCGCCCGAGCCAGCAGTTGTACAGGTTTATCGTCTGGAGGCCCTTCTTTTTCAGACCATGGATGGTCTGGAGCATCTCGTCGACGACCATCCGTTGGTCGTTGGGGAGCTTGCCGACTTGGAGATGGCGCGGCCCGGACCGATTGGCGGAATACCGCGGGATCGCCACCTCGTCCTCCGGGGTCACCTCGGCCACGTAGAACCACGACTTCTTCTAGTCGCTCGCTGCCTTGGCGGGCAGCATCAGATCGAAGAATGAAGCTTTGGACTTGAGCTGGAACATCAAGCCGCCCGCGGCTAGCATTGGGCCGCCTGCTTCCTCGCGGCTGATCCGTCCGTGGAACAGATCTTGCCACAAGGGGAAGTAGGGCCCGCAGCCCAAGTAGCATTCGCAGAACGCCACGAAGATGGCGAGCTGCTCGATGCTGTGGGGACCCAGATCTGAAGGCTGGATCCCGTAGTAGGCGCAGAAGCGCCGGAAGAACAGGGATGTAGGAAACCGTAGCCCCCGCTCGAGATGACTGGTGAAACAGATGAATTCCCTCTCTTGCGGGTTCGGGGTCGTTTCTCCGGCTGCGGGAATACGCCAACAGCCGGCTCGCAGGATCCCGGCCTCCTCGAAAGAGGCCAGCTGCGCCCTCGTGCATTTGGATCTACCCCACGGTTCGGTGGAAAGGGCCATGGCCGAGGGGTTGGTTGGGGGTCGGAGGATTTCGGGTCGGCTGGATCGCGATGCGAGGGAAGGAAAATGCGTGCAGTCGGAAGAAGTGGTGAGAAGTTGGCTCTACGATCGCCTGCCATTCCCCTTATATAGTGGGTGTTACCCGCCAAATCAGGGAGTCGTTACCGCGCGATGATTACGCCAAAAGTTACCGTTGGATTACCCCAACGGCTAGTTTTACCATGCTTGACGGTCCAACTATGGCCACTCGGCTCACCGACCCAATCACTATGACAGTGTTTCGCCGGCTCGACTCGCCAAAGCTGCGACCTGGATCACTGGTTTCCTCCTTTATACAGGAGCCCGCCGACGATTCGACTAGATGCCTACTCCGAAGCCGTATACTCCGACTGCCAGCAGCCACCTACGCCTAATCGACGACGACCTCGGGGACTACTGATGGGGATATGCCTACCGGGGTATATCCAGCAGGACGTTTCCGACTGGCCCAAGAACCGGCGAGTGGGCCTACAGAACGGCGAGTGGATTGAAGCCCAGTGAGGAACCGAGCGACTGGAAGCTGAAGGCCCAGGCGAGTAGATAGGCCCAGTCGGATTAGGTTAAACGACTACCGAAGCTTTAACTGAATCGGTTGAGATATGTAAACCCTAGGGGAGGTGAGCCTATATAAACCTCCCTATAGGGCGAGTAGAGATACGTTCCCTCATACACCCAAGCGACTCGCTGCCTAGCCGCCGAGCTCGCCCATTGTAACACCTCCATAATACAATCTAGCAGGAGTAGGTCTTTACCCTCCAGGGGGCGAACCTGGGTAAAACCCTATGTCTTTGCCCTCATCTCGCACCGCAGATGGCTGGCCGCCCTTGCCCCTTGTTCTACTACTCGCTGCCAATTGCAGCATCTGCCATGACTATTCCCACGACACACCTGCTCCGCCATGGTTTCATGGATGGATACACTCGTTGGATAAGCGATGATGTAGATGATGGAGACGGTGAAGGTGGCCAACATGACGATGATCATCATCACGGCGAGAACGGGCGAGATGATGAAGAGTCTCCTGGAGATGGTGAAGGTGCGGAAGCAGACCGGGATGATGATGATCTAGATGTCGGAGGAGCAGACGACGATGGAACAATGTCAGGCTGGGTGCGGGACCCTTATGTGCAAGAGCTGCTTCTCAAGCAGACGAGTAACGCCAGGGCTGCCGCTAGAGAGAAAGCCAAGCTTGCGCAACTTGAGAAAGACGCGATTACTCCATTGTATGAAGGATGCAGGTCCGATGATACCCGGTTGAATGTAACGCTCAAGGCTATGGAGATGAAGGCAAATCACAAATTGAGCGACGCAAGCTTCGACGATATGATGGCATTCTGGCACGATCGTCTCCCAGAGGGGAACACATGTCCAACTAGTATCGAGGATGCCAAGAAAATTGTCTGTCCTCTCGATCTACCTCACGTTAGATATCACGTATGCATCAACGATTGCATCATTTATCGGGGCGAGGACGCGGAGAAAACCACATGTCTGGTGTGCGGCGTGAGTCGATACAAGAAAGGGAACAAAGCACCTCAAAAAGTGGTATGGTACTTTCCTATCACTCCTCGTCTGCAGCGCTATTTCGCGGACCCTAAGGAAGCGAAGCTCATGCGATGGCATGCGGAAAGGAAGAAGCCAGGAGATGATGATGACCCCGAAAAGGATGAGCTGCTGACGCACCCTTCATATGCTAGCCAGTGGAAAGCATTAGACCTCGAATTCCCAGAATGCGGTGGAGATTCGAGGAACATCAGGCTTGGTGTGAGCACCGATGGACTCAATCCGTTCGGTAGCCAGAGCAGCACGCACAGCACTTGGCCCGTGTTTGTATGGATGTACAACCTCCCTCCATGGTTATGCATGAAGAAGAAGTACATACAAATGAGTATGCTAATTCAAGGGCCGAAACAACCTGGTACCGACATCAATCTGTATCTCGGGCTATTGAAAGAGGAACTAGCCACGTTATGGGAATCTGGAGCCAATACTTACGACGCCGTCGCACTAGATTATTTCACTATGAGAGTCGTGTTGATCACTACGGTGCAAGACTATCCAGGTTGCGGGTATATCTCGGGGCAGGTTATCCAAGGATTCTGCACATGCGTTAGGTGCATGGATAACACAAGCTATCTCCAACTAGAGAAAGATCCAGGGTCATCGAAAACCGTGTTCATGGCGCACCGGAGGTGGCTCGGCAAGAATGATCCATGGAGAAAACGTGGAGACCTGTTCGATGGCAAATCAGAGACCCGAGGAATCCCAGAGCGTAGGAGCAGCGAAGAAGTGGAAGAGTTGCTAAAAAATTGGAAAGATTGTCCTAAGCCTGGAAAGAAGCGAAAGAGGCAGCAACAAGACAAGCCGCTGATGAAGGTATGGAAAACAAGGTCTATTTTCTGGGAGTTGCCATACTGGAAGTTTCTCCGCACGCCTCATAGCCTCGACATCATGCATATCACGAAAAACGTGTGCGAGAGTCTGGTCGCCACCATAATCAACATGCCAGATAGGACGAAATATGGTCCGAAAGCAAGGCACGACCTGATATGCTTGGGTATCCGGAAGGAGCTTCACGGAGGACGCACTACTCCTGATGATCAGGAAGATGACGATGATCATGATTCGGAGACGACACAAGGTCGTCGGAAGGGTAAAAAGTTCAAGAAGAACGAATATTACTGCCCTCCTTCTTGCTTTACTCTAAGCCAGGATGAGATCAAACAGTTTTTCAAGTGCCTTCTAGGAGTCAAATTTCCTTACGGCTACGCGGGCAAGATAAGCAGATACCTAGACGAGGCGAAGCAGAGGTTCAGTGGCATGAAGTCTCACGACTATGCCGTGCTAATGACGCAGGTACTTCCGGTCGCACTAAGAGGGATAATGGACGAGCACGTCCGTGAAACGTTATTTGGCCTATGCAAGTTTTTCGACATCATCTCTAGGAAGTCGATTGTCTTGAATCAGCTCGGAAGGCTACAGGAGGAGATCGTGGTGATACTATGTGAGCTTGAGGTCTACTTCCCACCCGCATTCTTCGACATTATGGTGCATCTGCTGGTCCATGTCGTGGAGGACATCGTACAACTCGGGCCGATGTTCCTCCGCAGCATGATGGCGTTCGAAAAGATGAACGGACACATCAAAGGATACGTTCGCAACAGGTCCCGTCCAGATGGAAGCATAGCCAAGGGCTTTCTGGCCGAAGAGTGCATCTCTTTCTGCACGAATTATCTAGACATCGAGAACCCTGTCGGTCTTCCCGTCAACAGACACCTTGGCAAGCTCGACGGATCTGGTCACCGAGAGGGTCGTCGCATACTGCATGCAGACTTCGATTTTCGACGCGCAGACTTTGATCGAGCAAACCTCGTCGCGCTACAGCATTTAGAACTGGTCGATCCTTGGGTACAGAAGCACAAAAGCTTAATCGAGAAGAAGTACAGTGACCGGGGCATACAGAGGACGCAGGGAGAAATAATCAAAGAGCACAACTCAGATTTCACGCGTTGGTTTAGGCAGACGCTCCTTGATAATCCCCCGCGCTCGCATACTTCTGACACGGAAAAGATCATATTCACCTTGTCGCAGGGACCGATGCAAAACCTGGTGACCTATCAGGCGTATGATATCAACGGCTACACATTCTACACGGAGGAAAAGGACAACAAGTGTGATTATCAGAACTCAGGCGTAACGTCGGAATTCTACACCGATGACAACGTGAAGGAAAGATTCTATGGAAGACTGGAATGATCACTTCTTCAGCACTCAGTTTGGCAACGAAGAAGACCTAGCTGGTGGCCCCATAGAGAAAGCCACTATCACCAAGCGTCTGTTTGGTTCTCAGGAGACGCCTCCAGCTTGCGCCTTTACAGAGCCAGCTGATACAACCAACCGGCCCTTTATTCTAAGCCCTGACACACTACATAGGGCGGTCGGTGCTCATATTGCGGTGCCTGCCCGCTCTCCAAAAGGAAAAAAGGGCAGGAAAAGAAAATCTAGCAGCTCGAGCCAACCGGTGGCGTCAACAACTGCGAATCCGATCAGGTTTCGGGACGGGCCACCAAGACCCGAGGGAATTATGTGGAGGATTCATGTGGCGGGTGAGCCCATGCTACCTAAGAATTGGCGGAAGCTCGCCAGTTCGGAACTGCAGAGTGTGCATGACGGCGTGCTGACGATAGAGAGACGCCTTCTATCGGAGAAAGATCCCTCGCACCCGGTATTCGTGGTTAAGGTGCCACCAGGCTTGGGCTTCGTCGACAATGCCCCTGTGGATCTGTTCTTCCTGCGGTTCGACGACATATTCAATATGTTCCACCTATACCCGCTGCACTATACCATGGTCCGTCTGTTTTCTCTCAGCCTGGCCATGCAGATCATTAGAGAGAACACACCGGGCATCGCTATAGTGGACCCCTACTACATGTGTGACGGCTGCTTGGGTTCCCCCGCCGAACGACGTATCGTGGCCTCGTACCTAAAAAGAATCCTCGTGGCGAACAAGACAAAGGAATACATTCTCGTGCCTTACTTTCCCGAGTAAGTCGTTATTCACTCGCCACCGTCGATTGGCTTTATTAGATCATCATCATTCTTTTTCCAACACATTCCATTTGAATTTTTTGCGCAGAGATGAACACTGCATGCTCATCTCCTTATCGCCGAAGCATTCTCACGCCACGTATTTCGACTCGGGGAGTCTAGAAAAGAAGAAAAACTATGACAAGATCAAGGAAGTTCTGGATGATGCTCTCACTGGCTTTGCCTCGACGGAAGGCACCACCTTCGTGCATACGAAGGTCAAGTTCGGCAGGCACGTCTTCAACCACGTAATGGAGTTCCCCTGCGTGAAGCAGCCGGAAAACAGTAAGAAGGAAGCCTACTACGCACTCCATCACATGAGGGCGTTCCTACTTGACCAGCAAAATTCTACGCTGCCAGATCATCTCAAACAGTGGGCCGAAGCAAAGGCCAAGATCAATGATTCGGATATTAGACAAGAGATGTATCGCATCCAGCAGCAGTTTGGGGCAATCATCTTTCGTGATGTCATGACTTCGGGGGGGGGGGGGTCTTCTACGGAGGAAATATCCCGAATAACCGTGACATAGAAGATCGCCAAGAGATGCAGGGTGACTATAGGAAGTTCATGACGAGACAGGGCGTCCTCCCGTTCCCTAAGCCGAGCCAGAAGGCTTGATGTTGGCCTAGTTGTAGTTACAAACTATAGATGACCTTTGTGTGTGTGTGGACGACAAGTGAACTTATTTTGCTTATTATTATATATCAATCAATGCTTGGTTTTTTTGCTTACTCTTTGGTCCTTTGCTCATTTTGGTCCTTCTTTTTTTCCTTACTCTTTTTTCGAGAATAATGCCGATGATTAAAATATCATGGCACACTATATATGTGAATGTGCTACGATGGGACTGTGAGCCTTGTGATATGCACAAGTCCAGGTCTTGTGCATCCTACTTGGCTCACCGTTCCATTGTAGCATATTCCTGTGTCCAACGACCTATGTATATATATGAGGCATTCTTTTCGAGTTATTTTTGTCTTTTTAGAGAATATGCCGATGATTGAAATGTCGTGGCACAATATATATATGAATGTGCTATGATGGGATAGTTAGCCTTGTGATATGCACAAGTCCAGGAATTGTGCATCCTACTTGGCTAACCGTTCCGTCATAGCATATTCCTGTGTCCAACGACCTAGCTAGTTATATATGAGGCATTCTTTTCGAGCTACTTTGGTATTTTTCGAGAATAATGCCGATGATTGAAATGTCGTGGCACACTATATATGTGAATGTGCTACGATGGGATTGTACGCCTTGTGCTATGCACAAGTCCAGGTGTTGTGCATCCTACCATGCGTACGGTTCCATCGTAGCATATTCCTGTGTCCAACGACCTATGTATATATATGAGGCATGCTTTTTGAGTTACTTTGGTCTTTTTCGAGAATAATGTCGATGATTGAAATGTCGTGGCACACTATATGTGAATGTGCTGCGATGGGATTGTTCGTCTTGTGCTATGCACAGGTCCAGGTGTTGTGCATCCTACTTGGCGAACAGTTCCATCGTAGCATATTCCTGTGTCGAACAACCTAGTTATATATGAGGCATGCTTTTTGAGTTTGGTCTTTTTGATTTAGGAGTACTTTCTATAAGTGTATCTTCATATGCGACTTTAATTATATATGTTTTTTTTCAATAATCGGTTAATTATTATTGTCAACTTATAGATGACGTGGTACGTCGTGTACAAGGGACGGGTTTCCGGAGTCTACGATGATTGGGAAGACTGCCGGAGACAGGTGCACCGTTTCAGCGGCAATAACTACAAAGGGTACAACACTATGGCGGAGGCGGAAGCTAGATACACGCGCTATCTAGCGGAAGTTAGGACAAGGAACCGGATGAAGACCTACACCTTCGTCGCGGCGGTGATCATGCTTATCTTCTTTGGTTATTTATCCCGCGTTTGTGTCTAGCTAGCTAGTTTAGATGTCTAGGCGAGCTTCCGAGCTCTAACTTGTACGATCGACACATGTATTCGCATGTCACCAAATACTACTTTATAACATGATCGAAACAATGTAATTAACTTAGACTATGTATTCATGTATGAGACTTATCTATATGTATTTGTTTCAATCTTGTTTTTCATATTGAGTATTTATATATATAATTGTATATCTTGTATCTGTGTGTGTATATCTACTGTAATATTGTATATAATCTGTATTACATATAATCTGGCTCGGAAATTAAAAAAAAACAAAAAATACATCTGTGGCGCACATGGTCTACCTTCTGTGGCGCACTACACCTAAAGCGCACTATGGAAGTTTAGTGGCGCACTAGGTAGTGCGCCACAGAAGATCCCAGGGGTAGCACACCATCCCAAACTTATGTGGCGCACTAGGAGGTGCGCTACGCCTATCTCTACACAATCGTGGCGCACTAGGCAGTGCGCCACGGCTGAGAGATAGTCGTAGCGCAAGGCCCGTGGCGCACTACGCCACTAACAGCCTGTTTCCTAGTAGTGATGATTGTAGAGATGAAATGATTTCTAGATTGGTGGCTAGGCTTAATCTTATAAGAGATATATTTGATGCCCTGAATCTGATTCATTGATGATTTTGATCCTCTCTTGAATATTATTGCATCATTTTAAATGATTCCTAGCAAAAGATAGCTAGGGAAATGATTTAGATTCTTGTTTGGTTACTTGCAGAAGGTTTTGAATGAGTTGATGTGGATCAAATCATGCACATGCATGATCTTGGGTCAGAAAAGAATTGGAATATGCAAAGTAGATCCTCTTTGGCTACTTAATGGCTTGATATCTAGACAAATGATTCCTAGAAAAGATAATTTTGGGAAAATGATTTGAAATAATACCCCATGGATGTAACTCATCTTTTAATCATGGGTATTTGATGTTAATCTTGGCTGGTGATTTCAGTGGCTTCTAATATTGGAATCTTCCTACTGTGGTGCCTCCATCTGGAGTGTGCACAGTGGTGTTTCTAGTAATATGATCTATTGCTGAATTAGTTAGCTATTGATTGCTTGGCTAATAGAGCACCTTGTGGCTTATGTTAATATGGTCATGTTATTGGGCTGCCTTCCTGGAGGTACACAGCCATATGATCATTTTTTTCTTAAAGACACATGCTATCATTTGAAGTGACTGTTGGATGAACATCATGTTGGAATAACTTTGTTGTGGATTGAGATGCAACCTATGATGCAAAGGCTAAGGCCCCAATATAAGATGGGAATAGATACTACTGTTGCCTATTAGCTCTATGATGTGACTAGCATAGCATCTATGCTATTCTGAGAGCACTCTTATTTCTACTCCTTTTTGGAAATTTGGTGCAACTATTGCTTGAATTGAAACTGATGAGAGGCATTGGTATGATCTTAGTATATAAACCTGTTGCTTGTAGAGTTGTGGTTGCTATTGGTATAGTGCTGATCTTGATCACCTTGCTTGTTCTCCTTGTTGATCTTCTAGCCGGTTCCTTCTGAGCTACTGCCTTCCATGTGGAACTCCTCCCCTCCTAGCTCTTGGATGGCTTTCCTAGCAACCAGATGTTGGTGATGTGGTGGTGTGGTTTTCTTGGCCATGGAGTGAAATGGATATCTCTGGTGCTAGTGTTGTATTGTGCCTGGTGCTCTATCTCTTGTGTGCTTTTATGGATTAGGTGCAGTTCTTGAGTCCTTGCTTGGGTGGAGAAGCAAATAGTACTATAGCAGCTATGCTACGACTGCACCCTCCCTTATCTACTTCCCGAACTCTCCTTGCTATGTTGACACCACAGTTGCTGCATGTAGTGACTATGATGTGTGCCTGATTGTGTCATATGTGGATCAGATTGAGTGAAAAACTTGATATTTGCTATTGATTTACCTTTTTACCATTTTATCTGGCTTTGGTGAAACTTGCCCCTTACTAGCCAATGATGCATTAGTCTGAGGCAAAATCAACTGATAAGAACAGATCTTATATTTTTGGCCCATTCCAATCTACTCAGTGATGATCTAGCAGTGCACCTCACTGCAATTCTGAGAGTATAATACTAACCCACTAACCCCTCTTTTACCTTTGATTTATTCTTTTCTGTTATGTTACAGGTATAAAACTAATGATAGAAGATCAATGAAGACTAGATTAGGAAATAGATAGATTATAGTTTAGGATTTAATCTTAAATGTAATCTTTTATTTATTCTCTTGTAAAGACTCCTTGTAAGAACCTTGTTTTCTTTAATAAAGTTTATTTTTCTACTGTAATTATTCTTGGAAGGTAATATTTTACTAATTCCATTCCAGTTGATTTGTTGTTACTGAATAAGGAAAAGAATAAGAAATATTCGTTTGTTTATCATATAAAGGGCAATAAATATTCATATTTATTTTAAATATAAGAATTTATGGTATGGTATTTTTTTGTAATGCCTTTATTATAAAGAATGTTGTAACAGGTATTTATTATAATAAGAAATACTTTTATTCCCTGTTTGCAATTTCTTATTCCACTTAATTATAAATGTTTATCTATTATATGATTGAATATATTTTGTACCACAATTTTTTACTTTATTGGTTAAATACTATTTTCTTAACTTGGAAATATTCCCAAATATACAAATTTGAATTTCAATTCTCAATTTCAAACATGAATTGAATTGTTTTACCAAGACACAAGAATATATTAGAAATCATGTCAAAATCCATACACTTGCGTTGACGTTATCATCAGAACAAGAGATATCCCGATCCCTCTATAGCTCTTTGAGTTTTGCACGAAAATTCCCCGGATTTTCTTATGAATGAATGCAATGCACACACCTGCGTCCTCTATAATTCTAGGTGCTAATCCTGGGATGTTACAAACTCTCCCCCTTAAAATAAACTTCGTCCTCGAAGTTCGTATACTCTCATGTTTCGAAATGAGGAACTGGTTTGTATTGGTGATGACCTTTCTCAAGTTCATGGTAACCTCAAATGGAAATAATTATAATATTCCATATCCATAAATTTTCCTTGCATTCTCCTCCTACTTGACAATGTCCAACATCTTGTCTATAATGCACTAATGTTCCTCTTACTATATTCCCTTAGGGCTATGTCCTTACTAGAGGATCTTTCAATTGGGGTCTCTAATTTAGTTCATTACCCGTATTAGGTATCCTAATACAACTCCTTTACTTGATTATCAAACTTCCGGATTATACTATATAAGGTGCAGGAAGTATTACTAAATAAACCAGGGTTTTTAACTCTGTTAAACAATAACTATGGTCAAAAGACTAACTTTTGATTTGTGAGGATATTGGTTTATACTGGTAGTCCTTCTGAAAATTGGATTTGAACACATTTAGTCCATACCCATTGGAAATTCCTTGTTCCTCTACACATGTCCAATTGGATGTGCTATATTACCTCTTCAGAATCACTTAAGAATTGTTTCTTTTAGGATTAGTTTGTTAGAACTATTCTATTTTATTACTTCGAGATTTTACCTTATTAGGATTTTAGACAATCTTTTGTTATTATCTTCAGTACTTTTGTAAGAATAACTTCCTTTTAACCTTATGAAAATAAGGTTTGCTGTTGTTGTAGGTTAGACCTTCTCCATCCTTTATTCGGAAAGTCGGATAATAATACCTTCATTTCTAAGGTTTACTCTCCCCCTTAGGGTTTACTAATGGTCTTAAAAAGGTCTATATAGTATTTCTTAATTTTATAAATAGAATATTGGTCCCTATCCAGCTTATGCTCAACCTAATTAGGGTCTGATGAAAGATTGTACAGTGTATCCACACATTTGTGGATCTCCGAAGTGAATCTTTTAGCATTATTTGTCTTACTTACGATGTGGAAATTTTCACTTTGATAGGTCAACTTTCGCGAAGAGTCTCAAAAGACGGCCGCTTTCAAAAAAAATTATAATCCTTTGTGTCTTACTTAACTTAGGCCAAATTTTATGCTCTTTATGCAACTTCTAAGAAGATCTGGTTAACTATGTCAACCAACACCGGTTGCGGACAAGATACCAACTGTGGATCAAAGACCAGTTGTGGATATTTACCAGCTGCGAACCATCCTAGGGTGTATGTATTACCCTATGGTTTCTAGCATCCTTATGGCATTCCCTCTGAATTATCAGAGCTTGAATACCATTTTGCTTTCAAAGCTACTTCTTTGTATTTATTCATGATACTTCCACGAACTTGCATAATTACTCCATTGACTTCTTAGCAAAATTACCTATTTTGATTGAACTTTAAGTTCATCACTTCTTGTTGCTGACTAATAATGATCTAAGATTGATCCATGCTCCAATTTGAGTTTATAATCCTTACACTTGGCTTTATTCTTCATGTAAGTCTTCATTTTGGTCTTTGAACTTCGTCACTCCCTTACACGAATTCCCTTACTCTATCTAGGTCTATAACATCAAGTAGTGACTGGATGTTGCAACATGCCTTTGCACACCAAGTCAAACTTCATGTACAGATCTAGCCAATCAAGAAGATCCAAGAAAAAACAAATAAATCCAAATGTGGTACATATAGCACACAATATTCTAAGCCCGGAATATAGTAGTTGAGTATAATATCTCTAGAATTCTAGCTTAGTTGTGTAGTATATGACACCTCCTCATATAGGTTTACATTGTGATACTTAGCACATAAAGCCAATTATTCTTTATCTCAATATTTATCAAAATTGCTCAAGTGCAACAGGATAATATTAAGCAAAGTGGTCTCAATTTGGTTTTGACTAACCTTTGGTTTCACCTTTGGAATGATTAACTATGTTCATCCTTTCTTTATTAGCCAACTATCCTCACATGATCTCTCCAAATGACTAATCAGATTCTATTTGTTAACTAAAACCAAAGATTATTAGAAAGTTTTAGCACCCATGACTTTTATCATAACTCTACTATGTAATTTTCATACCTCTACTCCAAGATAAATCACTAAGTACTTGTCATACTTACTCCTACATCATGGTTTCGAAGCTAATCTCACCATGATCTGGTTATGTCTACCTATACATCATGATTTAGGGGTTGATCTAACCATGATGAATTTGTTTCTCATTACACTATCATTAAGTCTTATCATAATTTTACTTCATCACGTTGAATTCTCAAGTGAATCCCACATGATTACTACTTATTACGTCAACATTTATCCTAGTGAGATTCATCTCGTTGTCTTTGGTTAACAACTAACAATAAAATTCCATTGTGCTACTTGAATTCTAGAGTTAGGCTACACCATTAAGACTACTTCTATATGATGTCTTACACTTTCTTATAGTATCTTGGTGGTTTGTGTCTCCTTCGGAAGACACTAAATAGCACTAGACTGAGAAAGATAAAATATTTACTCCTAAGAAATAATAACTTAAGCATCTGACTTAGGTATGACAAGGTTATCCTCAAGTGGATACTCATCACAAGTCATAAGAATATTTGGTTTAGATAAGATGGCTCCTATAGTCACTACCCAACCTACAGATCTTCCTAAAATGGTTTTAATCCTAAGGTCAAAGCATATGCTCTGATACCAACTGCGGTGACCCAGCATACCACTGCATGATGTAGTACACTATAGTCGTTGACATAACACCAATGAAACACCATTCACTAGTATTACATCCCTGAGAGTAGTACAACAGAAACATAGCAAGTCCAAGACATTACTATAGGTTACAACTCAACTCTTTACACAAGATCCAGAGAACACTCTAGGTTAAAGAGAGAGAAATAAACTTCTTACAAAGAAGAATCAGGAATAAATAACTCATAGCTACCATACTTAAAAAACTAGTAGCTGAACTACGAGGCTTGCAATGCTGCTATTGCAATACTCTACAGAAGTAGGTTCTATGGTTAGAAATTCTATTCTTATCTAATCAGCAACTTCGTCTTCACTTGAGTTGATGTATATGTTGACTTTATTGAAGAGCGTTAGCTTTTGATGATGATTCCTGGAGCATAACTTGATGTAGACGTCGTTTGTACTGGCTTTAGAACCTAGCAAGGGTTAAGAAGATACTTTTAGTACGAGCGTACTCAGCAAGTTCACTAGAAAAGGAGTGTTTGATGCACTATAACTACAGCCACAGACCATAGGTCGTAGGCCATGCAAGTTTTCATAAACATTTCTTCAAAGGTTGCTTTTATTCTGAAAAACTATGTCCATCAGCCTTCACAGGTTTACATGAACCTTCATGGGGTTCCTTTCCCGCCGCGTTCGCATCTCCTTCCCGGAACAGGGAGTAACAAGTTACAGTTCTTACACTCTGCAGAGGTGCGTCACTTTACCCATGAGAGATCTTAGCTTTGTTACACATCCGAATTGCAGGTTCGTTCACACTTCCTTGGTGTGAGGCCCAAACTAAGATCCAAGCCAATCACTGCCTTCTCTGCGACCCCGCATGTCTCCTTGGTGTACGCCAGCCCACCTTTTGAATTACGGCAATGGCAGTACAGACCGTTCAGATTATATGCATTTTATAAAACTCTCAATTCGAATCCCCAATACTTTGAGTGAAGTGAATTCAAATGATTCTTTTAAGAGTTGGTTTATCTTCAAATTTTAGTTTATAAGTAATGATCTTTATAAGGAACCTAAGTGAGAATAATTCTTAATACACAGGTAAAGTATAAAGTAATGTGATTATGTTTAATTGTTATTTGGTGATTAAGGTAAGAGTTCTTGGTTTTAGTTGTTAAGAGTTGAAGAATTTATTATGAGATTATTCTTTGAAGTGGCAAAAAGAATAACATTTGAAGAAAAGATTTCTTTTCTAAGGTTTAAACAAGCTTCATTGTTAATAGAACATGAGGAATGTCTTTTGGTGTTTGATTTATTATTTTGGATTTGAGATGCTTTATGTCTTAAGTTAAATAGACCAAAGTTAACTATAAAAACATAAGTGATTTATTAGACCCGATGTTTATAAGGTTTGAGACTAAAGTTAACTTTAAAAGGTTAAGTAAACTTAAAATGTAATATATTTCAATTATTCCCAAGTTTTAGATTTATGATAAGTATAACTAAGGTGTGGAATTATTCACTTTATTTTTAAGTGAATGATTTAGATTAAATTTGTTTTGCTTATTAAGAAAATACTTTGTACTTATTTAATGGGATCATAATTACATGGTTTTAGTAATTTGTTAAAATTTAAAGTTATGTAAATAGTGGTCAAGATATAATTATTATTCATCATATTATATAAATGGGTGAGACCCAATGTTTATTTAAAAGGATTCTTAATAAGAATTTTAAAAGAACATTTTAAATTTAAAGGCTATACTTAAGTTTGATTATGAGTTCAAGTGATGGGTTTGGAATTAGTATTAAGACACTAATTGCTCAAGGTTTTCTAAGAATTGTGTTTATTTCATTCTTAAGAATTGTTTTTAAAGAATTCAAAAATAGGTATTAGGTAAGGATTTATTATTTAAAATATTAAAGCCTTTCCTAATAATATATTTAACATTTTTCTAGTGAAACATATTTATTCAAGACCTTAAAAATGAATTTTATTTATTTTTAAGTGTTATCTTTATTTTTATAAAATTCATCAAAGAATTAAGTGTCTTTAAATATTTGCTTTATGTTTTATTTGTAAAACTCTAAGTTAGTATTTTTATAAAATAGTAGAGCTATTTTGATACACAAAAATGATTTTTTATTTATTTTTAGGGTTTTTGTTATTTCATAGAATTTCATATAGGATTTAATGGTGTTAATAATTATTTACTTTATATTTATTTAAAACAATTTAAAATTATATTTTTATTAAGTAGATCTTATTTTTATGATAATTTACATATATTATTTATATATTGTTAGGATTTTTTATAATTTTCTAGAGCTCAAAAGGTTTAGATGATATTTTGGTAAATTTCCATTTTATCTTTTATTATTTATTTATAAGATCTGTTTTACTTCATAAATTTGGGCCCATTAGGTAGCCCAGCCCACTGGGTTGGGCTAGACCACTTGGCCTGGTTCTATGGGTCGGTTGACCCCGACCCCGACCCTATCTCCTTCTTCGCTGCTCGTCCTCTCTCAGGCGATGTGGTTGTCGCCTTCCCTCTCTGGCTCGATTTCGGCGAACGCCGCCATTTCGACCGCCGCTGCCGTCCATTGAAGCTCCTTCGCCGCCTGGACAATCGGGTCCTCCGATTCGATTTGGCCATGAGGCCTTACCGAGCTCGCCCCCTCTCTCATCTCCTTGTGCTAGGGTTCGGTGTTGGGGTCGCCATGTGCCAGTGGTCTTGTGGAGCTCTTCGTCAGCCTGGACTCAGCTCGACGCCAGCGGAAAGGTGCGCAGGCGCAACCCTGGCGTCTCCTTATCCTGATGCCCGCGGGACGGCGCTATCAGCACAACCCAGGCATCGGATGCTTCCACTGATTCTGTGGTGGTGTTGTTTAGGACCTAATCCATGTCTTCATCAAGCCATCGCTCCAGGTGCTCGGCACCCTCGGTGAGTTTTGATTCCATGTGACCAGCTTTAGTGCTGATGGCCCTAATCTATGATTCTGCTATGTTTGTTCATGGCTGATTGATTACTAGCTAGAATTCCTAGATTTGGATGAGCAAGTGCTCAGTGGTATAATTTGGTTAATGATTGTGCTACTAGTGTTGGTGAGTGCTAAACTATGGTTCAGTGATGCTGTTCTTAACACACCTAGGATTTTCTATTGGCTGTGATGTACTGGTGTGACTTGCAAATAAATTCTGGATGGATTTAATTGTTGTATATCAAATGTGTATTACTACAGCAACCCTACTCTCATAAATTGATCAAAAACATATCTTGCTCACTTACTTGGCTAGAAAATGGTGTAAAGGCTGAGGTTTTATCTTGAGTCAAACACATACTAAGGTGGTTATCCTTAGCTGATCATATGCTAGGTAAGATGATTGTAGAGATGAAATGATTTCTAGATTGGTGGCTAGGCTTAATCTTATAAGAGATATATTTGATGCCCTGAATCTGATTCATTGATGATTTTGATCTTCTCTTGAATATTGTTGCATCATTTTTAAATGATTCCTAGCAAAATATAGCTAGGAAAATGATTTAGACTCTTGTTTGGTTACTTGCAGAAGGTTTTGAATGAGTTGATGTGGATCAAATCATGCACATGCATGATCTTGGGTGATGGGGATATGCCCACCGGGGTATACCCAGCAGGACGTTTTCGACTGGCCCAGGAACTGGCGAGTGGGCCTGTAAGACGGCGACTGGATCAAGGCCCGGTGTGGATCCAAGCGACTGGAAGCTGAAGGCCCAGGCGAGTAGATAGGCCCAGTCGAGTTAGGTTAAACGATTACCGAAGCCTTAACTGATTCGGTTGAGATATGTAAACCCTAGGGGAGGTGAGTCTATATAAACCTCCCTACAGGGCATGTAGGGAGACGTTCCATCATACACCCAAGCGACTCGCCGCCTAGCCGCCGAGCTCGTCCATTGTACCACCATCATAATACAATCTAGCAGGAGTAGGTCTTTACCCTCCGGGGGGCCGAACCTGGGTAAAACCCTGTGTCTCCGCCCTCATCTCGCACCGCAGATGGTTGGCCGCCCTTGCCCCTCGTTCTACTACTCGCTGCCGATTGCAGCATCTGCCGTGACCATTCCCACGACAGTGGCGCCCACCGTGGGGCCTGGCCGGTCTGGCCGGTGTTCTGCGGCGAGATCCAATCTTCCCATCAACGAGACGGTCGCCACCGGCCGCATGATAGCAATCGGCGAGATGCTCCAAATCTTGCCGAGCAGCTACGTCCCGGCGGCGTGACCCGTCACGCACAGCGTGATCCTTCCGGTCGGCACGATCAGCCTCTTCGTCAGCCTCACCGACGTCATCGTCTCAGAGGACTCGGCTCGCATCCGCGAGTCGCCACCACGCGATCAACTCTCCGAGAGCCAGATCCGCACGATCCATCGCCTCGCCTCCGAGTACAACTCGGCCCATAGTAACGTGGCCGAAAACTCAGCGGCCGCAGAAGACGCGGCCCTCAACGACGACGCCGACTCGGCAACCCCGGCGTCACTCGCCGGATCCATCACCGCGGCTTCACCCGCTGACTCCATCACCCAGGTCTCCAACATGGGAGACTTCAAGGATCCCTCCATCCTTGGGATCTTCGACTTCGACTCCGGGTCGGAAAATTCCGCCGACCTCCGCGACGGGACCGGTCGCCACGCCGCGACCTACATGGCAACCGGCACCGATCCGCCGGAGGATCCTTTCTCCACCCCGATCCCTCCTAACGCCACGGCAACGAAGGTCGAGGAACTCCGCCTGAAGCTGGCGGAGGCAGTGCGCAAGGAGCAAGCCGAGCGCGAAAAATTTCGCCTCGAGTAGGTGACGGCGCAGGAGCTATCGCGCTACCACCAGCAGCGAATCAGGTCGCGCCTGAACCCCGTCGTCCAGGGGCGCGCCCTGAACTTCGACGATGAAAACGACCCGGCCCACGTGGCCGAGCGCGCGATCTGCGAGAACGCGCCACCAGGAGGAAGCGCCCGGCCCCCGCCAGGGTCGACGACGATGGGTGCCCCACCTCCACCCAACCGCACACCCCCCAGGGATCAGCCGCGGATAGTAGTCTCCTCACGGGAGCGGGACGCGAACGGCCTCCCACTGTTCTCCACCCCGATGGACAACCTCGTGGCGGGCCGAGCAGCAGCCGACAACATCACGGCCACCAGCGACGGCGCCCTACAGATCCAGTACGTCAGGGCCCTGCTCGCAAAGGCCGTTGAGCAGCAAAACGCAGGCGCCGACTCGCAGGGTCGAGTGTACTCGCGTTCTTCGGGAAGCAGAGCGGCCTCAAGTGGCCGCCCAATGGCGGCAAACACCCTCAACTACCCGCCAGCAGAGCCATTGCAACTCCAACACCGACCCGCGAACGCGGCACTCTCCACCAACGACCCCAGGCCAGCGACCAACTTCGTCGCCGCCAAAGGTCAACCCATCGATACCCGCACCCACATCATCAACAACCAAAGCTGGCGCGCACGCCAGCCCGATGACTTGCGACACACCCTAACCAATCGCCGTGACGGCGAGCCAATGGGGTCGCTAAGTCGACTCGGCCCCAAGTGCTTCGGACCAATAATCCGAAGCGAGAAGTACCCGCCAAACTTCAAGGCGCCGAAAGAGATAGAAAAGTACGACCCTTCGTACGACCCCGCCGTGTGGCTCGATACATACCTCATGGCGATGGGGATCGCAGGCCACACCGACCTGCTAGCCGCCCGTTACCTCCCCCTGATGATGGAGGGGACGTGCAGGCAGTGGATCAACACCCTTCCCCAGGATAGTATCGACTCCTGGGAGGAGATGCGCGACGCCTTCGACAGGCACTTTGAGTGCTCCTACACCCGCGCCACCTCCATTGAGGACCTGGAGCGATGCGTCCAGGGACCCCGCGAGTCGACCCGCAACTGGGTCCAGCGGTGGCAAGAACTCTGGTACAACGCGGTCGGCATCCACCTGGACACCGCGATCCATTGCTTCAAGACCTCGTGCCGCTACGAGCCTTTGGTCGCCAAGCTCAAGCGACATTCTCGCACACTCGACAACATACCGGACCTCCTCGAGATCGCCAAACGATATGCAGAGGAAGATCCAAACCATGAAACCGACGACGATTCGGGAGGCCAACGCCGCACGAGCGGCAACGACAGCGGACGACGGTCCGACCTACGCTATAGCAACACTCGCCTCACTGGCAAGCGCCGCAGTGACGGGCGAGTCGACTTCGTCGCCAACGCCGGGCACGCACAACGCGAGCCCACAAGCTTCCACCGCGACGGAGGACAACGCCGCGACGGAGGACAACGCCGCGACGGCGGCAACTACAAGGCCAAGCTAAGGTTCGACCCCGCGGCCCTCCTTAACCAACCTTGTGCGTTTCATAGCAGAGAAGGCAAACCCGCAACGCACACGACCGCCGGCTGCCACACCCTCAGGGAGATTGAGAAGGCACGGCGAGCAAGGGAGGACCTCGACAACAACCCGCCAAACGGCGGAAAGTTCGGCAACGTGGCCGGCTCGCTCCATACCTTCACAGGCTTCAACACGAAGCGCGAGAAGAAGGTCATCACCCGCGCCGTCGCCGTCAACGCGGTGGCGCAGGTGGACGTTCCCCATTTCCTCAACTGGTCGGAGCAGCCCATCACCTGGAGCCGCCAGGACCACGCGCTGCGCATCGAGTACCTAGGCCGAGTCGCCCTGGTGGTCAAGCCAAAGGTGGGCGACTACTGGCTCCCCAAGACATTGATGGACGGCGGCAGCTCCATCAACATCCTGTACCTGGACACCTTCAGGCGGCTGCGGCTCCCGCAGTCGATGATCGAGACAACCCACACCACGTTCCACGGCATCGTCCCCGGTTTGGAAGGCGTACCCGATCGGCAAGGTCACGCTGCTAGTCACCTTCGGTACACCAGCAAACTTCCGCACCGAGCGGATCGTCTTCGAGCTGGTGCCCTTCGACAGCCCCTACCACTGCGTCCTGGGGCGCCAGGCGTTCGCCAAGTTCATGGCAGCGCCACACTATGCGTACAACGCGATGAAGCTCCCCGGGCCGTGTGGCGTCATAACCATCAACGGCGACCCCGACAAGGCCGCCGAGTGCGAGGACAAAGGAGCAGAACTCGCCGACGCCGTCATCGCGGCAGAAACCAACCACGCCGATGAGCTCACCAAGTACGCGAGCGGGGTCAACAACGACGACCCCACCATACTCAAGAAACCCAACTCGGAGGGCGCAAACACCTCAACCTTCGAGGCAACGACGCACAACCGCACCGTCGAGCTGGTCCCAGGCGACTCCAGCCAGACGGTGACGATCGGGACGGGCATGAGCCCAGCCTAGGAAGGCGCGCTCATAGAGTTCCTCCGTGAGAACAGGGACATCTTCGCATGGAAGCCCTCTGACATGTCTGGTGTCCCTAGGGAGCTCGCTGAGCACAAACTAAACGCCGACCCCAAAGTACGACCCATCAAACAATCGTTGCGGCCCTTCAATGAAGAGCGCCGCCGAGCCATCGCCGAGGAGGTGCAGCGTCTACTCGCTGCAGGCTTCATCCGGCCAATCAAGTACTCCAAGTGGCTGGCAAACCCAGTCCTGGTCGAGAAGAAGAACGGGACCTGGAGGATGTGTATCGACTCACAAACTTGAACAGCGCCTGCCCAAAAGAGCAGTTCGTCCTCCCGCGGAACGACCAAATAATCGACTCCACCGCGGGCTCGGAGTCGCTATGTTTCCTCGACGCCTATTCTGGATACAACCAGATCAAAATGGCTGTCGAGGACGAGGAAAAGGCGGCGTTCATCACGCCATTCGGAGCCTTCTGCTACACCGCCATGACCTTCGGCCTCAAGAACGCCGGGGCAACCTACCAGCGGTGCATGCAAGAGTGCCTCGCGAGCCAAATTGGCCGCAACATCCACGTCTACATCGACGACGTAGTCGTAAAATCCGCTCGCCAGGGTGATCTACTCGCCGACCTGGCGGAAACATTCGCCAACTTGCGAAAATACAAGATAAAGCTCAACCCAGGCAAATGCACCTTCGTTGTACCAGCAGGACAACTACTGGGGTACGTCGTCTCCAAGCGAGGGATCGAGGCGAACCCCACCAAGATCGACACGATCGCCCGACTCGGCAAACCCGAGTGCATACGCGACGTCCAGAAGTTGGCCGGGCGAGTAGCGGCTCTCAGTCGCTTCATCCCCCGCTTGGGCGAAAAGGCGATGCCCCTATGCCGCCTGATGCGCAAGAACCCCACCTTCCAGTGGGACAAGGAGGCGGACGACACACTCTGCGACCTCAAGAAGGTGCTACTCGCCGCACCGCTACTCGCCGCCCCCGCAGACAAAGAACCCATGCTGGTCTACGTCGCGGCTTCCGAGCACGTCGTCAGCGCCGTCATGGTCGTCGAACGGCCGGAGGAAGGAAAGGAGCGCCCAGTACAGCGACCGGTGTACTACATCAGCGAGGTCCTCACCGAGTCGCGCCAACGATACCCGCAGTACCAGAAACTGGTATACGTGGTCTTCAGAGCACAGCGGCGCCTACCGCACTACTTCCAGGAGCACCCGATCACGGTCGTATCCTCGGCACCGTTGCAGGACATCATCCACAACCGTGAGGCGACTGGGCGAGTCGCCAAGTGGGCCGTCGAAATCGGTGTCCACAATATCAAGTACGAGCCGCGAAAAGCGATCAAGTCGCAGGCTCTAGCGGACTTCATCGCTGACTGGGAAGAGGCCCAGCAGCCAGAAAAGCTGCCATACCTCCATTACTGGAGCCTGCAATTCGACGGCTCTAAGAACGCGGACGGCGCAGGAGCAGGGATCGTGATGACCTCCCGGAAGGGCGACAAGCTCCGCTACGTCCTTTGCCTCGACTTCACCCCCTGCACCAACAACATGGCCGAGTACGAGGCACTACTCCACGGCATGCGAGCTGCCAAGGAGATGAACGTCAACCGCCTACGCTGCTACGGAGACTCCAATCTCTTCGCCGGACAAGTCGCTGGCACTTGCGACGCCGTCTCCCCCACCATGGCGGCATACCGCCAAGCAGTGGACAAGCTGGACGAACACTTCGCAGGCTACTCTGTCGAGTGGATTGACAGGCGGAAGAACGAGGACGCTGACGCACTCTCTCGCATTGGGTCGGCTCGACTCGCACCACCCGCCGGCGTCTTCCTCGACACAATCACCAAGCCATCAGTCTCTCCCCCAAGGGAGATCGACATCGGAGTCCCGCTGCAGCCGGATGCAGCCCTGGTCGCACTCGTCACCGAGCCAGACGACTGGACCAAGCCCTACGTCGCCTACCTAGAGGCCGGTACCTTTCCAGCAGACCAGACAGACGCTCGGATGATCGTACGTCGGTGCAAGTCCTACACCATCATCGACGGCGAGCTCCACAAGCGCAGCGTCACCGGCGTATTCCAACGCTGCGTCCAGCCCGCCGAAGGACGCAAGATCCTCCACGACATCCACTCCGGCGACTGCGGCCACCACGCCGGCGCCCGCTCTCTGGTCGCCAAGGCTATGCGGCATGGCTTCTACTGGCCCACCGCACACGCCGATGCCGTCGACATTGTCCAGCGGTGTGCCGGGTGCCAGAAGTACGCAAACCAGACGCATGTGCCGAGCTGAGCGCTCAAGACAATCCCCATCACCTGGCCATTCGCCGTGTGGGGCATGGACATGGTAGGCCCCTTCAAAAAGGCTCCCTCCGGCTACACCCACCTCCTGGTCGTGGTCGACAAATTCACAAAGTGGGTAGAGGCCAAACCAGTCCGGAAGTGCGACGGGAAGACCGCCACTAAATTCCTACGCGAGCTCATATATCGCTACGGGTGCCCAAACAACATCATCACGGAAAACGGCACCAACTTCGCCAAAGGAGCCATGGCCGAATTCTGCGAAGAACACCACATCCGACTCGACCTCGCGTCAGTCGCCCACCCGGAATCCAACGGCCAGGCGGAACGGGCCAATCAAAGCATCCTCCATGGCCTGAAGCCGCGACTCCAAGTACCACTCGAGCGCACCGCCGGGTGCTGGGTCGAGGAGCTACCCTTCGTCATCTGGGGCATCCGCACCTCGTTCAACAGGTCGACAGGATTCACCCCCTTCTTCATGGTGTACGGTGCCGAGGCAGTCATGCCCACCGACCTCGAGCATGACTCGTCGCGGCTCGTCCACTACACGGAGGCTGCAAACGAACTCGCCCGCCAGGATGGAGTCGATCAACTCGATGAGGCACGTGACCTTGCTCGGTCACGCACCGCCATCTACCAGCAAGGACTCCGCCGCTACCACAGCCGGCGGGTGAAAACTCGCACCTTCCAAGAAGGCGACCTGGTGTTGCGCCTCATCCAGGACAAGAAGGGCATGCACAAGCTTTCCCCTCCGTGGGAGGGACCATTCGCCATTGGGCGAGTACTCGGCAATGACGCCTACTACCTCATCGACGTCCGCGGGGACGGCGAACTCGACGTCAAGCGACCATGGAATGTAAACCTCATACGGAAGTTCTACTCCTAGAACCCCACATATGTACCCTCCAGTCGCTATGAAATAAAAAGAATCGGTTACCGCAAATTGCGCCTACTCTCCGTGTCTTGTGCCACTCGCACTCGTAATAGCAGCGTCAAGCTAACCGCGGAAGTCAACCTTTGGTACAACGATCGGCACAGCTAAGTAGTGCGGTGCAAGAGCACTGGGTCACCTCAGGTCTTGCATCGTCCACGAAAAACGCCTACCCGGAGCCCCATTGGAGTCGCCCAGCCCGACTGGCTCTACGAGCCAAGACAACTGCCTTCGCTTCTTACAGCGACCATGATCCTCCGCATCCTCGACATAGCGACTCGAACGGCCAAGTACCACGCTCGGGGACTGACGACCAGTTCAGCGCGAGCGGCTCGGGAAAACGCCAAGTATGAGAGCATGCCCAGGACTCGCCATGCGACTGACCCAACGGGTCAGGCAGGAGTGACGCGCTCAAACTAACGCGCCAAGTCCTCACCCACCCTCGAGTCGCGCCTAGAACAACCAAGTACCACGCTCGGGGACTCGGCCACCCGACCTCGTTCGCGCAAGGGAAAACGGTGAAGTATAGAGCGCTCAAGGGAGTCGCCTTGCGACTGGCTCTCCGAGTTCGGGCGAGTCGACCGCAATAACAAAACATTCAAAAACCGCAAACACATTACAAACGAGGTCAACCCCATAAAAAGGGCGGACGCGCCCGGGGACTCGTTCAAACCTCAATCGAAAAACACATGACAAATCACAAAACAAACACGATATCTCATTAAATAGCATGTCGCAAATTGTCTCAAAATACATAGTATGCCCAATGGCAGAACTGTTACTAACGCCCCAGGGCAAACTAGTTCACTCTGCAGGCTTCGACGACGACTCGCCAGAACCCTTGCGATTGCGGATGAAGGGAGTGTACGGGTTCGACGGATACGTCTTCAGCTCACCCGCCATCACCGCACGAAAGGGCTACTCGACCTTGAAATCCCGGTGCTGCGGCTCGGGGTCGTTGGGCGCGACGACCGTCTCCTGGTAAGGAAGGAGGTCGCCCATCGCCCAGACGCGCTCGGAGTACACCGCGGCGCGACCCGTCAACTTGAGCACCTCGGAGATCTCCACCGCGCTAGTCGATGACGGGTAGCCACTCGTCACGTCGTCCAGATCGAAATCCTCTGGAAAGTGAGCAAGCCCAAGGCTAAGCGCCATCGCCGCCCCGCGCCGGAACGCCGATCGCATCCTGAACTCAACGACCGACGGCGCCTTCTCCAAGTACTTCCACACCTCGACGAGGTCGCTGGGAATTACTTCCGTGGGCGATATCTCCTGGAGGTAGGCTCGGATGCATGTCGCCGACAACATCGCCGAGTCGACGAGCGTGGCCACACCTTGCCGCGCGTCGAACGAGCTCGCCTCTTCCGCGCTATCAAGGATGCGACCTGCGAATAGAAGATAACAGTAAGTACGTCGGATATCACAAAAAGGCACATGCAATAGGCAGGGTCAGACGCACTCACCAATCAAGGGACGGGAGAGATCCGTAATGAAGCTCTCAAGAGAAGTATAATCATCCTGAAGCCCTGCAACAAGGGCGTCAGAAACCTTATGTTCTTCCACGGCGGCCTTGGCTCGACCATCCGCCGAACTCGCTTCTTCTTTCGCCTCCCTTAGCTCGCGCTCGAGGTCGGCGATCCGCTTCTCAGCCAAGCTCAATGTCGATTGAGCCGCTGCCAACTCACCCGCTGGGACAAGTCCCTGGCGAGCCTCCTCTGCCTTCGCGGCAACTGCCTGAAGCCCCTTATTCGCCTCTTGGACGGTGGCCAGTTCCTTCTCCGCGCGGTGTTTCGCTGCCAATCGGTCAGCTAACTCACGTTGCAGACCCTACACACAATTCAAACAGTTAACCAAAGCGAAATCCTAAGTGCCCACCCGCTGAAATTCAGCGAGTGCGCACTCGGGGACTGGCAATCAAAAAATCCTAAGTGCCCACCCGCTGAAATTCAGCGGGTACGCACTCGGGGACTGGCGATCAAAAAATCCTAAGTGCCCACCCGCTGAAATTCAGCGAGTGCGCACTCGAGGACTGGACGCGAAAAATAACAACAAGACACTAAAAGAATCAGACCGCTGCAACACACCGGCCTGATCCTCGGGGACTGGATATACCTGGATGGCGGCGCCAAGCATGCCATGAAGTTGTATCGCATCCACGGACGCGAGGAGAGCCGGCGTGTGCCCACGACGCTGCTCGACCTCCGCGTCGGCGACCCCAGGTGCACGGCTCGAGGGCGAGGTCCCACTCGCTGTAGCCGCTCTGGCCATGAAGCGCGGGAACGTTGCGATAGAGGCACCGGCACCAAAGGAGGCCGGCTCGGCCACCTCAGGCGAGGGAGCACCCTCCTTCGTGGGTATGGCCGCCTCCGTTGCGGGTTCATTCGGCGCAACCGCCATGTCGTCGGAGATCGTGACGACATCGTCGCCCTTGGCCTTCTTGGCGCCATCCGCAGGGACGATGACTTCGTCCGCCTTCCTCTTCCAGGAGGGATCCTCTTCGCTAACGATGGGTGGCACCTAGCCACGGTCGGATGGCCTATTTTCTTCGCTCCGGTCCTACAAATTGATTGCGTGAGCAAGATAATTCAAGCACAATGAAAGACGAAAGAAGGTGAGCCAACTCACTTAGCGACTGGAATGAAGTGTAGCCCCGTGCGGATGCCGGCCGGCTTCTCCAGTTCGGGGCCCAGTCAGCGACTGAGGCCCATTTCCAAGACATCGTGTGCCCAAGACACGGATGGTTTCTTCGTCGTCGAGGCTGCGACGGGAGCCTCTGAGACATCTTCAGCGGGAGTTTCCTTGCGAGGTGAAGCCGCCGCGACCAGAGCGGCCCCTAGTCCGGAGACTGGGGCGAATGGCGGAGGTATCGAAGCCAGTGGCACCTCGCTCAGGACAGCGGCCGTGTCCAGCGCGGTTACCACCGGCGGCGCCTCGCCCTTGGCCGGGCTGGGGGCGTCGGAGCTGCTCGCCGAGTGCGGCGGTAAGGCCGGCCTCATCGGCTTCGTCTTCTTCTTCGGAGGGGCCTTCGCCTCCTTCTCCTTCTTATTATTCTTCTTAGACGGAGTGGCCTGGCGGCGCGAGGTGGTCTCTGGAAGTTCTTCATCATCATCATCATGGCGCTCGAGGCTTTTACTCGCCTCAAGCTCACGCTGACGCTGCCCGCGGGTCTTACGGACCAGCGGGGCGACCTCTTCCTCGGATTCGTCGTCGCTGTTGATCTCGTCGCTCTCGGTGTCGCCCTTGGCGGGAGGCGACTCGCCCATGTCCTGGACGGACGAGCTCGAGTTCTCGTCATCTGAAGGCGGGAGCCATCCTTCCACCACTTGGAATAGCTGCAATAAGCGCAAAATGAAATCAGAATGACCGCGACTGCACAGACTGTGACTGCGAATGATGCGGGGTGACTCACCGTTGGGGCTGGATGCTTCGCGGTATAGGGGGCGACCCCGGACTTTGCGTCCAGGTACACCGTCTGGGTGATCTTCTTCAGTGCTGGGGTGTAGTCCTCGAGCTTCCACTCGGCGAGGCAGGACTTCGTCGAGTCTTCCCGGCCCGTGTATTGGTACATATAGTGGTCGCGCCGAGCCAGAGGGACGAGCCGCCGCCCGAGCCAGCAGTTGTATAAGTTAATCATCTGGAGGCCCTTCTTCTTCCGACCGTGGATGGTTTGAAGCATTTCGTCCACGACCATCCGCTGGTCGGTGGGGAGCTTGCCGACTTGGAGTCGGCGCGGTTTGGGCCGGTTGGCGGAGTATCGTGGGATCGCCGCCTCGCCCTCCAGAGTCGCCTCGGCGACGTAGAACCAAGAATTCTTCCATTGGCTCGCCGCCTTGGCGGGTAGCATCAGATCGAAGAAAGAAGCCTTCGATTTCAGTTGGAACGTCAGGCCGCCCGCGGCGAGCATTGGGCCGCCCGCTTCCTCGCGACCGATCCGTCCGTGAAACAGATCTTGCCATAGAGGGAAGTAGGGCCGGCAGCCCAGGTAGCACTCGCAGAACGCCACGAAGATGGCGAGCTGCTCGATGCTGTGCGGACCCAGGTCCGACGGTTGGATCCCGTAATAGGCGCAGAAGCGCCGGAAGAACAGGGACGTAGGGAATCCCAACCCCCGTTCTAGGTGGCTGGTGAAGCAGATGAATTCTCCCTCGTGCGGGTTCGGGGTCACCTCTCCGGCCGCGGGGATGCGCCAACAGCCGGCGCGCAGGATCCCGGCCTCCTCGAAGGATGCCAGTTGCGCCCTCGTACACTTAGATCTACCCCAAGGCTCGGTGGAGGGGGCCATGGCGGAAGGATTCGTGGGGGGTCGGAGGATTTCGGGTCGGCTGGATCACGATGCGAAGGAAGGCGAAAGTGCGCGCAATCGGAGGAAATGACGAGAAGGTGATTCTCCGATCGCCTGCCATTCCCCTTATATAGCGGTTGTTACCCGCCAAATCAGGGAGCCGTTACTATGCGGTGATTACGCCAAAAGTTACTGTTGGATTACCCCAACGGCTAGTTTGACCGCGTTCAACGGTCCAACTTCAGCCACTCGGCTCGCCGACCCGATCACTATGACAGTGACTAAGTTTTTTCGCCGAGTCGATTCGCCAAAGCTGCGATCAGAATGACTAGTCTTTTCCTTTATTCAGGAGCCCACCGGCGATTCGACTGGATGTCTGCTTTGAAGCCGTATACTCTGACTGCCAGCAACCACCTGCGCCCAATCGACGAAGGCCTCGGGGACTACTGATGGGGATATGCCCACCGGGGTATACCCAGCAGGACGTTTCCGACTGGCCCAGGAACTGGCGAGTGGGCCTGCAAGACGGCGACTGGATCAAGGCCCGGTGTGGATCCAAGCGACTGGAAGCTGAAGGCCCAGGCGAGTAGATAGGCCCAGTCGAGTTAGGTTAAACGATTACCGAAGCCTTAACTGATTCGGTTGAGATATGTAAACCCTAGGGGAGGTGAGTCTATATAAACCTCCCTACAGGGCGTGTAGGGAGATGTTCCATCATACACCCAAGCGACTCGCCGCCTAGCCGCCGAGCTCGTCCATTGTACCACCATCATAATACAATCTAGAAGGAGTAGGTATTTACCCTCCGGGGGGCCGAACCTGGGTAAAACCCTGTGTCTCCGCCCTCATCTCGCACCGCAGATGGCTGGCCGCCCTTGCCCCTTGTTCTACTACTCGCTGCCGATTGCAGCATCTGCCGTGACCATTCCCACGACATTGGGTCAGACAAGAATTGGAATATGCAAAGTAGATCCTCTTTGGCTACTTAATGGCTTGATATCTAGACAAATGATTCCTAGAAAAGATAATTTTGGGAAAATGATTTGAAATAATACCCCATGGATGTAACTCATCTTTTAATCATGGGTATTTGATGTTAATCTTGGCTGGTGATTTTAGTGGCTTCTAATATTGGAATCTTCCTACTATGGTGCCTCCATCTGGAGTGTGCACAGTGGTGTTTCTAGTATTATGATATGTTGCTGAATTAGTTAGTTATTGATTGCTTGGCTAATAGAGCACCTTGTGGCTTCTGTTAATATGGTCATGTTATTGTGCTGCCTTCCTGGAGGTACACAGCCATATGATCATTTTTTCTTAAAGACACCTGCTGTCATTTGAAGTGACTGTTGGATGAACATCATGTTGGAATACCTTTGTTGTGGATGGAGATGCAGCCTATGATGCAAAGATTGAGGCCCCAATATAAGATGAGAATAGATACTACTGTTGCCTATTAGCTCTATGATGTGACTAGCATAGCATCTATGCTAATCTAAGAGAACTCTTATTTCTACTCCTTTTTGGAAATTTGGTGCAACTATTGCTTGAATTGAAATTGACGAGAGGCATTAGTATGATCTTAGTATATGAACATGTTGCTTGTAGAGTTTTGGTTGCTGTTGGGCTAGTGCTGATCTTGATCACCTTGCTTGTGCTCCTTGTTGATCTTCTAGCCGGTTGCTTCTGAGCTACTGCCTTCCATGTGGAACTCCTCCCCTCCTAGCTCTTGGATGGCTTTCCTAGCAACCAGATGCTCGTGATGTGGTGGTGTGGTTTTCTTGGCCATGGAGTGAAATGGATATCTCTAGTGCTAGTGTTGTATTGTGACTGGTGCTCTATCTCTTGTGTGCTTTGATGGATTAGGTACAGTTCTTGAGTCCTTGCTTGGGTGGAGAAGCAAATAGTACTCTAGCAGTTGTGCTACGGCTGCACCCTCCCTTATCTACTACCCAAACTCTCCTTGCTGTGTTGACACCACAGCTGCTGCATGCAGTGACTGTGTTGTGTGCCTGATTGTGTCATATGTGGATCAGATTGAGTGAAAAACTTGATATTTGTTGTTGATTTACCTTTTTACCATTTTATCTGGCTTTGGTGAAACTTGCCCCTTACTAGCCAATGATGCATTAGTCTGAGGCAAAATCAACTGATAAGAACAGATCTTATATTTTTGGCCCATTCCAATCTACTCAGTGATGATCTAGCAGTGCACCTCACTGCAATTCTGAGAGTATAATACTAACCCACTAACCCCTCTTTTACCTTTGATTTGTTCTTTTCTGTTATGTTGCAGGTATAAAACTAATGATAGAAGATCAATGAAGACTAGATTAGGAAATATATAGATTATAGTTTAGGATTTAATCTTAAATGTAATCTTTTATTTATTCTCTTGTAAAGACTCCTTGTAAGAACCTTCTTATCTTTAATAAAGTTAATTTTTCTACTGTAATTATTCTTGTAAGGTAATATTTTACTAATTCCATTCCAGTTGATTTGTTGTTACTGAATAAGGAAAAGAATAAGAAATATTCGTTTGTGTATCATATAAAGGGCAATAAATATTCATATTTATTTTAAATATAAGAATTTATAGTATGGTATTTTTTGTAATGCCTTTATTATAAAGAATGTTGTAACAGGTATTTATTATAATAAGAAATACTCCCTCCGACCCATATTAGTTGACTTCAATTTGTCTAAATTTGGATGAATCTAGACACTATTTGTATATAGGTTCATCCGAATTTTGACAAATCCAAGTCAAGTAATATGGGTCGGAGGGAGTACTTTTATTCCCTGTTTGCAATTTCTTATTCCACTTAATTATAAATGTTTATCTATTATATGATTGAATATATTTTGTACCACAATTTTTTACTTTATTGGTTAAATACTATTTTCTTAACTTGGAAATATTCCCAAATATTCAAATTTGAATTTCAATTCTCAATTTCAAACATGAATTGAATTGTTTTCCCAAGACACAAGAATATATTAGAAATCATGTCAAAATCCATACACTTGCGCTGACGTTATCATCAGAACAAGAGATATCCCGATCCCTCTACAGCTCTTTGCGTTTTGCGCGAAAATTTCCTGGATTTTCTTATGCATGAATACAATGCACACACCTGCGTCCTTTATAATTCTAGGTGCTAATCCTGGGATGTTGCATGTTGTTTTGCAGAACATCTCTTGAGGAACACACCTATATGAGTCTGACTGACAAACGTCGCAGCCCCTGAGAGTTGAGTGCTCTAATAAACTCATGAAATGCCCCGGAGTATGATGCATAAGCTCCAAACCGCGGGGAAGCCAACGGCAGCCCTGTACTGGTCTAGATTTTATGTGAAACTAGCACGCAGAAAACTTATAGTTCAAGGCATAGTCCACTATTTAAGTTGCTATCTAGTGTAACATGAAGTTTAACGTAGAAGTTAAACTTAACAGTCTCCACTACACACCGGTATATAAAACAATGTTCTGGAATAAAAGTGACGTGATGTGCCAATGAGACTTTGTGGGAGATTGTTGGAATTTGATGATTTTTGGGTTGTTGGCCCATTAGACAAATTCTAAAATTATCTTTGGCTCACTTGTGTATGGCAGCATATGGCTGTGCTAGTGGTGCTAAAGTTTAGTCCCATATTGCTAGTGGAAGGAGAGTTGGACCATCTTATATAGTAGAGTGTTGCACCACTCACTAAGGTGTCACAAGGAGAGAATCCCTCACGCACTCATCCTCCGACGCTGCCCGGATCGCCACGCCACGACGGGCTCGCGCGCGCCACTGATGGTGCTAGGAAGCACTTCGTTGGGAACCCCAAGAGCAAGGTGTGAAGCAGCACAGCAGCAAGTTTTCCCTTAGTAAGAAACCGAGGTTATCGAACCAGTAGGAGGAAGGAAACGTCACACAGGTGTTGCAAGCAATACGGAGACCTGCACAATACAAACTCAAGACTTTGCCCCAACTAATCAGTGAGGTTGTCAAGCTCACCGGTTTGCTGTAACAAAGGATTAAACGTATGGTGCGGAAGGTAACGGTTTGTAGCAAGTAAACAAGTAACAGTGGAAAATGTATCAATGGTAAAGATTGGACCGGGGTCCATAGTTCACTAGAGGTGCTCTCCTTAGATAAACAACATGGTATGAAGGGTAAACAAATTACAGCAGGGCATTTGGCAGGAACTGAGCAAGGCAATCAATGCAATACTAGACAAAAAGATCCTATGAGATTCGATTGGGCAATACAACAAGATACATAGATCACCATCTAACTGCATCTATGACTAGAAGTCCACCTTAAGGTTATCGTCCGAACCCCCTCCAGTATTAAGTTGCAAGCAACAGACAACTTCTTTAAGCAAAGTGTGTAAGGTAAACAATCCACATGTTCCATGAACAAGAGACCGTTGTTTTCTCCCTAGTGGCAACAACACATCTACAACCAAAGATATTTCTGTCACTTCCCTTGGAAATTAGAGGCATGAACCCACTATCGAGCATAAGTACCCCCTCTTGGAGTCACTAGCAACTACTCGTCCAAGATAACTACTAACAACAGAGAGCATGCAAGATCACAAACAACACAGACATGATAGAATCATAAAGACAAAACCATTAATCAATCTGACTTAATAATCTCAATATCCATCGGATGCCTTCAAACACAACATGCATGATTACGAATATATTAGATCTTGATCATGAACGGAGCTCACAAGATCTATACATGAAAGCACAAAGAAGCAGATACAACCATATAGCTACTACATGGACCCCTAGTCCAAGGTGGAACTACTCACGCATCATACCGCGGAAGAAGGCCTCCGGGATGATCTCCTCTCCGGCAGGGTGCCGGGAAGAACTTCAGATCCCCCGATCTAGGGACGATGGTGGCGGCGGCAGCTACAGACGGTTTCGTGGAGTTTTGATCGGATAGTTAGGGTTTAAGTATCAGGGGCTTCTTATAGGAAAAGAGGGAGACCGAGAGGGTGCTCGAGGCGGCTGCACCCCCTAGGCGCGGGATGGGCCCACCCGCGCGTCCAGGGGTGTGGCCTTCCTCCGTCTCTCCTCTGGACTCCGTGTTCCCCACGGAAAAGTATTAACTTTGGCTTTTGTCCCGTCTAATTCCAAAAATATTGATTTTCTACCTCTCTGGAACCAAAAACAGAAGAAAACAGGCAACTGGCACTATGACAACTTGTTAATAGGTTAGTTCCAGAAAAGATATAAAAACACCTCAAAGTTTTTTTCTTATAAGCCCCCCTAACCGAAATTTCATAGGAATGTCTCTTGCATTTCGGTTAGGGGGGGCTTATAAGAAATTTCGGCCTGATCCCCTGCATAAAAAAACTATCACTGACCACACTCGCCCCATGCTTATGCTTTTCTAAATTTTCTTATAAGCCCCCCCCTAACCGAAATTTCATAGGAATGTATCTTGCTTGTTGCATGTTCTAGTTGCCAAATTCATGTCCAACCTGATGCCGAGTGCAATCTGTTTGAAGACACTTCCAAATCTACTTACCCTTTTGATTTGTCACAACTCACATGTATATAAAATTATCTTACAAAAACAACATTTGAACATTCAGATTGATCTGCACTCTGAGGATGATCTGGACTTCAAACTAACCCAATCCTACAACCGAGAAAACTCTATGCTCTCTATTTCACTTTATTTTGCTCGTATTTAGAGTCCATCTGTTTGTTTATTTTGGTTAGTTGCCCTCTGTTCATAGCTTTACTATCGTTTGTGCCCGACATGTTGCAGATCCTTTTACCCTGGACATGCTGCTAGCTTGGTAGTGGCCTGAAATCTGTCAAATCGTTTGTTTTGCTATCCATCTCTTTATAGTTTGGTTCGTTATGTCCTCCTGATCCTTGTGATTTGTAGTCTGCTACACGTCTTGGCTGCAGGGTACTGTAGGGAGTTGTACCTACGTGGGTTTTGTAGCTGAAGTGTCAGGTTAGTGTTCCATGGGCAGTCTGTTCGGTTCATTTGTGTTCGCCTCCAATGTCCATTGATTTCAGCATATGGAACTAGAGATTAGTCATCACATGGGGAAGGAAACCTGAGGAGGTCAGTTTCCTGTGCTCCGCCAGATCAGTTTGTTGGTTGTGTTACCTGATTTCAGTGATTGCAGCTATGAATATAATTAGCCGTGCAATGCTCTGGATTACTGTTCCTTGGCATTCTCTTCTGATTGCTGGTCATGTCCCTTGATCTGAGGTTGATTTGAGGCCCTGTGTTGATTATATATTATTGTGACATCTGATCTCGCTTCTGGTATTTGTTTGTGCTCCATGAGTTGCACAGGAGGAAAATGGTTGTTGATAGATGAATTGGAGGATGGAGGTTTGCTATTTGCTTATTACTGTTCAATGGTTAATTTGATTTGTTATGGTTCAGAATGGTATTGTGGTATGGTATGATACTCTGATCTGAAGTTCTGTTGTGGAAGCTGGATTAGATGTGTGATCATTTGTATCAGAAAAACTTCGAATCTCTGTTTGGATAATCAACCCTCCTCAATTTGATATTTTTGTCTGTGCAGTTCAATTTTAATGTGCAGTAAGTCTGATTTGGATCATTGGTTGTTCTCCACAATAGAATATTATGTGTGGCTGGGCGGGTTTTCCTGTTTTTCCTTTTTTTGTCTTCAACCATCTTTTCAAACTCATCAACAATTTAACTTTCCAGACAAAAGTATTCTATTCTCTGTTTTTTGTAGATAATCTGGATGAACTATAAATCACAGTTTGATATAGGTATACCTGATTTCTCTTGGTCTAAGCTGAGCCAGGCCTACCCCTGCCCCTCAGGATTTTGGATAATCAACCCCACTTCATTAACCATCTTTTCAAACTTTTAACTTTCTAGACAAAAGTATTCTATTCTCTGTTTTTTGCAGTTAATCTGGATGAACTATAATTTACAGTTTGATATAGGTGTACCTAATTTCTCTCGGTCTAAGCTGAACCAGGCTTACCCCTCAGGATTTTGGATAATCAACCGCACTTCATTAACCCCTACCCCTCGGGCTTTTGGATAATCAACGCCACCTCATTAATTTTTATTAACAGTTCGGTGCAGTTAGCCTCCAGGAAGTCTGATTTCGTTTTGTTGGTAGTTCCCAGAATTTGGAATTATACTGCTTAGCGGGAGTGCAGTACTCCACTTCGCGGACCAACTTACCTTCTTGATAATCTGTGTTTGGATAATCAACCTCCCTAGATTATTTTTTCCATCCCCTCAGTTAAAATTTAGTCTCCCGCAGTCAATAGTTCTGATTTGGAGTTATTGGTGATTTTCTAGAAATTGCTATTGGCGGATGATCTTGTTTACCCTTGCATGAAGGTTCCTTGTTATGACTAAACTTTAACTTGCTTACTTCTTTTACAATTATACAATTACGAACTCTAGTTTTCTCTACCTCACTTATTGCAGCTACCGACTCAAAAGTGATTTTTTTGCGAAAACGCAAAAGCCTTGCGTTTCGATTCATTGATAGAAAAAGAAGTTTTACAAATATATACAAAGCTCAGAAGAGCTAGCAACCCATACAACTCAACCCACTAGACCTATGGGATCGCGGGGATCAAGGCGTGGAGGCCTTTCTCACCGGCAGTCCCCCAGGAGCGCGTGTCGGTCTGAATGGTGGTGAGAAGGCGACCCAGGTCAGGCGACACATGATCGAATACGACCGTATTATGATGCTTCCAGATCCACCATGTCGTCAACATGATCAGCGCAGATGTTCCCTTGCGCATGGCGCGAGGGGCAGACAGCACAGTGTGTTGCCACAAGTCCACGGAGTCGTCTTCTCCATCCGGAGGTAGGATCGTGGATCGTGTACAGGATAAAACCTCATGCCATAGCGCCTGAGAGAAGGGGCAGCCAACCAGGAGATGAGACATGGTCTCCTCTGCCTAGTCACACATGGGACAGTTTGGCAGGTGCACGAGTCCTCTCCACGCGAGCCGCTCAGCCGTTCAACAGTGGTCCTGGCAAGCGAGCCAATTGTCTAACCGAGACAGGCCTATCCTTCTGCCCACTCTTCATCATCATTTGATGCATGCTTTAGCTGCTTTAATGAAAAGTTTATGGAAATTCCTCTTGCTAGATGCAGGTCTTGGATTCCTAGTTGACGAGTTCAAATCAATCTGTTACTGAGTTTTAATCTGTTTATAGAGCTTCTTATTCTACTATCTTTTCAGTTCATCATAACATAGATAACCTATCTTACATGAGGTAATGATCTAAATTCAGATTGATCTTGAAAGGTGCACGAATATACGGATAGTCTGGAGCATCCTACATCCGGTTAAGACTTTTTGATCTCTTACACTCTTCATTTCAATCCTATAACTTACTCTTCTGTTTTTATGTTATTTAGCTTCTTGTCAATCCATATCCTTGATTTGGGTTTTGCTTCTATCCTTGCTATGCGGTGGCGGAGCCAGGATTAGCTGGCAAGTGTTGTCAAAGCTCATAAAAAACTATAGTGATGTCAAAATTTAGGAATTATGGGGTCATTTATAGTTTATTATTAGCTGAAGTTTCAATGCTGGCCAATTTTGTATGTGGTTGCTTGACCACATAGAGTAGGTGTAGATCCGCCACTGTTGCTATGGTTGCAGATTCTTTTGCCAAGGCCATGCTGCTAGTGACTGAAAATCTGTTAAATTGTTGGTTTGCAATCTGTCGTCCATCTTTCTGTTTGATTTGTTTTCTGTCCTTAGATGTGATTTTGGTCTTCTGCATTAGGAGTTATCCCATAGGGAAAATATTTACTCTCTGCATGGAGCCAGGTCAGTGTTTAGTGGATGGTCTGTTTGGTACATGTTGTGTCTGCCTCGGCGAGTTGGTTACAGGTCCTGGATCTTGTCTGAAACATGAGCTCCTTATGGCGAAGGGGACTTGGGACGGTCAGTTTCCCACGCTTGGTCACATGGGTTCACTGGATCTGTTAGGTCATATTCTTATGGTAAGAGCTCTGTTGTCCATTGGATTAGAAGACATTTGTTGATTCTAAGTTGGAACAGCTGATTCTCCCTCATGGTATGTGTTTGGGATACTTGAGGTGCAGGAGGGTGATGGTTGTGCAGAGATGAATGGAAGGGTCGAGGTTTGCTTTCTGCTCGTGATTATCATTATTGGTTATGATCTTGGAGCTTTATTTCATTTGGTCGGAACTTGTGAGCTAGTGCTAGATTAGATTGGTGATCATGGGATGAAACCAGAGAAGCTACATATGGGATAGTCGGTCCTTCTAAATTGAATTTCTTTCCCTATAAAGTTCAGCTTCAGTGTACGCCAATTTCAACCCTGATATAGATTGTTCGTTCTCCAGATATTGGACTTGCGCAACTTGGCGGAGGTGCCCTATTTTTCTTCATCATGTTATCGATGGTTCCTTTTCGTGACTTCAAGAAACTTTCGTGGCCTCATTTGATAATCAACTTCGTAGTCATGGTTTTCTCTCCCTTCGTCCGTAATTATGTGCTCTCGCAGATATTGAAATGGGGGACTTCATTCTGGAACCAAGGTTGTTTCCTATCTTCTAACCAAGAAAGCTAATATTATCCCCTCAATATAAGTAGCTTCTTTTCCCCGAACAAAAAAGTACAGTTATGTCCTAGGTCCAACCTGATGCTGAGTTATATCTGTTTGGAGTTCTTCTAAACCAACTACCTTTTCAATTCACAATAACTTCTAAAACCTGTAAAATTATCACAGTATCTCACGAAAAGGCAATATTTGGACATTCAGATTGATCTGCGGAGGTAGAATGATTGTGAGGCTGCTTTGGAGCTTCAAGATGGCACATCCTACAACAGAAAAAACTCAGTGCTCTCTATTCAAAACTCTTATTTTGTGTGAACTTATATTTTGTCACAGTTTCTTGCTTTGATTAGGGGTTTCGCCTCCTCCTTCTTGTGGTTGCAGATTGTGCTTTCAGTTGCTTGGGATGTGTTATATTGTTTGGTTTGCAATCTTTCTCTCTGTGGTTAAATTTCTTATTTGTAAGCTTCATCCCTGTGTTTCTATATCTGAGTGTTTCGTTTGTAGTACATGTTTTGGATTGGTGGAAAATAATGCCATGTATGGGAAGTCAGGTCTTGGTTTGGTCACCCTGTCAGCTTCAGTGATTTCTAGACTCTCAATGCAAAAATTGCTTTATCCCTTTCTCCGGTGTCAAATCCTTGTAATTCAAGGTGCGTCTGGATTCTGGAACCTTGAATTGGTTTGCACTGATACATTTGATCTTGTTTGGGATATGTGCATATGCTCCTCTAGCTGTAACACAGTGGTTTTGGAGATTGGATTGAAGGGTAGAGGTTTTGTTATAGTTCATGCTCTCTCTTCAGATCACATCATAATTTTGTGATGTTAATTTATCGGTTTTGGTGGCAACCCAGAATGGAACTGTTGGTTAGACCTACATAGTTGAGGATTTGAAGGTATCATGAAGCTTTTCTGAACTGTAGAACATAAAACTGGACTATAGATCAAACCTTGATTTGGATATATTCTTCCTTTGAAGCTCCTTTCTTGACTACGGATTGTATCATGAGGTTCGATTTCATCCAAAAGCGCATTAGTTAATTTGTAGGGTATAAATGATCATAGGGTACTTGCAGATGTCAATCGGATATGCATTGTGGACAGAATGGCAGGCTCGACAGTTCTTTCACACATCATAACATTTATTCCAGTTGAGAGTTCGTATATATGACTTTTGAAGTAATAGGGTTATATATTTGGTCTGCTCATTGATTTGCACTTTTGTAGTGTTGGAGATTCTTAGTGCAAGGTTGCAGAGTTGGAAAGTCTATGCTGGTTTTCTGACTGTCATGTCTGCTTTGCTGACTGTTCTGACTTCTAATCAAAAAATCTTGATGCATTTTGTCAGTTGATTTGATCTTTTGTGGCAGCTTACAGTTTCAACTTTCAACTTGCATTCAGTGGCCTCACCTCTTCGCTACAGCTTGGAGTCTTTAGTTGCGTGCACATCTGGATCTTCTCATTAGTAATCCTGAAGCTTATTAACTAGTCTCTATTGTGTTCCAACTTTGTTTGGATGGAACCTGTTCTCATCCGTTTTTGATGCGAGAAGTCACTTAGAGCCTCTTTTTCTAGAAGTCTTGGTTACTTTGTTACCATGTTTGTTTCTGGAAGTTGGGTTTCATGCCAATATTTGACTGTTTGTATCTTCGGTTTTATTAGTGCCTTCGGATGTGTTATGTTCCTCTAGCAGTAGGTCGCAGATTTATCACCTGATAGGAATGCATGTACATGAGCTCTGAAGGCAATAAAATATTCCTAAAGTTATAGACTCGAATTATTTTGGGATCATGTTTGGATGTGCTGGTTATATTGTTATACATGATCACAATTGGTTTGTCCACTTAACAATTTTCCTGGTCAGTTCAATAGGCCAACTCACATCTAATCAATTTCTGGTATATGCGGATATTGAATTTCTACGAATTAAGATCCACCTAATCTGCTATCTCTCTTCACCTGTATATTAAAAATATTAATTAATTCAAAGATCCCTCTTGAATATAGTTAGGTAATGTTGTTATGCAGAGAAAGGTTAGGAATTACTGCTATGTACTCCCTCCGTTTCAAAAATAAGATGTTTTAGCTTTGTGAAACAAATGTATCTAGACTTGTTTTAGTGTCTAGATTCACTCCAAACATGAGTGAACCTATGTACTAAAATAAGTCTAGATACATTATCTTCACAAACCTAAAACATCTTATATTTTGAAACGGAGGGAATATATGCTAAAACAAGGTAGAGGAGGAGGTTCTGAATTGGATGCTTGAACAGGCTATAGTTTGCCATGCACTCTTTATTCTTACTTCCTCTTCTTGATTAATGTCTTCTATGCTTAATATGATTTTCGATTTGTTAGTTATTGAATTTATTTTTCAGAAGTGATGTTCTTCTCGTTAGTGTTTCTTCAGTGGGATCTGGACTGCATTTCTCGGTTTGCTGGGGAATTTCCTACTTCCAGTTTGATTGTGGCTTATCTGATGATTCCTACTGACTACATACTTTTTGTCTTTACAATTATCTTTTACCATAATTCAGAAATTTCTCTTCATGCCATTCTGTTTCGTACTCCGTGCCCCTCTGTCTTCTTTGCTTTAGAGAGTAAACTTGTTGTTTATGCTATTATGTTATCATTAACTGCAGTTTCTATATGCCTAGTGATGAAGATAACACACCCTCTTAACTGTTGGTATATTCTTTATTTTCGAAACCAAAGATATTCATGCAACTTATTGTCTAGATGGATCTAGCTATTCAGGTTCTGAAATCTATAGGTTGATTTGCTTACTTTGGGTATCTAACTCCTACATTAGCAATTTATACTTGTGCCTCCATGTCTTTGTTACTGTATGTGTTATGATCTTGTCTGCAAAGTTCCATTGTGTGTCTGAATATTGCCTTTGATCGATTATGTAAGCTTGTATGCTTTTCTGAGTGTTGGTTTGGAGTGTTTGCTAATTTGTGTTTTGTATTTTTATAGTTTAATAACACTGCCTTTGCCGGTCCCAAGCCCGGGTGAGAAAATGTGGAGGGAACTACAGTTAGCTTGTTCGTATAAGTTTGTATTGGCATTCTCATGTGGTCTCTAGATATTTTGAATTGAATAGAAGTGAATGAAACGAACAAGTTAACATATTCTGAATCTGGGAGTGCAACTGTGGTTCATATATGGTTCAAACTCTAAAATGCATCCTTACTGTTATGGGGTCCAACCGGCAAAATCAAGGCAGGTGTAGTTGTTGTTAGAGCAATATAACATCATTTTTCTCCCGATCCCAAATGGAAATAAAAATAGGTAAGACTGGATATATCAACAAAACTAGGTAAGATATGATACATCTGGGGTAGTATGAGGCATTAGCGCAGGGCTGCTCCAAGGATCAAAATCTACAGTTCTCTAGAAATACTCCTGCCGTCCTCCAAGGATAAGTAAACTATCGCGAGACAAAGGGAAATTGGTATCGTATGTAAGTGGTTCATTCGATCGCAAAGTAATCATAGAAATATGTGGGATCCTTATGAATTTCCAGATTCTTCTATTGGTTATTGATCAGAGAAGTGTCTCGGTCATGTCCGCATAATTCACGAACCGTAGGGAGACACACTTAAGGATTCGATGTTGTTTAGTAGATATGGAATGTTAGTAGGGATACCAAATGTTGTTCGGAGTCTCGGATGGGATTCAGGATATAACGAGGAGATCCGTAATGGTCCGAAGAATAAGATTCATATAAGGAAAGTCTGATTCCGGAGTTCGGGAAAGATTTCGATGTTTTCATCGGAGAGATTCTAGAAGGTTCTAGAAGGTTCACCGATCCGGAAGGAGAATGGTCCATGAATGTGTCATGGGTAAGTGGAATGATTGGATCATATCCTAGGTCACTTGGTGTGTGCATTTGTAAGAGAGAATTAAAGCTCTAAATTGAAAGTCAAACGAGAGTTTGAAAAGTCAAACTAGAACAATGGTTTCCTAGTGGAAGAAGAAACAAGTCATTCTCTCAATACAACTTGGGTTTGGGTTTGGATTCAAACCCACCCCTCCCAAGGCTGCCCCCCTCTCATAAATAGAGGGGGAGGGCTGCCCCAAATCACACAAGCCCTAGCCCCTCTCCACCCGAGCCGCCGCCGCTGTCGGTCCGTCGCCGCCGCCCTAGCCGCCAACGACATCTCCTCCTCCTCCCGGTCTTATAAACCCTAGATCTCCAGGAAACCCTAAACCACCATAACTCGCACCGGCTTAGATGAAGCCCTGCGGGATCTTCCCTCTACTTCCGACACCATGCCGTCGTGCTGCCAGAATCACAAGGGGAGAACTACAACCTCCGCTACTTGCTAGAACAAGGGAGAGGAAGGTCTTCATCGAGTACCGAACGTGTGACTGACTGCGAAAGCGCTGCCGGAACGCAGCGCCGGAAGGATCGTCTACGCGATCTTGAGATCGACAAGTGTACGACTACATCACCCACGAGAATCTGCTCTCCTTAACTTCTTTGGAATCTTCGAGGGTGAGTGCTTCTATCGAATCGTTGCTACAATCTAGTAGATAGATATTGGCTTGTTTGTGTGCATGCGGTAGAAATTTTTTGTTTTCCATGCTACGAACCCCTACAGTGGTATCAGAGCCGTGTCTATATGTAGATATGTTGCAAGAGTAGAACACAATGGTCATTGTGGGTGGTGGTGCTTTTATTATCAATTGCTTTTAGTGTACTTTGCATCTTGCGGTATGATGGGATGAAGCGGCTCGGGCTAACCTTACATGACATCGTTCATGATACTTTCTCCACGCTTAACATGCAACTTGTATTGCATAAGTGGCTTTGCGGGTGTCTGTCTCTCCCATCATAGTATAGATTCAATTTACAACGGGCACTTGATAGTTCAAGCATCAACGTTGTGGTTCTTGTTCGTAAGTTAGAACGACACTTATTGAAAGCCCCAAACCACGTAAAATATGCAAAGAAAATTAGAGGCGTCTAACTTTGTGTTTGCAGGGGTGTGCTGTGATGTGATATGGCCATGATTGTGATTATATATGATGTATGCAATGTTCCTTATTGTAAGTTGGCAACCGGCAAGAGCCATACGGTTGTCTTTTAAATTACGTTAAGACCTGTGTGTCCATTCAAAGTAGTTGTAATAGTTGATGCTGGTGGACGACAACCATGAAGAGGCGCCATTGACCTTGACGCCATACCGGTGATGATGGAGATCATGTTCGTGCTTGAAGATGGAGATCGGAAGCACAAGAAGAAAGGCCATATCATATCACATATTATGAATTGCATGTGATGTTAATCCTTTTATGCATCTTGTATTGCTTAGTTCACGACGGTAGCATTATAAGATGATCCCTCAAGCACAAAAACTTCAAGTTTTAAAGTGTTCATCCTTAGTAAGCACCGTTGCTAAAGCTCATTGTTTCGAAGCACCACGTGATGATCGGGTGTGTTAGATTCTGCGAGTGTATACAACATGAGCAAGCCAGATTTTCTCATGCGGAAGCTAAGGTTTGATCTTGACGAGCCTAGCATGTACAGACATGGTCTCGGAACACGGATCACCAAAAGGTAAAGCATGAGTCATATAGTAGATATGATGAACATGTTGATTGTTCGCCATTGAAGCTACATCAACTCTCGTGATGATCGGTTTTGATGTGGTGGATTTGGTTCGTGTGATCACTAAAACAATTTGAGGGATATTGTTTTGAGTGGGAGTTCACCTAGATTAATTTAACTATTAATTAGAACTCAATTTGTCATAAACTTAGTTTAAACTATTGCAAATACTCCTGTAGATCAATGGCGGCCCCTACCATCAATTTTAATACGTTCCTAGAGAAAAAAGTTGAAAACAATGGAAGCAACTTCGCGGATTGGTTCCGCATATTGAGGATTGTCCTCAATGCTGGTAATTTGACATATGTGTTGGATGCACCGCTGGGTGACCCGCCTGCAGCTAATGCTACCGATGAGGTAAAGAATCAGTACTCCATAGTTCAGTGTGCTATCTTGTATGGTTTGGAATCGGAGCTTCAGAAAAGGTTTGAGAACCATGACCCACATGATATTGTCCGTGAACTCAAAATGATATTTGAGGCTCACGCGGCAGTTGAGAGTTATGAGGCTTCTGAAAAGTTCTTTAACTGCAATATGGAAGAGGGCAGCTCCGTCAGTGAGCACGTGCTTAAGATGTCTGGGCACGCAAGCAAGCTTCAAAGCTTGGGTATAGTGATTCCTAATGCTTTGGGGACTCACCATGTCCTCCAATCACTACCACCAAGTTAAAATAACTTTGTGATGAACTACAATATGCAAAACATGGGCAAGTCGTTACCCGAACTCTTCTCCATGTTAAAGTCTGCAGAAGTGGAGATCAAGAAAGAGCACCAAGTGTTGTTGGTGAATAATACCACCAAATTCAAGAAGCAAGGCAAGTCTAATAAAAAGGGAAACTTCAAGAAGGGCGGTAAGAAAGTTACCGTGCCGGCGAAGAAGACCAAGGCTGGGCCTAAGCCTGATACTGAGTGCTTTTACTGCAAGGGAGAAGGTCACTGGAAGCGGAATTGCCCAAAGTACTTGGCGGATTTGAAGAACGGCAACATCAAGAAGAAAGGTATATCCGATATACATGTTATTGATGTGTATCTCACTAGTACTCGTAGTAGTGTCTGGGTATTTGATACTGGTTCGGTTGCTCATATTTGTAACTCGAAACAGGTACTGCAGAATAAACGGAAGCTAGCGTAGAACGAGGTGACGATGCGCGTTGGAAATGGATCAAAGGTTGATGTGATCGCGGTCGGAACGCTACCTCTTCATCTACCATCGGGATTAGTTTTATACTTAAATAATTGTTATTTGGTGCCTGCGTTGAGCATGAACATTATATCCGGATCATGTTTATTGCGAGACGGTTACTTGTTTAAGTCCGAGAATAATGGTTGTTCGATTTATATGAGTAATATGTTTTATGCACATGCACCTTTGATAGATGGTCTATTCTTATTGAATCTTGATTGTGGTAATACACACATTAATAACATTGAAGCTAAACGTTTGAAATTGAGCGATAAATCAACCTATATGTGGCACTCTTGTCTTGGTCATATTGGAGTGAATCGTATGAAGAAACTCCATTCCGATGGACTTCTTGAATCACTTGATTTCGAATCACTTGAAAGATGCGAAGCATGTCTGATGGGTAAAATGACTAAGAATCCATTTTCTGGTATGATGGAGCGAGCTACGGACTTATTGGAAATCATACATACCGATGTGTGTGGCCCAATGAGTGTAGCATCGCGTGGTGGTTATCGTTATGTTCTTACCTTCATGGATGACTTGAGTAGATATGGGTATATCTATTTCATGAAACATAAGTCTGAAACTTTCAAGAAGTTTAAGGAATTTCAAAGTGAGGTAGAGAATCAACGTAACAAGAAGATTAAATTTCTACGGTCTGATCGTGGAGGTGAATATCTAAGTTACGAGTTTGGCGAGCATTTGAAGAAATGCGGAATACTTTCACAATTGACACCGCCGGGAACGCCACAGCGTAATGGTGTGTTCGAACATCGTAATCGAACTCTCTTAGATATGGTTCGTTCTATGATGCCACTTACAGATTTCCCGCTATTGTTTTGGGGTTATGCATTAGAAACAGCTGCATTCACTTTAAATAGGGCACCATCTAAATCCGTTGAAATGACACCGTATGAATTATGGTTTAGGAAGAAACCTAAATTGTCGTTCCTTAAAGTTTGGGGTTGTGAAGCTTATGTAAAGAAGTTACAGCCGGACAAGCTTGAACCCAAAGCGGAAAATGCGTCTTCATAGGATACCTGAAGGAAACTATTGGGTATACCTTCTATCCGAGGGCAAAATCTTCGTTGCCAAGAATGGATCCTTTCTAGAGAAGGAGTTTCTCTCGAAAGAAGTGACTGGAAGGAAAGTAGAACTCGACGAGGTTGTTGAACCTTCTCTCAAACTTGCGAGTAGCGCAGCACCGGAAGTAGTTCCTATGGCGCCTACACCAACAAGAGAGGAAGCTAATGATGTTGATCATGAAACTTCCGTTGAAGTTACTACGGAACCTCGCAGGTCAATGAGAACTCGTACCACTCTTGATTGGTATGATCCCGTTATGAGTGTCATGTTGGTGGACAACACCGATGACCCTGCGACATATGAGGAAGCAATGATGAGCCCAGATTCCAATAAATGGCAAGAAGCCATGAAATCCGAGATTGGATCCATGTACGAAAACCAAGTATGGACTTTGGTGGACTTACCAGATGACTGGAAGGCTGTCGAGAACAAATGGATTTTCAAGAATAAAACAAATGCTGATGGTAATGTTACTGTCTATAAAGTTCGACTTGTCGCAAAAGGGTTTCGACAAATTCAAGGAGTTGACTACGATGAGACTTTCTCACCGGTAGCGAAGCTAAAGTCTGTGAGGATTATGTTAGCAATCGCTACATATTATGATTATGAGATATGGCAGATGGATGTCAAAACGGCATTCCTCAATGGAGACATTGATGAAGAGTTGTATATGATGCAACCCAGAGGTTTTGTTGATTCTAAAGATGCTAACAAGGTATGCAAACTTCAACGGTCCATATATGGATTGAAGCAAGCATCCCGAAGTTGGAATCAACGTTTTGATAAGGTAATCAAGAGCTTTGGTTTTATACAAACTTATGGAGAAGCTTGTATTTACAAGAAAGTGAGTGGGAGCTCTGTAGCATTCTTAATAATATATGTAGATGACATATTGTTGATTGGGAATGATGTAGACCTTCTTAATAGTGTCAAGGATTGTTTGAATAATAGTTTTTCAATGAAAGATCTTGGCGAAGCAGCTTATATATTAGGCATAAAGATTTATAGAGATAGATCGAGGCGCCTAATATCATTGTCACAGAGTACATATTTGGACAAAGTTCTAAAGAGGTTTGGAATGGAAGATAGCAAGAAAGAGTTCTTGCCCATGTTTCCCAATACGACCTTGAGTAAAACTCAAGTCCTGCAACGGCAGAAGATAGAGAAAGGATGAGTAAGACTCCCTATGCCTCAGCCATAGGATCTCTTATGTATGCCATGCTATGTACTAGACCCGACATTGCATATGCTGTTAGTTTGACTAGCAGATATCAAAGTGATCCAGGAGTAGATCATTGGACAGCGGTCAAAAACATCCTTAAGTACTTGAGAAGAACTAATGATATGGTTCTTTTTTATGGAGGTGGTGAACAGCTCGTTGTTAATGGTTACACCGATGCTAGTTGTAACACCGATCCGGATGATTCTAAATCTCAATCTAGATACGTATTTACTTTGAATGGTGCAACAGTTAGCTGGAGGAGTGCAAAGCAAAGTGTTGTGGCAAGATCTTCAACTGAATCGGAATACATAGCTGCTTCGGAGGCTTCACAAGAGGCGATATGGATGAAGGAGTTCATTGCAGATCTCGGTGTGGTTCCAAGTGTGCTGGACCCAATGTCTATCTACTGTGATAACATGGGCGCCATAGCCAATGCGCAAGAACCAAGGTCACACAAGAAGCTGAAGCACATCAAGCTACGTTTTCACGCTATTCGAGAGCATGTCCAAGATGGTGACATAAAGATTTGCAAAGTACACATAGATCTGAATGTGGCGGATCCGTTGACTAAACCTCTCTCGAGGGCAAAACATGACCAGCACCAAACCGCCATGGGTGTTTGGTATATTACCATGTAATCTAGATTAGTTGACTCTAGTGCAAGTGGGAGATTGTTGGAGATATGCCCTAGAGGCAATAATAAAAATGGTTATTATTATATCTTTGTGTTTATGATAAATGTTTACATTCATGCTATAACAGTATTAACCGGAAACATTAATACTTGTGTGATTTGTAAACTAAATTAGAGTCCCTAGTAAAGTCTCTATGTAATACTAGCTTGTTGGTTAATAGATGATTGTGGTTTCCTGATCATGAACATTGAGATGTTGTTAACAACAAGATCATATCATTAGGAGAATGGTATGATGGACATACTCCTATAGATAAGCGTAGCATTAAGATCAAGTCATTTCAATAGTTCGTTTGCTATAAGCTTTCTGATACATACTAACCTAATTCCTTCGACCATGATATCATGCTAATCACCATCACCGGAAGGATGCTTTGATGACAGCAAACACCACACCGTAACTGGGTGGCTATAAAGGTGGAATTGAGTGTTCGGAAAGTATGGGTTGAGGCACATGGATCAAGAGTGGGATCTGTCCATCCATATGACGGATAGATATACTCTGGGCCCTCTCGGTGGAATGTCATCCAATTAGCTTGCAAGCATGTGACTGGCTCACAAGGGATCACATATCATGGGAACGAGAAAAGAGTACTTATCGGTAACGAGGTTCAACTAGGTATGCAGAGATACCGACGATTAAAACCTCGGATAAGTAAACTATCGCGAGACAAAGGGAAATTGGTAACGTATGTAAGTGGTTCATTCAATCGCAAAGTAATCGTAGAAATATGTGGGAGCCATATGAATTTCCAGATTCCTCTATTGGTTATTGATCGGAGAAGTGTCTCGGTCATGTCCGCATAATTCACGAACCGTTGGGAAACATACTTAAGGATTCGATGTTGTTTAGTAGATATGGAATGTTAGTAGGGATACCGAATGTTGTTTGGAGTCTCGGATGGGATCCGGGATATCACGAGGAGATCCGGAATGGTCCGGAGAATAAGATTCATATAAGGAAAGTCCGATTCCAGAGTTCGGGAAAGATTCAGATATTTTCATTGAAGAGATTATAGAAGGTTCACCGATCCGGAAGGAGAATGGTCCATGAATGTGTCATGGGTAAGTGGAATAATTGAATCATATCCTAGGTTACTTGGTGTGTGCATTTGAAAGAGAGAATTAAAGCTCTAAATTGAAAGTCAAACGGGAGTTGGAAAAGTCAAACTGGAACAATGGTTTCCTAGTGGGAGAAGAAACAAGTCCTTCTCTCAATCCAACTTGGGTTTGGGTTTGGATTCAAACCCACCCCTCCCAAGGCTGCCCCCCCCCTCTCATAAATAGAGGGGGAGGGCTGCCCCAAAGAACACAAGCCCTAACCCCTCTCCACCCGAGCCGCCGCCGCCACTGGTCCATCGCCGCCGCCCTAACCGCCGCCGACACCTCCTCCTCCCGATCTTCTAAACCCTAGATCTCCGGGAAACCCTAATACACCATAACTCGCACCGGCTTAGGCGAAGCCCTGCGGAATTTTCCCTCTACTTCCGACACCATGCCTTCGTGCTGCCGAAATCGCGAGGGGAGAACTACAACATCTGCTGCCTGCTATAACAAGGGAGAGGAAGGTCTTCATCGAGTACCGAACGTGTGACCGACTACGGAAGCGCTGCCGGAACGCAGCACCGGAAGGATCGTCTACATGATCTTGAGATCGGCAAGTGTACGACTACATCACCCACGTGAATCTGCTCTCGTTAACCGCTTTGGAATCTTCGAGGGTGAGTGCTTCTATCGACTCGTTGCTACAAACTAGTAGATAGATCTTGGCTTGTTTGTGTGCATGCGGTAGAAATTTTTTATTTTCCATGCTACGAACCCCTACAGATGTCGACGGTGAAATTGTGGCATGTTGCAACATTTTCTGGTTTTCTAGTTATGCCCTTGTTCAGACAGCACTTCCTCTCCCTCGTCTGGCATTGCTCGCTCACTCCTGTAGCATGCCCACTCCTTTCCACGGCATCGGCGGCGCCGTCTCCCCCTCAAGTCCGCTTCGCCGTCACCCTCTCCCCGGTCTTGTTTGCCGCTGCCCTCTCCCTCACCCGGCCTCCGGCACCGGTGCTCTCTCCCTTGCGTAGCCCTCTTCCCCTCGTGTTCACGATGGGGTTTTCCCCTCCGTTGGCTAAATCTGCAACAGTGTTGTTGGATCTTCATAGGGTGTGTTTGATCTGTTGATCCAAGGGCATGGTCGAGCGGTGGTTGTAGCCAGTTCGTTCGCTTGCATGTAACTTGCCAACCCCGCACCCCCAGCTTCAACGTCTCTTTGTCTCTCTCCGTCTCTTCTAGTGTCCCCTCTCCGCACCGCGCGCTACTCTCTTTGATGTCATGGGAGCTACCAACGTGTATATGGATGTTTTCGAGGAGGACCGTCAACAATATCGTAGCAACAGCTCGAGAAGTACACCCTAGGACGGCGCTCGAAAAGCAGTGGTACCCGCTTTGTAGGCAGCGGGACTAGGAGCTCCTGGATAGCACTCTGCGGGCGCTGAGCGTGACGGCGCATCGCTTCTCGGAACGTGATCTCCCGTGAGCGTCCGAGGGGGCTGACCGTCGACCGTCTCATTCCACGCCTTCCGCCACCTTTTTTGTACTTTGTTGGGCTAGATTGTGCTGAGGCCCAAGCCAACGGTCTCTTTTCATCCTTTTTTATTTTTATTTTCTCTCTTTCTCCTCAGCTTCGGACCGTTGTTTATGGAACTTGTGGTACTTGGTTGGTGCTTTATTTATAAAGCAGGCGGAAGTCTGTTTCTAAGAGAGATAATATTTTGTACAACTTATCTCTAATGATTTCTCTAGATAATGTAAAGGGCTAAAGAAAAACATGCTCTCTCTAGCATTGTACTACCCTTACAAATAAAATTTGTTAGCGAGCACTCCATCAATTGCGTAAACACGTTAGCTGATTCGACAGGCCACGTTCTGCACCAGAGACAACGACCCTCATGCTCCCCACCTCCTTTCCTCCTTTTCCACGTTCTCATCCAGTTCGTCGTGGATCGTGGACATGGTGAGCAATCAACGCACAGAGACGGGTATCATATGCCCGACCATGTCTCCCGAGCAACCTAGAATTTCCATGTCATGTTGCTGACCTGCCAGCCGTCCACCCGCCCTGAACCGCCGAACTAGCATGGATCTGACCCGGTCACCAGTCCCACTCCCTTTTGATTTTCACCCCAAACTCGGATTTATGTTATGTGCTTGGTAAAATTAAATGCTAGTTTTATTTCATATTTATTAGAGCGAAAACTGTAAATAGTTCTAAATCGCCTATTCACCCCCGTAGACGACATCCAAGTCCTTTCACACATGAGGGTGACAAACAAGCTATAAAGGGTCGACAAAGTCTTAGATTTTAGTGACAAACCCTATGAGTTTTGGAAATTATACTTAATGATCTTGTCTGTGTTCTCCAACACTCATGTCGGGGTTGCGTGACAGGGGTTGTGATCATACCATCGGCATATTTTTGGGTGAAAATCGACGTGATATTAGTGGTGGAACTGACGCCCCTTCCGACTAGCTAGACCGCTACTTGTTTCATCTTCTAGCTGAGATTATCATGCAGGGTCTACAGAAGTACAATATGATGACTTCTACTTGATACATGATCATACATTGTGAATATCGTGGTTGGTTAGCACTATTTCTGCTCTTTATTATCCATGAAACCCAAGACGGCAAATGCATAAGATTTCGCGAAATGTGTTCATTTAAAGAAAATAAAGTATACTCCGTACATGTATTAGTACAATCAATACATCTATTAGGAAGCTACTTCGGTGGGGGAATGGATGCTCACAACAATACGATACTACCCATGTACTTGTTTCGACAATACTAAATTCAATGAAAGCATAATTGCATGGTTGATGCCCCCACATGTGTTTCTATTTAAGCAAGAGAAGGCAAATGGAGCGAGATCATACTTCACCAAACAAACCATCATGCTTATGCATACTTGAGATTGAGCAATGAGTAGAACCCATTCATCGCTAGTTTCACAACAGCCTACGTCACATGCACACACGTCTTGGTCTTGGTTGGAATTGCTTTTATAGTGTTGTTGAAATCCAGCCTGATACATCCTAGGAGCTAGAGGCATCAGGATTTGCTAGTGTGCTGACCTGAATTGTCTATACATGAAGTAGCATTATCATGATGATCGGATGGATATATACTACTCTTCAATGTTTCATCATGGTACCGGGAGTCAGGTCAAGTATAGTACTAATTGACTTTGAAGAACTTTGATTTCGTGAGGCACTCTAGGTTTATTTTGTCAAGACACGTTTTCAGGTAGCCAATGATCATTTCAAAGATGTGTATGTTGGCCTGATCAGTAGATCTATCGGAAATGTAAGAACATTGGTGGATAGACTTAATTTCATAGAGAATTGAAGGTAGAGAAAACTCTTAATATGTCACATTAACTCAAAGACTAGAATCCTTTACAACAACAAACTATATGTTCAAGCACATGAACGAAGATAAAATTCCAATAGCTATATATGACAAGTTCTTCAAACATTGATATTAACCTGCCAAAATAAGGAGTCTAGCATGTTAAATTTTGCAATGACTATCGAAGACCAAATGCTAAAAGATTAAAGGGGCACACAGAAAAAGTTAACATTTAACCAAAGTACGAGCTCACTACTGGAATGGGAAGCTACGCCGACGGCCAAACGTCGGGGCCGTCGGCGTAGCCATCGTCCAGGCTAGCCCGGCCAAGCAGTCGTCAGCGTAGAATTGCCCTCGGCATATTCTATGCTACGCCGACGGCTGCACTTGGCGTAGCTATTTTTTATTTTATCTCATTAAACTTTGAAAAATCATAACTAAATCATTCTAATTCGGAAAAATATAAATAATATATCAAAAATTGCAAAAAATAAGACCTATCTATCTACACTCAAATAAAAATTAAGTAAAACATAAAACATTATATATAGATTAAAACGGGCATAAAAAATTCAAAAACGATCGAAACAATGTGAAACCTTCGCGTGGTGTTATATTATGTGACATAGTTAGAAGGAAAAATATCAAACTTGGTATATTGATTATGTCTCAAAGAAACCTTCACAAAATGACCTATCTCATTCGAGGTTTCTTGGCTTTGGGTCAAATGACCAATGTTATGGCTAGAATCAAGGCATAGTTTGTGATAATGTGCCCATATTGTGCATACACATGCATCATGGGATGGCGAACAATATTGCAGGAGGAAGTTTTCCTTTTCATCGCACCAAAAATCCATTTTACATTTTCCGAGCACAAAAAACGGACGGTTTTATGAAGCAACCACCAAATGGCTAATTTAAAATGCTACCACCACATTTTACAAAAATACTATACCACCTTATATGGACAATGTCCCAACAGGGGGATCCGAAACCTTTCCATCCACCTATGGTGAAAAAGACAAATTCCTGCCGAATCGGTAGGAAGTGAGTCATATATAAACTACAGGTACATGATCCGATGCTCATGTTTTTTTACAAAAATCATTTTTAGGTTCACAATATGCTATTTTATCAAAGATCCAATGCAAGTTTAGCGAGGCTCGGCCCCGAGCAAAGAATCTTCATGCGCGCCGTTTGACAAAATTTGACGATAGTTTAAAACGGGCATAAAATAATTCAAAAACGATCGAAACAATGCGACACCTTCGCGTGGTGTCATATTATGTGACTTAGTTATAAGGAAAATTATCAGACTTGATATATTGATTATGTCTCAAAAAACCTTCACAAAATGACCTATCTCATTCGAGGTTTCTTGGCTTTCGGGTCAAATGACCAATGTTATGGCTAGAATCAAGGCATAGTTTGTGATAATGTTCCCATATTGTGCATACACATGCATCATGGGATGGAAAACAATGTTGCAGGAGGAAGTTTTCCTTTTCGTCGCACCAAAAAGCCATTTCCCATTTTCCGAGCACAAAAAACGGACGGTTTTGTGAAGCAACCACCAAATGGCTAATTCAAAATGATAACAACATATTTTACAAAAATACTATACCACCTTATATGGACAATGTCTCAATAGGGGGATCCGAAACCTTTCCGTCCACCTCTGGTGAAAAAGACAAATTCCTGCCGAATCGGTAGGAAGTGGGTCAGATATGAACTACAGGTACATGATCCGATGCTCATGTTTTTTTACAAAAATCATTTTTAGGTTCACAATATGCTATTTTATCAAAGATCCAATGCAATTTTTCCTTTTCATCGCACCAAAAAGCCATTTTTCATTATCCGAGCGCAAAAAGGGGATTTTCTAAAGCAACCACAAAATAGCTAATTCAAAAAAGGAGGGTTTGTGATTATTTGATATGGATATCATATTTGGATTCCTCTCATTTTTTGATCAATTTATACATATTATTTTTTGAATTCTGATTTACAGATTTAAAGATATTAATTATTCCATATTAAATAGAAAAATACAAAAAAGTAAAATTATTATATTTTTATTTGAATTCAATAATATTTTTATTTATTCATTAATGTTTACTTAAATAATTGTTTGTAATTTCAAAAAATACAAACATGTGACATGATGATATAAGAGTTAATAGGATTGATATCATAGTATTGAAAACAATGTATGAATTACTTTGCGGAAACGGATTCTGAAGGAACGAGGAAGTTAAGCATGCTAAAGCTGGAGTAGTATTAGGATGGGTGACTAGCCGGGAAGTTTGACTAAGACTGAAATTTAAGCAAATATTAAGTGTAATTAGTATTAAAAATGTTCAAAGTGGGAGATTAACGAGTCAAACAATAAAAAAATTGAGAAAAAAACGTCCCTCGCAAACGGTGCGTGTCCGATCACGTCCTTCCAGACCGAGGCCAAGACCCAACATGTACCCACAAACGGATCGGACTACGCGGCGGGGGTCGATTCGGTGCAAACCAGGCCAAAAACTGGGGCTGGTTTGCTGTAGAGGTCCCAACCTTTAATAAGGTAGAGATCCCTGTGTTTACAATGCTAGTCCCTGGATCAATAGCTAGCATCCACAATTAAGATGTAATATCAAGAAACAAAGGTCATAATACAACTTTATAACCAGGAATAAAATAATTTTATTACATCTTACATAGCTCATTTGGCTATCTCATTACAATGCAGCAGAATATAACAATAGCATGGGGTCCTTCATCTTCAAAGTGCCACAGACAGTCATGTTGGTTGTAGACTTGTAATCCTAATCAATAAACTTCACTAACATCAAACAAACCTGCAACATAATAAGTTACAGCCACAAGGGTCAATACATTTGAATTGTATTGGCAAGTGATACTATGATAGTATAGTGGAGTCTATCACCTATATGCATTTGGCTAAGTAGAGCTTAGGCTTTCTTTGCTCAAAATAGATTTTCCTTATCATTTGAAAACACTAAGTTTTTGCTTGACAAAAATCACCCAAGGCATCTCCCAATAGAAATTGGTGATCCTTCAACCCTTGTTCAACCACAAAGTTTTAACTTAGAAATTTGGATGAGGAGATTCTTGATAGCTTCCATGTCTTGATGCTCAAATTGTCCTTTACCAGGGACATGGCTAAGTACTCAGATTTTACACTCTGTAGAGGTGGTGCACTTTCCCCCACAAGACTTGGTTTCACCAAGACAAGATCTTTCAGAAGCCTTCCCTTAGACCAGAATAGACGCGCTCCAACCTATCAAACCCTACCACCAACTGCCCATTTGGCTAAGTTATTGCAACCTATATGATCCAGGCAGAGCCCATAATGCCAAGTGGCTGCACTTGAAGCTTCTCAACATTTGACATCTCAAATCTCTTTGTTCCTGGGTGGCCATCCACAAGTGAGATACACAAGATAAACCATAGAAATGGGCCTTATGTAACCACTCAACACAAACCATTCCTTCCATTCCACCCAGGTGATTCATTCACTTAGTTGTTTTATTACACAAAACACAAGTCCTTGACATAGAAATATTCCATAGCATGAATATAATCCACCCATGTTTTCTACTAGCTAAGCTAAGCATGATAGTAGTAGGAATCTTAACTTAGGAAATTTTCTACTAAGGTTTCATCTACTAGGATTTCCCATGGCATAGTTTATACCTAGCAAAATTCCATGCAAATCCTACTTAGAAATATCACTAATGCATAGTGAAAATAATGGGACAAAAGTATGAAGCATCACTTGCCTTTTTGGTAGAGAATATAAGTTCACTCCTTGATCTTGAAATGATCACACTCTTCAAATCACTACAATTCAATCAAGCAAGGCACAATTTCAATCTACCATTCAAGCAAACATCACATAAAATAATAGAAACAAAGCAATGCATGCAAGCATGCCAAAGATGGTTTATTTGAAAAAGTGGTTTCTAATGGGTTATAAACATTTTAAAACACCTATTGGTCATTTTATATAAGTGTCAAAATCATTTGCAAAAGATTTTACATATAAATCATTTTTAAATCAAATCAATATTTTATGTGGTTGAAAATGCCTTTAGCAAAGCAACAATCTTTATAGGGTTCACAAAATACATTTTTAATTCTAAAACTTGGTGTTTGGGGTCAGAGGGTTTAAATCAAAACATTTCCCAAGGTTTTTCTCTAAAAAGTATTTTCAACATATAAACAACATTTTTATTTGACTAGAAATGCATTAATTCAAAGATTTATTCTCTTGCTTCACAAAATATGTTTTTGAATCCACAAGTTGGTTTCTATGGTCAGTAGGTTCAAACAATCCATTTGCCAAAGATTTTATCACAAAAGTAATTTTAGAATGAATTTTATATTCTAAATATGCCTACACAAGTTTCTGCAAAAACAACCAATTTAACAGAAGCAATTTACTAAACAAAGTGCATGGTTGGATAGGATTTGTCTTTGCTGATTCCATTGATATAAAATTTGCAAAATTTGGACGTGTCGATCAAAAATTATGAATTTCTGCAAGTTTGAGTATCTAATATAATAGTTTTTGTTTTTAAAACAAAATGTTGGCCACGTGTTGTGTTTTGATTGGCCGAAAACGTTTTGCGTGGATCAGCTGTTGTGGGGCATTAGATCTAACTGAAAACGTGCGGCACAGATCAAAATATACCTCTTTGCTCAAGTTCTTTAGCGTGCGTTGGATCTACATCCTACGGCTGACGATCAAACAACCATCGAGTGGCGGTGCTGGCGACGACAACAGGCGGCGGCGTGCTCTGGCGGTGAAGTTGTCGGAGTTACAGGAGGCGAGAGGAGTAGGGGAGAAGCTCACCAGAATCATCGTGGCGAGGGGATGCTCGACGTGTGCTCGGTTGGCGAAGGGGCATACAGAGTCAACGTTGATTGCTCGTCGGAGATCGAGACTGCGTCGGTTGCTCTCTGTTGGAGACGGAGGCGACGCTATGGGCCATGCTAAGAAGAGAAAAGTGTTGCGTTAGGTGCGCACGATGCTGGGGATCACACACGTATCAAACAGAGGGAGAGGGGAAGTTGGGCTTACGAGGGATGGTCGCCGGAGTTCGAGCTGACGATGGCGGAGCTCAGTCGAAGATGTTGCCGAGGATACAGGGCACGCGCGGGCGAGAGAGAGAGGTACCGAGAGATGCGCCTAGCGATGGGGAGTGTGATCGTGTGGTCGAGGAGGCGAGGGGCGACGGGGTTTGGCCGGAATCGTCGCCGGAAGGCGTCGGAGGCAGTGGCGGTGTGGAGATGAATTAGGACGGCCTGACGGCAGAAAGAGAGGAGCGAGAGAGGAGAAATGGAGAGGAGGTACAGGCGCTTAATGGAGCGTGGTCGCAGGGGGTAATGGCTGCGTCAATGCCGCGAATTTAATCGAGCTTTAATCGGCTGAAATAGCCGGCGAGGTGAGGGGCGAGGTCATCGCGGGGTTGAAGAAGCTGACGGGGCAGGTGGTGGGGCCTGCTAGTCAGTGAGGGGGCGGGTCGAACCAACGGTGCGAACCGTTTTCCGCGGGGAGAGAGGGAGTGGGCTACTGGGCCTGTTGGGCTAGGTTAGTTGGGCTGTCTGCTTGTTTCATTTTTTTTGTACAGATAGTTTTTCCTTTTTTTTTTCTATTTATCTGTTTTGATTTTGTTTAATCATTTCAAACATTCATTTGAATTCAAACTTTAACAAAACTTTGTGTAGGTTTTAATACTGATTAATAATACATTCCAAAGTCAAAATTAGAATAATATATTTATTCTTTTTAGGGCATTTTAATTAATTAAAATAGGCCCTTGTATTAATTCAAATAAGATTTAATAATGTTTTTCAAACTCTATTTGAAATCTAAATCTTTCCAAATCTTTTCAGTAGGTTTTATTTATTTATTGGGTTGTCAAATAGTTCACCTTGAATTATTTGGAAAATATTTAATATAATTTATAAACCATTTGAATTGGGTATTTGTTTTAATTCCAATGAAATTAAATATAGTTTTAATTCCATAAATTTTATTTGGAAGATTTCTTTGATCTTATTTAAGTTAATTAAATAACTTTGATTTCACTTGGGTGAATTCCAATACTATTTTCCCAAGATTTAATTAATCATTCTTATTAGAGATTTGTCTTTAATCAAAATAGAATTTGGTTAATGCCATTTTATTTTATTTGAAAATTCTTTATCCATTATTTTATTTGGATTTGGATTATATTTATTCCATTTCCTTATGGATTAGGTCAAGATTTAATTTGGCCTTTAAATATTCCTCATTTAATATTTCTTTCTCTATCTTATAAAATCCATAACTTTTTATTTATAGATCCAAAGTTGGTGATTTCAATTTGTAAAATCCTATTAGATATTTATTTATCCTCTTAAATATCTTTAGATTATTTGCTCACCATTTGGTGTGAATTTTTAGATAGGTGCTTTATTAGCTTTGGAAATTCAATTTCCTTATCTTATTAAATTCATAAGATTTTATATTTGGTTCTAAATTGAATGAAATCATTTTCTATGGTTTTATAGTATTTCTATCTGTCATTCTTGATCATTTGTAAATGTTTGTTGACAAAATTTTATATGGATCAAAACCATGGTCTTAGAGATATCTTGGAAATGATTTTATTCCATTAAGGTTTTAGGGTTTTGGTTTATTTTCCAAATTTTTAAATTTCCAGATGCATTTATGAAGAATGCATTTCACTTGATTTGAATTTAGTTGGATAACATTAACCAAAGTTTGTTCAAGGTGGGATTTTAAGTTTCCATTTAGAAACAAAAGTTTATTTTCACCCTAATTTTCAACATTTATTTATTTTGTTTATTTATTTTTCACATTACAAGATTTGGAAAATCTTGGGATGTGACATTTGCTGGGCTCAGGCGCCGGCCTCGGCCGCCTGCGTCCATAGCTGGGCCCATGCATCATACACACAAAAATCCCTAAATAACTGGCTGTCATTGCATAAATTTCTGGGCCCGCGTGTGGTATATACAAAATTACTAGTAGCATTAATTAAACTAACTAAATAAACTAACTAAGCATTGCACCGTCCTGGCCGCCGAAGGCCGCTTCCTGGCCGGAGGTTTCGTCCTTAGCCGCCTGCACCCGTCGGGCCACCAAGGCAGCGGTCTTGACCTTTGTTGCCTGCCTCCGGCGGTGGCGCGTCAGGGTCTCCACCTTCCTCATCATGTCCGTCTTTGTTGCATGTCTCCTCTCTCGCCTCCCGGTTGGCCGTGGCCAGGAGCACCTCCGTTGGGCCACCGCCACCACCGCAACACGCAAGGTGGTCGCGTCCTTCAGCACCTCCGCCAGCACCTCCCATTTGACCACCGCACGCACCTCTGCCAAATCCTCCCGTTGGGCGGCGGCGTTCTTGGACAAGGCCGCGGCCTCCACAAGCACGTCCCGCTTGACCGCATCCGCCAGCTCCCGCTTGACCGCATCCGCCAGCTTGCCCCGTTTGGCGGCGTCCTTGGACAAGACGCTGCCCAAGGCCGCGGCCTCCGCCATCTCATGCGCCTCCTCCATCATGGCTTCAGCGGCGAGCCGACGGCTGATGTCTACGCACTTTTATTCTTGTAGACAATTGTTGGGCCTCCAAGTGTAGAGGTTTGTAGAACAGCAGCAAGTTTTCCCTTAAGTGGATTACCCAAGGTTTATCGAACTCAGGGAGGAAGTGGTCAAAGGTATTCCCTCTCAAGTAACCCTGCAATCAAGATACAAGAAGTCTCTTGTGTCCCCAACACACCCAATACACTTGTCAGGTGTATAGATGCACTAGTTCGGCGAAGAGATAGTGAAATACAAGTGGTAACGGTGCCAGAAAATAGCTTCTGACTTGTTGTTGACGTGGGGTAACGTGTGTGAAACTTAAATAAAGATGGAAGCAAGCACACATGCAACATATCTAGATGTAAACGGTGTTTCAATGTGTATAAACAAGGCCTAGGGATCATACTTTCACTAGTGAACACTCTCTCATATAAATATCTTCCTTTTATGATACTACTCTTAACTACTCTCCGGTTGAACGCTCTAATCCATGGTAGGGCCGTCCCCAATCTAGATAACCCCATACTATCACCTTGAGCACTAGATGGTTCCAACAAACACCACAATTTCATAGAGATATCCAACTCAAAATATAACTCATAACAAATATATATGTAGTCTAGCTTAAGTGTCACACAGGGCATGCACGCTGTCACTTTCACATACATGGGGAAAGCATAGATCTATTAAAGCACAATGAGTATTTATGTAGACTCAAGCCTAAGTGCCACCATGGCATGCACGCTGTCACTTTCACACACATGGGGAGAGCAGAGATCTATTGAAGCACTTGAGTAGCAAGGTAGATCTACTTGATTACAAAGCTCATGACCACAACAAGATCATGCATAGAGAGAGAGAGAGAGATGAACGCATAGCTACCAGTAGAGCCCTTAGCCTCGAGGAAGAAATACTCCCTCCTCATCATGGGAACCAGCAACGGTGATGAAGATGGTGGTGGAGATCGATGGAGATGGCTCCAGGGGCACTTCCCTGTCCCGGCAGGGTGCTGGAACAGAGACTTTCTGTCCCCCGAATCTCCCCTTCGGTGGCGGCGGCATTGCGGAACTTTTTCTGGAAGTATGATGGATTATTTAGGGTTTTCTCCCTGGGGGATTTTTATTGGCGAAGGAGGCAAGGTCGGTGGAGGGCCAGGGGTCCCACACCCCCTGTAGGCACCACCTAGGCTTGCCCACGCCTAGGGGGTGCGGCCACCCTGGTGTCCTCCTCCACCTCTGCTTCGTGGTTCCGTGTTGCTCTGAGAAATTAAGGACTTTGGATTTTGTCCCGTCCAATTCCGAGAATATTGATTTTCTGCCTTTTCTAGAACCAAAAACATAAAAAACAGGCAACTGGCACTGTGGCATCTTGTTAATAGATTAGTCCAAAAAAACATAGAAAAACACCTTAAAGTGTAGAGAAAGCATAAGACAAATGATACAAAACAAGCATGGAACATCAAAAATTATAGATACGTTTACGACGTATCAAGCATCCCCAAGCTTTACTCCTGCTCGTCCTCGAGTAGGTAAGTGATAAAAGAATCATTTTTTAGGTGACATGCACCATCAAAACCAAGATCAAACCATTTGCAAGCATTGAAAGCTGGGATCAAAGAAATCTAAACATGAGCATAAAAGATGGAGTTCTAACAGTAAGACAAAGTAAATATGCATGCAACATGAAAGATTACAAACAAAGATCATGAATAACATGCATTGAAGAACGTTTGTTTCACATACAGAAAACATGGCATAGTGGCAATCAGCTTGTCCCTCATGGAGTAGCAAATAGATGCATAGGACACCTTCAAAGTTTATAAGAGTGACTAGGTACAAGTAGTATAAGAACAAGCAATATCAACAATATGCATCAATCAATAAGTTTTAGGACAATGCACATAGAACTAAGAATGACAACTATGCTCTTTTAATTGGTGCCTAAGGATAGAAGGTGGAGACTCAATATAAAAGTGGAAGAAAGACCCTTCATAAAGGGAAGCAGAGATTTCAAGTCTCATAAAGAGCTTCCAAAAATTATGGTACTTGTTAGCTTTCAGCCCTCATTGCCCCTATCATAAGCATCTTGAAGTGATTAAGGTTAAAGTGAACAAAGATGGAGTATATGCTTTTTGGGTCCAGGTAAGTTCTTGTCACTGTAAGTATTTGCATATCATTGAGAACCGCTAACGGGGTACCCCTTGCACATGGTACAGGAGCTACCATAACCAAAAAGACAAGGCAAGCAGACAATGAGCATCTCAGCGATCTTTTTATTTACTATGTGCATAGCTTTTTTTAGGATGCTTCACAGAATGCTCATTATGGTGATGCTGCAAGTTTCCACTATGATTAGGCATGACTTAGGCTAGCGGCCCAGGCGTTTCTTTTAACACAAAATACATAACTCCATGGACTTACAAGCTCCCTCTTTATTTCAGACCGGTGACATCCATAGACAAAAGAGCATGATATCAACTGTGTACAAAGTACAAGTGCGATGTTGAAAGCATTCCCCGTGATAGCACGGTTCTGCTAATTCCAATGTATAAGTGCAAGCATATACAACATAGATGACACAATGGTTCAAGTTTATTAGGGGCAAGGAATAAAGTGTGCCATCAAGTTTGTGGGGGCTTTAATCACTAAGTTTTCACATAACAAAATACTTTTTAATTGGAAGATAGATGAAAACAAGAATATACTTGGAATAGTGTAACACACCATGCATAGGAATTTATAGTGGATACTTTGGAATAACTTGGTTTCTTGGGAGTTGGAAGCATGAGTAGAGTTTACTCATACAAGTGGAGGCTAGCAAAATACTGGGAGCAACCAACTAAGAGAGCAATAATGGCCATAATCATGCAGAGCGACAAAACATTACAAATCAAAGCATAAAGTGGTACTACAAGTCAAGGACTAAATGATCATAGAAGCTATGATGACTTGTTCATAGTCATAACATGGTGTGAGAATGTGCCAACTCAACCGAAACAAAGCATCAAAAGAGAATACCACAATACTATGCTTTTGTATGCTAAAACAACGCATGATTCCTTCAAGGCACATTAAGCAATCCTAATTGTTTGGAACAAGTCATGCTACAGAAATAATCACTAAGCATAAGGTCAAAACAACATCTAGCATGACATGATAAAGTCTAAGCCACAGTCAAAGCAAGATCCCTCTTGTACCACTATAAGCATGAAACTTTCTACTCTTTTCCAATACCAATCAACTTATTTGAAACAACTCACAAAGATAATAATCAATAAAGATCAGTGAGCTTGTCTCACAAATTCACAAAGAAGAACTAAAAAGTTCTAAGCTTAAAGGAGAAGAAAACTAAGGCTAAACACAGTGCTAGCAAAAGAGAACACTCACATAACAATAAGAGTGAAAACTAGAGTGTTCTAGGCAATGAAAACAGAGTGTGTCTCTCTCCAAAAGAAGTGTGTTGTGATCCAACCAACTTACTCAAGAAAATTAAGCAAGCAAAAATCAAATTGAAAACTAAGACGCTCCAAGAACAATACAACTATGCATGAAACAACAAAAATGAAGTGTCTAGAAAGACCTGAGATTTTTATTGATGAAGAAGGGGATGCCCAAGGCATCCCCAAGCTTTGACGCTTGTACCACTTGAATATTTCCTGGGGTGATACGGGGTGGCATCCCTAAGCTTGAGTTTTTTTCCATTCTTCATCTCATTACATCATTCTCTTTCTACACCTGAAATTTTTCCTTCGTATAAAACTTCACACAATCTTCATTAGCAACATTAGTGTATTCAAAAGATAATAGACCCTTGGGTTTAGCTTTAGAACAACAAAATTTTCAATAAAAACACAAGCTACTATCAATTCCCTTAAAAAGCTCAATTTCCCAAAAAGAACCCAAAAAGGAATCAATAAGAAGCAAATGCAAATAATGGCAGAAATCTGTCAAAACATACCAACAAGTAGAAACCTATTTTTTCAAAGACTTTCTGTTACTCAAATAAAAAAGTGTTGAACTAACGAAAGTTAGCTAACATATTGAGGGATTTATTCGTAAATTTTCATCTCAATCCGACTTACAGAGACTCCTCACGATTTTTTATGGTGAAGGACATAAATCTGTTTCAGGACAGCAACTCCCCAAATCTTACTTCCCTCTTATTAGAGGTCATTCTTGGCACAAAAAGCAAACAAAAAGGATAAGGAGAGGTCATTACAGAAGTAATAACTTCCAATACTCAAGAAAACTCTTGGTTTATCTCCGAACAAGTACTTTTCTTTAATGCCTTTAAGTTAGGCATGATAGTTTGAGAAGATGCTCACATAAGAAATATAAATTGAAGTGAAAGAGAGCATCAAGGCGCAAATTCAAAACACATTTAAGTCTAACCCACTTCCTATGCATAGGAATCTTGTAAATAAACAAGTTATAAAAGCACAAAGCAACAAGCATAGGAAAGAAAAACAAGTGCAACTTCAGGACTTTCAACATAAAGAGAGGAAACTTAATATTATTGAGATGCATAAAACCATGTTTCCCTCTATCATAATAACTTTCAGTAGCATCATGAATAAAATTAACAATATAACTATCACATAAAACATTCTTGTCATGAGCCACATGCATATAATGATTATTACTCTCCACATAAACATAGTCATTCTTATTAATCATAGTGGGAGCAAATTCACCAAAATAGCTATCATTACTATTCTAATCACCATAATCATCAAATATAGGAGGCATATTGTAATCACATTTAATTTTATCCTCAATAGTAGGTGGACTGAAAATATCATATTCATCATTGCAATCATCATATATTGGAGGTTTGGTATCATCATAAGCAATAGAATAGATATCTTCCAAAGCCGGGGGACTAAAAAGATCATTTTCATCAAAACTAGTTTACCCAAGCTTAGACTTTTCCATAGCATTAGCAATAATGGTGTCCAAAGAATTCATACTAATAACATTGCTATTAGCATGCAAATAAAGTTCCATAGGTTTTTTAATTTTCTCTTCAAACACTTCATGTCCTAACTCAAGATAAATACTATAAAGCTCTCTATTTTTTTTTGTTATTTTACATTAAGCCTAACTAGTGAAAACAAGAAACAAAAAGATAAAATTGCAGAATCTAAAGGAAATAACTTCGAGCACTCACACCAGAGGATATGAGTACCTTTTACCTTTCCTCCCCGGCAACAGCGCTAGAAAATAGCTTGATGCCTACACACTTCTATTCTTGTAGACAATTGTTGGGCCTCCAAGTGCAGAGGTTTGTAGAACAACAGCAAGTTTCCCCTTAAGTGGATTACCCAAGGTTTATCGAACTCAGGGAGGAAGTGGTCAAAGGTATTCCCTCTCAAGCAACCCTGCAATCAAGATACAAGAAGTCTCTTGTGTCCCCAACACACTCAATACACTTGTCAGGTGTATAGGTGCACTAGTTCAGCGAAGAGATAGTGAAATACAAGTGGTAACGGTGCCATAAAATATCTTCTGACTTGTTGTTGACGTGGAGTAACGTGTGTGAAACTGAAATAAAGATGGAAGCAAGCACACATGCAACAGATCTAGACGCAAACAATGTTTTAATGTGTAGAAACAAGGCCTAGGGATCATACTTTCACTAGTGAACACTCTCATATAATATCTTCCTTTTATGATATTACTCTTAACTACTCTCCGGTTGAACACTCTAATCCATGGTAGGGTCTTCCCCAATCTAGATAACCCCACACTGTCACCTTGAGCGCTAGATGGTTCCAACAAACACCACAATTTCATAGAGACATCCAACTCAAAATATAACTCATAACAAATATATATGTAGTCTAGCTTAAGTGCCACACACGGCATGCGCGCTGTCACTTTTTCACACACGTGGGGAAAAGCATAGATCTATTAAAGCACAATGAGTATTTATGTAGACTCAAGCCTAAGTGCCTGTTGGAGATATGCCCTGGAGGCAATAATAAATATAGTTATTATTATATCTTTGTGTTTATGATAAATGTTTACATTCATGCTATAATAGTATTAACAAGGAAACATTGATACTTGTGTGATTTGTAAACTTAATTTGAAGTCCCTAGTATAGCCTCTATACATCACTAGCTTGTTGGTTGATATATGATTGTGGTTTCCCTATCATGAACATTGAGATGTTATCAACAACAAGATCATATCGTTAGGAGAATGATATGATGGACATACTCCTATAGATAAGCGTAGCATAAAGATCAAGTCATTTAAATAGTTCAATTGCTATATGCTTTCTGATACATAGTAACCTAATTCCTTCGACCATGAGATCATGCATATCACCTTTACCAGATGGATGCTTTGATGACATCAAACACCACACCATAACTGGGTGGCTATAAAGGTGGCATTGAGTGTTCAGAAAGTATTGGTTGAGACACATGGATCAAGAGTGGGATTTGTCCATCCATATGACGGATAGATATACTCTGGGCCCTCTCGGTGGAATGTCATCCAATTAGCTTGCAAGCATGTGACTGGATCACAAGGGATCACATATCACGGGAACGAGAAAAGAGTACTTATCGGTAATGAGGTTGAACTAGGTATGCAGAGATACCGACGATCATAACCTCGGATAAGTAAACTATCGTGAGACAAAGGGAAATTGGTATCGTATGTAAGTGGTTCATTCGATCGCAAAGTAATCGTAGAAATATGTGGGAGCCATATGAATTTCCAGATTCCTCTATTGGTTATTGTTCGGAGAAGTGTCTCGATCGTGTCCGCATAATTCACGAACCGTAGGGAGACACACTTAAGGATTCGACGTTGTTTGAGTAGTTATGGTATTATGAGAAAGAGACCGAATGTTGTTCGGAGTCTCAGATGGGATCTGGGATATCACGAGGTGATCCGGAATGGTTCGGAGAATAAGATTCATATAAGGAAAGTTTTGTTTCGGAGTTAGGGAATGATTCCGGTGTTTTCATCGGGAATGTTCTAGAAGGTTCCGGAATGTCCGGCACTCCGGAGGGGAAGGGGTACATGAGTGTGTCATTGCAAGTTGGAATGATTGCATCATGTACTAAGTGTATTCGCTGTCCAAAATAAAGGGTTTAATCAAATCCTAAATTGAAAAGTCAAACGGCTAGTTTGAAAGTCAAACGACAAGTTTTGGAAAGTGGAAAAGAGGAAGGAGTGTGAAACCGAGTTGGGGAGGGAGTCCTCCTCCCCAAGCCGGTGCACCACCCAAGCCGAGTTGGGGAGGGACTCCCCTCCCTCCCCTTGGCCGCCGGCCTCTCCACCTATATAAGGAGGGGCAGGGCTCCCTCCTCTACACACACAAGTTCCTATCCTCTAAATCTAAACCCTAGCCACAGCCTCCGGTTTAGAGCCGTTTTGGTTTAGAGCTTCTAATTGCCCTAGCCTTCGGTTTAGAGCCTTCTAATTGGTGTGTCTAAATCCTAGACCACTAGAGCTCTCTCATACACCACCATACTCGCTTCGGCTTAAGGCGAAGCCCTGCGGGATCTCCCATCTACTTCCGGTACCACGCCGTTGTGCTGCCGGAATCTCGAGGAGAGTGCTACAACCTCCGCTGCCTGCTGGAACAAGGGAGAGGAAGGTCTTCGTCGAGTACCGAACATGTGACCGACTGCGGGAGCGCTGCCGGAACGCAGCGCCGGAAGGATCGTCTACGCGATCTTGAGATCGGGAAGAGTACGACTACATCACCCACGAGAATCCGCTCTCGTTAAACACTTTGGAATCTTCGAGGGTAAGTTATTCCATCGACTCGTTGCTACAATCTAGTAGATAGATCTTGGCTTGTTTGTTTGTATGCGATAGAAAATTTTTGTTTTCCATGCTACGAAACCCTACAGTGGTATTAGAGCCGTGTCTATATGTAGATCTGTTGCACGAGTAGAACACAATGGTCATTGTGGGCGTTGATGCGTTTATTGTCGATTGCTTCTTGTGTACTTTTCATCTTGCGGTATGTTGGGATGAAGCGGCCCGGGCTAACCTTACATGACATCGTTCATGAGACTTGCTCCACGCTTGACATGCAACTTGTATTGCATAAGTGGCTTTGCGGGTGCCTGTTTCTCCTAGCATAGTTAAGATCCAATTTACAACGGGTGATTAACAATACTAGTATCAATGTTGTGGTTCTTGTTCGTAAGTTAGAACGACACTTATTGAAAGCCCCAAACCACGTAAAATATGCAAAGAAATTAGAGGCGTCTAACTTTGTTTTGCAGGGGTGTGCAGTGATGTGATATGGCCATGATTGTGATTATATTTGATGTATGCAATGTTCCTTATTGTAAGTTGGCAACCGGAAGGAGCCATATGGTTGTCTTTAATTTATGTTAAGACCCGCGTGTCTATTCAAAGTAGTTGTAATAGTTGAAGCCGGTGGACGACAACCATGGAGAGGCGTCATTGACCTTGATGCAATGCCGATGATGATGGAGATCATGTTCGTGCTTGAAGATGGAGATCGGAAGCACAAAGAAGAAAGGCCATATCATATCACATATATATTGAATTGCATGTGATGTTAATCCTTTATGCATCTTGTATTGCTTAGTAGACGACGGTAGCATTATAATATGATCCCTCATGCACATGAATTTCAAGTCATAAAGTGTTCACCCTTAGTTAGCACTGTTGCTAAAGCTTGTTGTTTCGAAGCACCACGTGATGATCGGGTGTGTTAGATTCCGCAAGTGTATACAACGTGAGCAAGCCAGATTTGCTCATGCGGAAACTAAGGTTTGGTCTTGACGAGCCTAGCATGTACAGACATGGTCTCGGAACACGGATCACCGAAAGGTAAAGCATGAATCATATAGTAGATATGATGAACATGACGATTGTTCGCCATTGAAACTATATCAACTCTCGTGATGATCGGTGTTGATGTAGTGGATTTGGTTCGTGTGATCACTAAAACAATGTGAGGGATGTTGTTTTGAGTGGGAGTTCACCTAGATTAACTTTATTAATTAATTTGAACTCAATTTGTCATAAACTTAGTCTAAACTATTGCAAATATGTTGTAGATCAATGGCAGCCCCTACCATCAATTTTAATGCGTTCCTAGAGAAAGAAAAGTTGAAAAACAATGGAAGCAACTTCGCGGATTGGTTCCGCAATTTGAGGATTGTCCTCACAGCTGGTAATTTGACCTATGTGCTGGATGCACCGCTGGGTGACCCACCTGCAGCTGATGCTTCCGATGAAGTAAAGAATGTTTACCTCGCTCGGAAGAATCAGTACTCCATAGTTCAGTGTGCTATCTTATATGGTTTGGAATCGGAGCTTCAGAAAAGGTTTGAAGATTCAGACCCATATGATATTGTCGAGGATCTCAAATTGACTTTTGAGACTCATGCGGCAATTGAAAGCTATGAGGCTTCTGAAAAGTTCTTTAACTGCAAGATGGAAGAGGGCAGCTCCGTCAGTGAGCATGTGCTTAAGATGTCTGGGCACGCAAACAAACTTCAAAGCTTGGGCATAGTGATTCCTAATGCTTTGGGGATTTACCGTGTCCTCCAATCACTACCACCAAGTTATAAGAACTTTGTGATGAACTACAACATGCAGAACATGAACAAGACGTTGCCAGAACTCTTTGCCATGTTGAAATCTGCAGAAGTGGAGATCAAGAAAGAGCACCAAGTGTTGTTGGTCAATAAGACCACCAAATTCAAGAAAGGCAAGTCTAAGCAGAAGGGACACTTCAAGAAGGGTGGTAAGAAAGTTACCACGCCGACGAAGAAAACCAAGGCTGGACCTAAGCCTGATACTGAGTGCTTTTACTGCAAGGGAGAAGGTCACTGGAAGCGAAATTGCCCAAAGTACTTGGCGGATTTGAAGAACGGCAACATCAAGAAGAAAGGTATATCTGATATACATGTTATTGATGTGTATCTCACTAGCACTCGTAGTAGTGCCTGGGTATTTGATACTGGTTCGGTTGCTCATATTTGTAACTTGAAACAAGTGCTGCAGAATAAACGGAAGCTAGCGAAGAACGAGGTGACGATGCGTGTGGGAAATGGATCAAAGGTTGATGTGATCGCGGTCGGCACGCTTCCCCTTCATCTACCATCGGGATTAGTTTTATACTTAAATAATTGTTATTTGGTGCCTGCGTTGAGCATGAACATTATATCGGGATCTTGTTTATTGCGAGACGGTTACTTGTTTAAGTCTGAGAATAATGGTTGTTCGATTTATATGAGTAATATGTTTTATGCACATGCACCTTTGATAGATGGTCTATTATTATTGAATCTCGATAGTGGAAATACAGATATCAACAACATTGAGGCTAAACGTTTGAAATCAAGCGATAATTCGACCTATATGTGGCACTGTCGTCTTGGTCACATTGGAGTGAAACGTATGAAGAAACTCCATTCCGATGGACTTCTTGAATCACTTGATTTTGAATCACTTGAAAGATGCGAAGCATGTCTGATGGGAAAAATGACTAAGACTCCATTTTCTGGTATGATGGAGCGAGCTACAGACTTATTGGAAATCATACATACCGATGTATGTGGTCCAATGAGTGTAGTATCGCGCGGTGGTTATCGTTATGTTCTTACCTTCACGGATGACTTGAGTAGATATGGGTATATCTATTTCATGAAACATAAGTCCGAAACTTTCGATAAGTTTAAGGAGTTTCAAAGTGAGGTAGAGAATCAACGTACCAAAAAGATTAAATTTCTACGTTCTGATCGTGGAGGTGAATATCTAAGTTACGAGTTTGGCGAGCATTTGAAGAAATGCGGAATACTTTCACAATTGACACCGCTGGGAACACCACAGCGTAATGGTGTGTCCGAATGTCGTAATCGAACTCTCTTAGATATGGTTCGTTCTATGATGTCACTTACAGATTTACCGCTATCATTTTGGGGTTATGCATTAGAAACAGCCGCATTCACTTTAAATAGGGCACCGTCTAAATCCGTTGAAACGACACCGTATGAATTATGGTTTGGGAAGAAACCTAAATTGTCGTTCCTTAAAGTTTGGGGATGCGAAGCCTATGTAAAGAAGTTACAGCCGGACAAGCTTGAACCCAAAGAGAAAAAATGCGTCTTCATAGGATACCCGAAGGAAACTATTGGGTATACCTTCTATCATAGATCCGAAGGCAAAATCTTCGTTGCCAAGAATGGATCCTTTCTAGAGAAGGAATTTCTCTCGAAAGAAGTGACTGGAAGGAAAGTAGAACTCGACGAGGTTGTCGAACCTTCTCTCGAAATTGCGAGTAGCGCAGTACCGGAAGAAGTTCATGTGGTGTCTGCACCAATAAGAGAGGAAGCTAATGATGGTGATCATGAAACTTCGGTTGAAGTTGCTACAGAGCCTCGGAGGTCAACGAGAACTCGTACCACTCCAGATTGGTATGATTCCGTTATGAGTGTCATGTTGGTAGACAACACTGATGACCCCGAGACATATGAGGAAGCGATGATGAGCCCAGATTCCAATAAATGGCAAGAAGCCATGAAATCCGAGATTGGATCCATGTACGAAAACCAAGTATGGACTTTGGTGGACTTACCGGATGGCCGGAAGGCTGTCGAGAACAAATGGATTTTCAAGAAGAAAACAGATGCTGATGGTAATGTTACTGTCTATAAAGCTCGACTTGTCGCAAAAGGGTTTCGACAAATTCAAGGAGTTGACTACGATGAGACTTTCTCACCAGTAGCGAAGCTAAAGTCTGTAAGGATTATGTTAGCAATCGCTGCATATTATGATTATGAGATATGGCAGATGTAACACCCTCAGAATCGACCCTATGCAAGTTTTAGCGAAACCCGCCAAACCCGCATAGAAACGATTCAAAGGTGCCCACCAGGCACTTTCGTGCGGGTGGAAAACGAAGTAATAACATTACACAACAGTCCTCGATGGGACCCACATAACAGATATATACAACAGCGACTCAAAGAGTCAAGAATACAGATATAATAAACAAGATCCAAATCACCTTGAAAATGATATAGCGTCCGACTACGGACAAGATGCAAATGGGGCTGAGAGCCCTGAAGAATAACCAATGGCGTCCATAACCCTGCCCAGGCCAAGCCGGAAGGGTAACCCTGCTAACTACGTCGATCTCAAAACCTGCTTAAACAAAAGGGGTGCCGACAAAGGGCAAAGGAAAAAGAGGAGCGTCAGTACTGAGGCCAGTACACGGCGAGGCTAGAATTCGGCGGTCCTCGCCTACATAGGTATGGTGGACTGAGCGGCAGCGGCAGCATGCACTAAACAACCTATAGAGACTCGATACAACTGGCGGCAATCAGAGAGGGGGAAGAAAGACCTATTCGGACCCAACCTGATACTACCACCAAACAAACCCATCCTGGTATTTCCCCCTCGAGGCCAAACGAGGAAGTCAACCGAGGAACTCACACAGTTGGCAGTTTTATTTATTCGGTTATCGTTGCAGCAATTACTAGTCAGGTATAGATAGTCATCCTGATAAAATAAGCAGTGGTCCATTTTAGTTAACCATTCCGTTGTAGTTGCGGCACTTACTAGTCAGATACAAATAGCATGAGATATCCCAAAAACCCAGCAGTTGTTGGTACTTTTATTTAGCCATTCCGTTATAGTTGCAATACTTACTAGTCAGATACAATGGTCGCAAGCGACACCCAAACAAGCAATTGTTGGCAGTTTTATTTAACCATTCCATTATAGTGAAGCGGGTTACTAGTCATTATAAAGTCAAATTTATAGCACTACTTTAGTTATAGTTGTCTATGATCGAGATACTGTGCTCCAAGTCATCCATAATCGCGGACACGGCTTTCAGAAAGTTTTACCCGGCCGGGGTGCACTAGCAACACACACTCGATCAACCTCGGAAAAACCAAATCAAAACCCAACGAGGCCTTCACGACAAAGCAATCACAGGATTCAGAAATATTTCAGGGGGCCACCCCTTGGAGTACACCCGAAACGAAGTTAGCTGACTCCGAGACGGACCCGAGGTTTGGGTGGACGGCTGTGAACGACTGGGAACCCAAAACTGGGCTTGTCGACACCGCGAAAACGTGTCCCGATCCTAAACAGTACAGTGTGCTCCTCGCACAATCGTAAATAAAGCAGTAGCATGGCATAAGTACAGGATAGTAAATAAAACCTCAAACTAGTTTGTGGCCCCAAGAAATAAGAATGAATCAAGCTCTGGCTCAGGGGGGGTCCCATAATCCTCCCGGATGTGGATAGCGCGATAAATAAAGGAACAGGTATCAAGCACTCGGGGTCCTACGGGACACAAGTGGACGGTTAACAACCAAATAACATCTATTGCCCACCTGTGCCTCTGCTTACTTACTTCAATTTTAGTTGTTAAACAGGAATTAAAGTGAACGATAAGTAAAGCCATGATCATCTCCAACATCAACATGCGGCAATACACCAACAACTGTGGCACTTGACGACACGCAACAACACTTGAGCAAGCGACTACGACGCGCAAGTCCAACTATCTACCAAACAACAGGTAATAGGAGGTGTCCAAGGCAATATAAGGCTGCGAGGGATACGGGTACGAAAACTAGAGCATCGCAACACAGATAGCAATAGATCAATAGGAGGGAATAAATACTATAAAAGTAAGATAGGTAGAAAGGGGGAGATGCTCGCCTGAAACATTGCCGAAGGTTTCCCCGAAGATCGGGTCGACACTCGCATCAACTCAACGGCCCTATCCGCGAAGAACCAAAACACTAGAAGAAACACCAGATGCAATATTTAATACTACGGCAAAAGATCGGGCATGATGCATGTATGAGGTATGCCATGGCAAGATGCGATGCAATCCGGTCATATTAAGCGGAACCGGGGTCCCGACGATTAAATATATGGTTCTAGTTGTTTAGATACCCCGCATTTTAAATGTTGCATTATCAAGTCAAAGGATAGCACCGGTTCGCTACACCAATTTAAATGAGACCGATATGAGACTAGATTTGCCCGCATATGGGCCCCATATTTAATTATATGGTGAATCGGCATAAGGCCCCCAAACCCACATGAATATGCATGCAAACATGAACAAGTTGATATGCAACAATTTGATATTTCATTTATAAAAATAGGGCTCGAGAAAAGGGGTCACACATTAGGGTTCGGCAGATCTTGGGGTTCCGGGGTTCGGGGTCCGGTCCCAGGGTTCAGGGTTCGACAGGATCGTTCTCGGATAACGGAGTAGGTCTTGGCGCATCCGTGGTCTTCGGGTCATGTCGACGGTCATGGCGTTCGGGATGAAGTACTTGTCGTATTCGCATCGGCGACCTTGGCGTCCGGGTCCTCGGGCATCGGATCTGGGGAGAAGTACTTGTCGCATCTACCGTCTTCGGGTTTGCTTCAATCGGGCCCATGACGAAGTTCTCGTCTTCCCATGTAGAAATCCTTGTCGTTCTGTGGCGATGATTTCAGGTTCGGGTCTTCGGGAAGGCGATCTTGGCGCTCGGGTTCGGCGGTATCGGTCTTCGGACTCCATGAACGGGGCATCGGATCCGCTTCTATGAAGGAGATCTTGGCGTCTGGGATTCCGACGAGCTTGGCGTCCTTGTCGGAGTTCTCGGTTGACGATGTCGGTCTTGGGGTCCAGGGATTCTTCCGGGTCCATGACGGCATCCTCAATGCCCTATGTCGGAGGCATCGGAGTTCCGTGATGGAGATCTTGTGGAGGGTTCATACTTTCTACTGGGTTCGGTACGGTCTTCAGATCGCACGGTTCTCGACAGGGCCCTCTCGAATCAAGCGCCGGGCAAACACCGCGAGACGGCTCCAGGACGAGGACCTTGAGGTTGCGGACGCCTGCAGCGAACGACGGGGCGCGGCCGAGTGAAGGAACAGAGGAGGGCAGCCTCACAGGCTCAGCACGCACGCCACGGCAGAGCTGAACCCGGACAGGAGGAGGCGCCCGCGGTGGTTGCCGGCAGGGACAGGGGCGACGGACGGCTGGAGGCAGACACGGCGAGGGCGGCGGCGCGGGACCGGTCGGAGGCGGCGGAGACGGAGAAACAGAGGCGGCGGGGAGGCGGTTGCTGGCGGAGCGGGTCGAGGAGGGAGGCGCCGGAGACGCGGGCTCGGGAGGCGCTCGAGGGGGAACGGGCCGGCGAGGAGCTTGGCGGGGCGAGGCGGTGGCGAGCGCTGAGGCCGCCGGCGGCTCGGGAGGAGGCCGACGGGGCGGCCAGGCGAGGGGACGCGGTGAGGGGCGACGCCGGCAGAGGTGAGACCGGCGAGCGCTGGAGGAGGGCGGGAGGCGCGGCTAGCGGGAGGGGTGAGGTCGACGGCGGCGCTGCCACGCGCCAGAGAGGCATAGGACGGCGGGGAGGGTGCGTCGGGCTTGCGGTGGGGGCGGCGAGCGCCAGGGAGACGAGCGGTGGACGGGCGGTGGCGGCTGGAGGAGAAGCGGCGGCGGGGCTCGCTGTCGGCGGGGAGGAGGACTAGAAGCGGGAGGGAGAAGCAGGTGGGCGAGCGCTGGGAGAGGGGGAGGAGACGGGGGAGGACGCGGTCACGCGTGGGGGAGAGGGAGGATGGGGACAGGCGGGGTCGATGGGGGCTGCAGGTGGGTCCCGCGGGCAGGGGCGGTTGACCAGGGGAGAGAGAGGGAGTGGCTGCGGGATGGGGCCAGGCGCGGGTGGGGCCCAGGTGTCGGTGGGGTGGGTGTGGAAGTGGGCTGGCGTGGTTGTGTTGGGGGTGGGGCCAGGGTGTAAGAGAGAGGGGGTAGATAGGGCTGTGGTGAGAGAAAGAGGGGGGAGAGAGGGTGGATTGATGAGGTGGCAGGTGGGTAGGGATTGGGGGAGAGGGTGAGGTGGCGAGCTGTGAGTGGTGGGTAGATTAGGACTAGATAGCTTTAGGAATTCGGGTGGGCTGATTAGATATTTTAGTCTAGGGTTTTTCTTTTATTTAAGAATAACTTTTGTAAATAGTTTTAGACAAATAAAAGACCGGAACAGACCGATGTTTTAATTTAAAATAGAGACGGGGGTTATTTAGAAAACAAAACTAGGCGTTTCAAAAATAGTTTCAGACCAACAATGCATGATGATGACGATGCAATGCACAAAAACAACACGATTTTCTAGTAGTGGTTTTGCGGGATGCCACCATTCGACACCACTAACAATGGATCTCGCCCTCGAGATCCGCCTCATGGTACCGGAAAGAAGGTCGGCGATTTGCGTCTTCTCACTTCGTGTATATCCTCGCGACACCACTAACAAGAGGTCGTTGTCCGTGATCGTCGAGGGAACACTCCGGGAACAAAAAGGGCGAAGGTAGAGGTATCCACAAATAAAGCCACCTCTAACTTCGATAGAAGGTGAGAAAAGATGCGGCCTATCCCACTTCAATGTACGAGAGCGAATAGAAAGGGTAGTCGGCATGGGGGCCAATCCATCACGCACCCAAACTATTACTCTGCACAATCGGTGGAAAAACATGCAACCATCCTCGGAATCAGACTGAAGATCTCGACAATCGAGGTTCGGAAACAAAGGAGTGATGCAGACTCTGCATCGGATCTGGCGTAGAGGATGTCGTCGCGTCGGAAAACACCGGAAGGCACGAGAAGGAACAAAGAGAAATCCACCAGACGAAGGATTCCTCGAATAGCATGAAGACCGGATGTAACAACACCGTTACCAAAGGAGGGAGCGAAACCCTGAAGGTACGATGGAACCCAACCACGAGAAATCCTGGACCCGAAGAGAGAGAAGAGAGCGGATTCAAAACACGCAGAGGTGAGAGGAGAGCAGCAGAGGGGTAAGAAGTAAAATCAGACCTAATCAGATCTATCCAACCGATTTTTCGAAAATAGTTTTGACACTCTACTTCGGACGTTAGCTAGGTTATCCTACAGGCTGGACTTGTGGGGTATCGCAACTGCTGAGCTCTGATACCACTCTGTAACACCCTCAGAATCGACCCTATGCAAGTTTTAGCGAAACCCGCCAAACCCGCATAGAAACGATTCAAAGGTGCCCACCAGGCACTTTCGTGCGGGTGGAAAACGAAGTAATAACATTACACAACAGTCCTCGATGGGACCCACATAACAGATATATACAACAGCGACTCAAAGAGTCAAGAATACAGATATAATACACAAGATCCAAATCACCTTGAAAATGATATAGCGTCCGACTACGGACAAGATGCAAATGGGGCTGAGAGCCCTGAAGAATAACCAATGGCATCCATAACCCTGCCCAGGCCAAGCCGGAAGGGTAACCCTGCTAACGACGTCGATCTCAAAACCTGCTTAAACAAAAGGGGTGCCGACAAAGGGCAAAGGAAAAAGAGGAGCGTCAGTACTGAGGCCAGTACACGGCGAGGCTAGAATTCGGCGGTCCTCGCCTACATAGGTATGGTGGACTGAGCGGCAGCGGCAGCATGCACTAAACAACCTATAGAGACTCGATACAACTGGCGGCAATAAGAGAGGGGGAAGAAAGACCTATTCGGAACCAACCTGATACTACCACCAAACAAACCCATCCTGGTATTTCCCCCTCGAGGCCAAACGAGGAAGTCAACCAAGGAACTCACACAGTTGGCAGTTTTATTTATTCGGTTATCGTTGCAGCAATTACTAGTCAGGTATAGATAGTCATCCTGATAAAATAAGCAGTGGGCCATTTTAGTTAACCATTCCGTTGTAGTTGCGGCACTTACTAGTCAGATACAAATAGCATGAGATATCCCAAAAACCCAGCAGTTGTTGGTACTTTTATTTAGCCATTCCGTTATAGTTGCAATACTTACTAGTCAGATACAATGGTCGCAAGCGACACCCAAACAAGCAATTGTTGGCAGTTTTATTTAACCATTCCATTATAGTGAAGCGGGTTACTAGTCATTATAAAGTCAAATTTATAGCACTACTTTAGTTATAGTTGTCTATGATCGAGATACTGTGCTCCAAGTCGTCCATAACCGCGGACACGGCTTTCAGAAAGTTTTACCCGGCCGGGGTGCACCAATAGCAACACACACTCGATCAACCTCGGAAAAACCAAATCAAAACCCAACGAGGCCTTCACGACAAAGCAATCACAGGATTCAGAAATATTTCAGGGGGGCACCCCTTGGAGTACACCCGCAACGAAGTTAGCTGACTCCGAGACGGACCCGAGGTTTGGGTGGACGGCTGTGAACGACTGGGAACCCAAAACTGGGCTTGTCGACACCGCGAAAACGTGTCCCGATCCTAAACAGTATAGTGTGCTCCTCGCACAATCGTAAATAAAGCAGTAGCATGGCATAAGTACAGGATAGTAAATAAAACCTCAAACTAGTTTGTGGCCCCAAGAAATAAGAATGAATCAAGCTCTGGCTCAGGGGGGTCCCATAATCCTCCCGGATGTGGATAGCGCGATAAATCAAGGAACAGGTATCAAGCACTCGGGGTCCTACTGGACACAAGTGGACGGTTAACAACCAAATAACATCTATTGCCCACATGTGCCTCTGCTTACTTACTTCAATTTTAGTTGTTAAACAGGAATTAAAGTGAACGATAAGTAAAGCCATGATCATCTCCAACATCAACATGCGGCAATACACCAACAACTGTGGCACTTGACGACACGCAACAACACTTGAGCAAGCGACTACGACGCGCAAGTCCAACTATCTACCAAACAACAGGTAATAGGAGGTGTCCAAGGCAATATAAGGCTGCGAGGGATATCACGGGTACGAAAACTAGAGCATCGCAACACAGATAGCAATAGATCAACAGGAGGGAATAAATACTATAAAAGTAAGATAGGTAGAAAGGGGGAGATGCTCGCCTGAAACATTGCCGAAGGTTTCCCCTAAGATCGGGTCGACACTCGCATCAACTCAATGGCCTTATCCGCGAAGAACCAAAACACTAGAAGAAACACCGGATGCAATATTTAATACTACGGCAACAGATCGGGCATGATGCATGTATGAGGTATGACATGGCAAGATGCGATGCAATCCGGTCATATTAAGCGGAACCGGGGTCCCGACGATTAAATATATGGTTCTAGTTGTTTATATACCCCGCATTTTAAATGTTGCATTATCAAGTCAAAGGATAGCACCGGTTCGCTACACCAATTTAAATGAGGCTGATATGAGACTAGATTTGCCCGCATATGGGCCCCATATTTAATTATATGGTGAATCGGCATAAGGCCCCCAAACCCACATGAATATGCATGCAAACATGAACAAGTTGATATGCAACAATTTGATATTTCATTTATAAAAATAGGGCTCGAGAAAAGGGGTCACACATTAGGGTTCGGCAGATCTTGGGGTTCCGGGGTTCGGGGTCCGGTCCCAGGGTTCAGGGTTCGACAGGATCGTTCTCGGATAACGGAGTAGGTCTTGGCGCATCCGTGGTCTTCGGGTCATGTCGACGGTCATGGCGTTCGGGATGAAGTACTTGTCGTATTCGCATCGGCGACCTTGGCGTCCGGGTCCTCGGGCATCGGATCTGGGGAGAAGTACTTGTCGCATCTACCGTCTTCGGGTTTGCTTCAATCGGGCCCATGACGAAGTTCTCGTCTTCCCATGTAGAAATCCTTGTCGTTCTGTGGCGATGATTTCAGGTTCGGGTCTTCGGGAAGGCGATCTTGGCGCTCGGGTTCGGCGGTATCGGTCTTCGGACTCCGTTAACGGGGCATCGGATCCGCTTCTATGAAGGAGATCTTGGCGTCTGGGATTCCGACGAGCTTGGCGTCCTTGTCGGAGTTCTCGGTTGACGATGTCGGTCTTGGGGTCCGGGGATTCTTCCGGGTCCATGACGGCATCCTCAATGCCCTGTGTCGGAGGCATCGGAGTTCCGTGATGGAGATCTTGTCGAGGGTTCATACTTTCTACTGGGTTCGGTACGGTCTTCAGATCGCACGGTTCTTGACAGGGCCCTCTCGGATCAAGCGTCGGGCAAACACCGCGAGACGGCTCCGGGACGAGGACCTTAAGGTTGAGGACGCCTGCAGCGAACGACGGGGCGCGGCCGAGTGAAGGAACAGAGGAGGGCAGCCTCACAGGCTCAGCACGCACGCCACGGGAGAGCTGAACCCGGACAGGAGGAGGCGCCCGCGGTGGTTGCCGGCAGGGACAGGGGCGACAGACGGCTGGAGGCAGACACGGCGAGGGCGGCGGCGCGGGACCGGTCGGAGGCGGCGGAGACGGAGAAAGAGAGGCGGCGGGGAGGCGGTTGCTGGCGGAGCGGGTCGAGGAGGGAGGCGCCAGAGACGCGGGCTCGGGAGGCGCTCGAGGGGGAATGGGCCGGCGAGGAGCTTGGCGGGGCGCGGCCGGCGAGGAGCTTGGCGGTGGCGAGCGCTGAGGCCGGCGGTGGCGAGCGCTGAGGCCGGAGGCGGCTCGGGAGGAGGCCGACCGGGCGACGGGGCGGCCAGGCGAGGCGACGCGGTGAGGGGCGACGCCGGCAAAGGTGAGACCGGCGAGCGCTGGAGGAGGGCGGGAGGCGCGGCCGGTGGGAGGGGTGAGGTCGATGGCGGCGCTGCCACGCGCCAGAGAGGCAGAGGACGGCGGGGAGGGTGCGTCGGGCTTGTGGTGGGGGCGGCGAGCGCCAGGGAGACGAGCGGCGGACAGGCGGTGGCGGCTGGAGGAGAAGCGGCGGCGGGGGCTCGCTGCCGGCGGCGAGGAGGACCAGAGGCGGGAGGGAGAAGCAGGTGGGCGAGCGCTGGGAGAGGGGGAGGAGACGGGGGAGGACGCGGTCGCGCGTGGGGGAGAGGGAGGATGGGGACAGGCGGGGTCGGTGGGGGCTGCAGGTGGGTCCCGCGGGCAGGGGCGGTTGACCAGGGGAGAGAGAGGGAGTGGCTGCGGGATGGGGCCAGGCGCGGGTGGGGCCCAGGTGTCGGTGGGGTGGGTGTGGAAGTGGGCTGGCGTGGTTGTGTTGGGGGTGGGGCCAGGGTGTAAGAGAGAGGGGGTAGATAGGGCTGTGGTGAGAGAAAGAGGGGGGAGAGAGGGTGGATTGATGAGGTGGCAGGTGGGTAGGGATTGGGGGAGAGGGTGAGGTGGCGAGCTGTGAGTGGTGCGTAGATTAGGACTAGGTAGCTTTAGGAATTCGGGTGGCCTGATTAGATATTTTAGTCTAGGGTTTTTCTTTTATTTAAGAATAACTTTTGTAAATAGTTTTAGACAAATAAAAGACCGGAACAGACCGATGTTTTAATTTGAAATAGAGACGGGGGTTATTTAGAAAACAAAACTAGGCGTTTCAAAAATAGTTTCAGACTAACAATGCATGATGATGACGATGCAATGCACAAAAACAACGCGATTTTCTAGTAGTGGTTTTGCGGGATGCCACAGCAGATGGATGTCAAAACAGCATTCCTCAATGGAGACATTGATGAATAGTTGTATATGATGCAACCCAAAGGTTTTGTCGATCCTAAAGATGCTAACAAGGTATGCAAACTTCAACGATCCATCTATGGATTGAAGCAATCATCCCGAAGTTGGAATCAATGTTTTGATAAGGTAATCAAAAGTTTTGGTTTTATACAAACTTATGGAGAAGCTTGTATTTACAAGAAAGTGAGTGGGAGCTCTGTAGCATTCTTAATACTGTATGTGGATGACATATTGTTGATTGGGAATGATGTAGACCTTCTTAATAGTGTCAAGGAATATTTGAATAATAGTTTTTCAATGAAAGATCTTGGCGAAGCAGCTTACATATTAGGCATAAAGATTTATAGAGATAGATCGAAACGTCTAATATCATTGTCACAGAGTACATATTTGGACAAAGTTCTAAAGAGGTTTGGAATGGAAGATAGCAAGAAAGGGTTCTTGCCCATGTTGCCCAATACGACCTTGAGTAAAACTCAAAGTCCGACATCGGCAGAAGATAGAGAAAGGATGAGTAAGACTCCCTATGCCTCAGCCATAGGATCTCTAATGTATGCCATGCTATGTACTAGACCCGACATTGCATATGCTGTTAGTTTGACTAGCAGATATCAAAGTGATCCAGGAGTGGATCATTGGACAGCGGTCAAAAACATCCTTAAGTACTTGAGAAGAACTAAGGATATGGTTCTTTCTTATGGAGGTGATGAACAGCTCGTTGTTAATGGTTACACCGATGCTAGTTGGAACACCGATCCGGTTGATTCTAAATCACAATCCGGATACGTATTTATTTTGAATGGTGCAGCAGTTAGCTGGAGGAGTGCAAAGCAAAGCGTTGTGGCGAGATCTTCAACTGAATCGGAATACATGGCTGCTTCGGAGGCTTCGCAAGAAGCGATATGGATGAAAGAGTTCATTACAGAGCTGGGTGTGGTTCCTAGTGCGCTGGACCCAATGTCTATCTACTGTGATAACATGGGCGCCATAGCCAATGCGCAAGAACCAAGGTCACACAAGAAGCTGAAGCACATCAAGCTACGTTTTCACGCTATTCGATAACATATCCAAGATGGGGATATAAAGATTTGCAAAGTACACACAGATCTGAATGTGGCGGGTCCGTTAACTAAACCTCTCCCGAGGGCAAAACATGACCAGCACCAAACTGCCATGGGTGTTCGGTATATTACCATGTAATCTAGATTAGATGACTCTAGTGCAAGTGGGAGACTGTTGGAGATATACCCTAGAGGCAATAATAAATATAGTTATTATTATATCTTTGTGTTTATGATAAATGTTTACATTCATGCTATAATAGTATTAACAAGGAAACATTGATACTTGTGTGATTTGTAAACTTAATTTGAAGTCCCTAGTATAGCCTCTATACATCACTAGCTTGTTGGTTGATATATGATTGTGGTTTCCCTATCATGAACATTGAGATGTTATCAACAACAAGATCATATCGTTAGGAGAATGATATGATGGACATACTCCTATAGATAAGCGTAGCATAAAGATCAAGTCATTTAAATAGTTCAATTGCTATATGCTTTCTGATACATAGTAACCTAATTCCTTCGACCATGAGATCATGCATATCACCTTTACCGGATGGATGCTTTGATGACATCAAACACCACACCATAACTGGGTGGCTATAAAGGTGGCATTGAGTGTTCGGAAAGTATTGGTTGAGACACATGGATCAAGAGTGGGATTTGTCCATCCATATGACGGATAGATATACTCTGGGCCCTCTCGGTGGAATGTCATCCAATTAGCTTGCAAGCATGTGACTGGATCACAAGGGATCACATATCACGGGAATGAGAAAAGAGTACTTATCGGTAACGAGGTTGAACTAGGTATGCAGAGATACTGACGATCATAACCTCGGATAAGTAAACTATCGTCAGACAAAGGGAAATTGGTATCGTATGTAAGTGGTTCATTCGATCGCAAAGTAATCGTAGAAATATGTGGGAGCCATATGAATTTCCAGATTCCTCTATTGGTTATTGTTCGTAGAAGTGTCTCGATCGTGTCCGCATAATTCACGAACCGTAGGGAGACACACTTAAGGATTCGACGTTGTTTGAGTAGTTATGGTATTATGAGAAAGAGACCGAATGTTGTTCGGAGTCTCAGATGGGATCTGGGATATCACGAGGTGATCCGGAATGGTCCGGAGAATAAGATTCATATAAGGAAAGTTTCGTTTCGGAGTTCGGGAATGATTCCGGTGTTTTCATCGGGAATGTTATAGAAGGTTCCGGAATGTCCGGCACTCCGAAGGGGAAGGGGTACATGAGTGTGTCATTGCAAGTTGGAATGATTGCATCATGTACTAAGTGTATTCGCTGTCCAAAATAAAGGGTTTAATCAAATCCTAAATTGAAAAGTCAAACGGCTAGTTTAAAAGTCAAACGGCAAGTTTTGGAAAGTGGAAAAGAGGAAGGAGTGTGAAACCGAGTTGGGGAGGGAGTCCTCCTCCCCAAGCCGGCGCACCACCCAAGCCGAGTTGGGGAGGGACTCCCCTCCCTCCCCTTGGCCGCCGGCCCCTCCACCTATATAAGGAGGGGCAGGGCTCCCTCCTCTACACACACAAGTTCCTATCCTCTAAATCTAAACCCTAGTCACAGCCTCCGGTTTAGAGCCGTTTTGGTTTAGAGCTTCTAATTGCCCTAGCCTTCGGTTTAGAGCCTTCTAATTGGTGTGTCTAAATCCTAGACCACTAGAGCTCTCTCATACACCACCATACTCGCTCCGGCTTAAGGCGAAGCCCTGCGGGATCTCCTCTCTACTTCCGGTACCACGCCGTTGTGCTGCCGGAATCTCGAGGAGAGTGCTACAACCTCCGCTGCCTGCTGGAACAAGGGAGAGGAAGGTCTTCGTCGAGTACCGAACATGTGACCGACTGCGGGAGCGCTGCCGGAACGCAGCGCCGGAAGGATCGTCTACGCGATCTTGAGATCAGGAAGAGTACGACTACATCACCCACGAGAATCCGCTCTCGTTAAACACTTTGGAATCTTCGAGGGTAAGTTATTCCATCGACTCGTTGCTACAATCTAGTAGATAGATCTTGGCTTGTTTGTTTGTATGCGATAGAAAATTTTTGTTTTCCATGCTACGAAACCCTACAGTGCCACCATGGCGTGCACGCTGTCACTTTCACACACATGGGGAGAGTAGAGATCGATTGAAGCACTTGAGTAGAAAGGTAGATCTACTTGATTACAAAGCTCATGACCACAACAAGATCATGCATAGAGAGAGATGAACACATAGCTACCGGTAGATCCCTTAGCCTCAAGGAAGAACTACTCCCTCCTCGTCATGGGAATCAGCAACGGTGACGAAGATGGTGGTGGAGATCGATGGAGATGGCTTCGGGGGCACTTCCCCGTCCCGGCAGGGTTCCGGAATAGAGACTTTCTATCCCCCGAATCTCCCTTTTTGTGGCGGCGGCACTGCGGAACTTTTTCTAGAAGTATGATGGATTATTTAGGGTTTTCTCCCCGAGGGATTTTTATAGGCGAAGGAGGAAAGGTCGATGGAGGGCCAGGGGGGCCACACCCCTGTAGGCGCCACCAGGGCTTGCCCGCGCCTAGGAGGGTGCGATGATGGCTGTACACGTATTTGACGTGGAGCCTGTTGGGAACCCCAAGAGCAAGGTGTGAAGCAGCACATCAGCAAGTTTCCCTCAGTAAGAAACCGAGGTTATCGAACCAGTAGGAGGAAGGAAACGTCACACAGGTGTTGTAAGCAACGTGGAGACCTGCACTACACAAACTCAAGACTTTGCCCCAACGAATCGGTGAGGTTGTCAAGCTCATCGGTTTGCTGTAACAACTGATTAAACGTATGGTGTGGAAGGTAATGATGGTTTGCATCAAGTAAACAAGTAACAGTGGAAGATGTATCAATGGTAAAGATTGGACCGGGGTCCATAGTTCACTAGAGGTGCTCTTCTTAGATAAACAACATGGCATGAAGGGTAAACAAATTACAGCAGGGCAATTGACAGGAACTGAGCAAGGCATAACAATGCAATACCAGGCAAAAAGATCCTATGAGATTCGATTGGGCAATACAACAATATACATAGACCGCCATCCAACTGAATCTATGACTAGAAGTCCACCTTCAGGTTATCGTCCGAACCCCCTCCAGTATTAAGTTGCAAGCAACAGACAACTTCTTTAAGCAAAGTGTATAAGGTAAACAATCCACATGTTCCATGAACAAGAGACCGTTGTTTTCTCCCTAGTGGCAACAACACATCTACAACCAAAGAGATTTCTGTCACTTCCCTTGGAAATTAGAGGCATGAACCCACTATCTAGCATAAATACCCTCTCTTGGAGTCACTAGCAACTACTTGGCCAAGATAGCTACTAACAACGGAGAGCATGCAAGATCACAAACAACATAGACATGATAGTATCATAAGACAAAACCATTAATAAATCTCACATAGTAATCTCAATATTGTGGCATCCCGCAAAGACCACTACTAGAAAATCGTGTTGTTTTGTGCATTGCATTATCATATTCGCATGTCTTGTCTCCGTGTATCATCATGACATCAGCATGCATCTATATGTTTAAAACTATTTTGCTAAAAACCCTATTTTGGTTTTCTATATTAACCCCCTCGTCTTATTTCAAAACAAACCCGGGTCTCCGGATTATCTTGTTTCGTCTGGCAATGGTTTTCAAAAGTCCCGTTTTGAATAATGAAATCATTTAAATTATTTTAGGGAGGCAGCCAGCCAGGCCCGAAAGCCCAGCCGGCCACCTCCAGATAAAAATCTACCTAACCTAAACCCTTTTGCTACCAGATAGCCTACCAGCCCTCCCCTCCACCTCACCCTCACCAATGCCCTCTCGCCACCTCACCTCTCCTCTCTCCACCACCCAATCCCCCCCTGCCACATCAGCCACCCCACTCCCTCTCTCCCCCTGGTCAACCTCCCCAAACCCCACCCACACAGCCTGGCCACCCCATCCCACTCAACCCCTGGCCCCACGCCCGACCCCACCACCCTGGCCCCGCGCGGCCCACCTCTCTCCCTCCCCCACCTTCTCCCTCCTCTAGCCCGCGTCCGCCCGTGCCCCCTCCCTCTGCCTCACGCGCGACCGCGTCCTCCCCCGCTCTGCCTCCTCTCGCTCACCTCCTCCGCCGCTTCTCCTTCAGCCGCCACCGCCCGTCCGCCGCTCCTCCTCCCAGGAGCCCCGCCTCCGGCTCCCTCTCCGTCGCCACGTCCCCGTCGACAAGCTCCGCCCCGCCTGCATCACCCCTTCGCCCCGCTCCGCCGCGTGGTCCGCGCCGCCGACCGCCTCCGTTTCCCTCGTCGTCCGCGCCTCCCCACGGCCCCCTCCGCAAGCCGCCGCCAGGACCCCACCCTCCGCCGCCAGGGCCCGCGGCTGCCTCGCCGCCGTTCCCCTCCGCGGCTCCGTCTCCTCCCGTGGCCGCCCCTGCCGTCCTTCTCCCGGCCGTCCGAGCCCGCGCCGGGCCGCTCCACCATAGCGTCGCCCCGGCCACCGCGTCCAGGCTCCCCGCCGTCCTGCGCGCCTCCCGGCGAGTTCCGTAGACCCCGCGGCCGCTCCGCCCAAGGACCGCCGTCGTCGGCCTCTAGCTAGCACCCGTCGTCGCCCTCGCCTCCCTCCACCGCCCGGCCGCCTCTCTGCATTGCCGGCCTCGCCTCTCCAGCTCGACCTCGCCGGGCGTCGTCTCGCTCGTCCCGCTCCCTCTCTGTTTGGCCCGTGCCTCCCGCCTCTACAAGGTGTAAATAGGGTCTTCCCCAACCCATATGTGTCCTAGTTGGACATGTGTGCCGGCGTGACCTCCCCACCGCGACACTGTTCAAGTGCTTCTCCTCGCGAGCCAAGCCTATGTTGACGACAAGATCTTCCCGGCTACCACTCCTCGGTAATATGTTCTGAGACCGGGTGACACTGAGTTTCTGCGCCGTCCGAAGACGAAGCCGGATGTCAAGGACTTCTTCATGGGAAACCGAAGATCGATCACGGACCCTCGAAGCCAAACCACAAGTTCGCCTTCCAGGACACCAAGACCGTCGACATGGAACCGAATGACGCCAAGTACTCCTTCCCGGACGCCGAGTCTGCCGAGGACCCGGATGCGACAAGACCTACCTCCGTTATCCGAGACCGAGCCCGTCGAACCCTGAACCCTGAGACCGAACCCCGAACCCCGGAACCCCAAGATCGCCGAACCCTAATGTGTGAACCTTTTCCCGAGCCCCTATTTTATAAATGCTAACTATATAATTTGTTGCATATTAAATTGTCATACTTGCATGCATATTTGTCTGTGGTTTGGGGGCATTATGCCGATTCACCGTATAATTAAATATGGGGCCCATATGCGGGCAAATCTAGCCGTATATTGGTCTCATTTAAATTTGTGCATCGAACCGTTGTCATATCTTGCCTTGTTAAAACAACATTTAATTTGCGGGGTAGATCAACAACTTGAAACATGCAATTAATTGTCGGGACCCCGGTTCCACTTAACCTTGCCTAATTGCATCGCATCTTGCCATGTCATACATCATACATGCATCATGCCGATCTTTTGCCGTAGTATTAAATAGTGCATCCGGTGTTTATTCTAGTGTTTTGCTTCTTCGCGGATAAGGCCGTTGAGTTTATGCGAGTGTCGACCCGATCTTCGGATGAACCTTCGGCAATGTTTTTCAGGTGAGCATCTCCCCCTTTCTACCTATCTTACTTTTATAGTATTTATTCCCTCCTGTTGATCTATTGCTATCTGTGTTGCGATGCTCTAGTTTCCGTACCCGTGATATCCCGTGCAGCCTTATATTGCCTTGGACACATCCTATAACCTGTTGTTTGGTAGATAGTTGGACTTGCGCGTCGTCGTCGCTTGCTCAAGTGCTGTTGCGTGTCGTCAAGTGCCACAGTTGTTGGTGTATTGCCGCATGTTGATGTTGGAGATGATCATGGCTTTACTTATCGTTCACTTTAATTCCTGTTTAACAACTAAAATTGAAGTAAGTAAGCAGAGGCATCGGTGGGTGATAGATAATATTTGGTTTCCGACCGCCCACTTGTGTCCCGTAGGACCCCGAGTACTTGATACCTGTTCCTTGATTTATCGCGCTATCCACATCCGGGAGGATTATGGGACCCCCCTGAGCCAGAGCTTGATTCATTCTTATTTCTTGAGGCCACAAACTAGTTTGAGGTTTTATTTACTATCCTGTACTTATGCCATGCTTTACTGCTTTATTTACGATTGTGCGAGGAGCACCTGTACTGTTTAGGTAAGCGGAGTGTTTTCGCGGTATCGACAAGCCCAGTTTTGGGTTCCCAGTCGTTTACAACCATTGTCGCAAACCTTGAGTCCGTCTCGGAGTCAGCTAGCTTCGTTGCGGGTCTACTCAATGGGGTGGCCCCCTGAAATAATTCTGAATCCTGTGATTGCTTTGTCGTGAAAGCCTCGTTGGGTTTTGATTTGGTTTTTCCGAGGTCGATCGTGTGTGTGTTGCTATTGGTGCACCCCGGCCGGGTAAAACTTTCTGAAAGCCGTGTCCGCGGTTATGGATGACTTGGAGCACAGTATCTCGATCATAGACAACTATAACTAAAGTAGTGCTATAAATTTGACTAAATAACTGACTAGTAATTAGCTTCACTATAATGGAATGGCTAAATAAAACTGCCAACAATTGCTTGCTTGTGTTGTCGCTTGCGACCATTGTACCTGACTAGTAAGTATTGCAACTACAACGGAATGGCTGAATAAAAGTACCAACAACTGCTGGGTTTTGGGGTTATCTCATGATAATTGTAACTGAATAGTAATTGATGCAACTACAATGAAATGGTTAACTAAAACGGCCCACTGCTTATTTTCTCAGGATGACTATCTACACCTGACCAGTAATTGCTGCAACGATAACTGAATAAATAAAACTGCCAACTGTGTGAGTTCCTGTAACACCCTCAGAATCGGACCTATGCAAGTTTTAGCGAAACCCGCCAAACCCGCATAGAAACGATTCAAAGGTGCCCACCAGGCACTTTCGTGCGGGTGGAAAACGAAGTAATAACATTACACAACAGTCCTCGATGGGACCCACAGAACAGATATATATAACAGCGACTCAAAGAGTCAAGAATTCAGATATATTATACAAAGATCCAAATCACCTTGAAAACGATGGGGCGTCCGACTACGGACAAGATGCAAATGGGGCTAAGAGCCCTGAAGAATAACCAATGGCGTCCATAACCCTGCCCAGGCCAAGCCGGAAGGGTAACCCTGCTAACGACGTCGATCTCAAAACCTGCTTAAACAAAAGGGGTGCCGACAAAGGGCAAAGGAAAAATAAGGAGCGTCAGTACTGAGGCCAGTACACGGCGAGGCTAGAATTCGGCGGTCCTCGCCTACATAGGTATGGTGGACTGAAGCGGCAGCATGCACTGAACACCCTATAGAGACTCGATACAACTGGCGGATATCAGAGAGGGATAAGGATGACCTATCCGGTGCCAACTTGAAACTAACACCAAACAAACCCATCCTGGTGTTTCCCCCTCGAGACCAAACGAGGAAGTCAACCGAGGAACTCACACAGTTGGCAGTTTTATTTATTCGGTTATAGTTGCAGCAATTACTAGTCAGTTATAGATAAACATCCTGATAAAATAAGCAGTGGGCACTTTTAGTTAATCATTCTGTTATAGTTGCAACAATTACTAATCAGATACAGATAGCATGAGATAACCCAAAACCCAGCAGTTGTTGGTACTTTTATTCAGCCATTCCGTTGTAGTGGCAATACTTACTAGTCAGGTACAAAGGTCGCAAGCGACACTCCAAAACAAGTAATTGTGGGCAGTATTAATTAGACATTCCGTTATGGTGAAGCTGATTACTAGTCATTATAAAGTCAAATTTATAACAGTAAACTTTAGTTATGCTTGTCTATGGTCGAGATACTGTGCTCCAAGTCGTCCATATCCGCGGACACGGCTTTCAGAAAGTTTTACCCGGCCGGGGTGCACCAATAGCAACACACGCTCGATCAACCTCGGAAAAACCAAATCAAAACCCAACGAGGCTTTCACGACTGAACAATCACAGGATTCAGAAATATTTCAGGGGGCCACCCCATTAAGCTACCCGCAACGAAGTAAGCTAGCTCCGAGACGGACTCAAGGTCTGGGTAGACGGCTGTGAACGACTGGGAACCCCAAACGGGGCTTGTCGACACCGCGGAATCGTGTCCCGATCCTAAACAGTACAGGTGCTATATGTCGCACAATCGTAAATAAAGCAGTAAAACATGGCATAAGTACAGGATCGTAAATAAAACCTCAAACTAGTTTGTGGCGCCAAGAAATAAGAATGAATCAAGCTCTGGCTCAGGGGGGTCCCATATACCTCCCGGATGTGGATAGCGCGATAAATCAAGGAACAGGTATCAAGTACTCGGGGTCTTACGGGACACAAGTGGGCGTTCGGAAACCAAATATTTTCTATCACCCACCGATGCCTCTGCTTATTTCAATTTTAGTTGTTAAACAGGAATTAAAGTGTGCGATAAGTAAAACTATGATCATCTCCAACATCAACATGCGGCAATACATCAACAACTGTGGCATATGACGACACACAACAACACTTGAGCAAGCGACTACGACGCGCAAGTCCAACTATCTACCCAACAACAGGTAATAGGATGTGTCCAAGGCCCTATAGGGCTGCACGGTATATCACAGGTACGGAAACTAAAGCATCGCAACACAGATAGCAATAGATCAATAGGAGGGAATAAAGACTATAAAAGTAAGATAGGTAGAAAGGGGGAGATGCTCGCCTGAAAACATTGTCGAAGGGTTCAACCGAAGATCGGGGCGAAGCTCACATCAACTCAACGGCCTTATCCGCGAAGAAGCAAAACACTAGAAGAAACACCGGATGCAATATTTAATACAACGGCAGAAGATCGGCATGATGCATGTATGATGCATGGCATGGCAAAGGTGCGATGCAATTAGGTCCGTATTAAGCGGAACCAGGGTCCCGACAATTAATTAAACGGTTCAAGTTGTTTAGATCCCCCGCAAATTAAATGTTGTTTTGGCATGGTAAAAGATAGCCCCGGGTTCGCTACACAAATTTAAATGAGGCCAATATTGAGACTAGATTTGCCCGCATATGGGCCCCATATTTAATTATTAGGTGAATCGGCATAAGGCCCCAACCCAATGATATGCATGCGAGATGACAATTAAATATGCAACAAGTTTTATGTTTAGCATTTATAAATTAGGGGTTCGGATAAGGGTCACACATTAGGGTTCGACGATCTTGTCCGGGGGTCCGGGGTTCGGGGTTGGTCTCAGGGTTCGAAGGATCTGGGGTTCGATCTTGGCGTTGCGAGGATCTTGTCGGGTCCGCGCCATCGCGTCGGTCTTGGCGTTCGGAAAGCAGCACTTGGTGTTCGGGACGGACTGCTTGTTGAACCGGTGGCGTTCTTGGTGAGCATCGGGTCCGGACTTCGCCCCCGGGAACGGGTCTTCAGGGTCTCGACAACTTCGATTCTCTGTGGGCGATCTTGGCACTCGATGTCCATGAAGTAGTACTTGTCGCCCTACCGTCTTCGGGTTCGCTCCAATCGGGTCCATGTCGGAGTACTTGTCGTCCCATGAAGGGGATCTTGCGTCTAGGGTCTCGGCGATCTTGGCGGTCCCGAGGGTTCGGTGGTCTCGGCATCCGTGAGACGGTCTTGTCGTCGAGATGATTCTTGTCACCCCTAAACTTGGCATCGATTCCTCTTCACGGCACGTCTACCTCCACACCCACAAGCATCACCAAACTACAGGAGTAGCTGTGGAGGCGTACGGGGCCGGCGCTCAGCGGTCGAGGACGGCGGCGCGAGCCCGACGAACTCGGGGACATCACCACCGACGGCGCATGGCAAGGATGCGGGGCCGACGCAGAGAGGATCTGCAGGCGGGGCACGTGCTGGCGGGGCGCTCCGGCGACCGGCGGGCGGCGGTGAAGGCCCGCCCGACGCGGGAGGAGCCGGGGTCGACGCGGGACGGACTGGGGCGGGCGCGCTCGCCGGAGAGGGGGCGCCGGGGCCGGCGGCGGGAACCTGCTGGGCGGTGGAGCGGCTCAGGAGGGGACCGGCTCGGCGTGGGTGAGCGCGGGGCCTGGCGAGGGCGGCGGGGGTCGCCGGAGGAGGCTGGGGCGCGGGTCCGCGCTGGAGGCGGGCGGCGGCGCCGTCGACGAGGCTCGGTGCAGAGCGGGGAGGTCGCCGGCGCGTGCGGAGGGCGCAGCGGAGCTCCGCTCGGGGGAGGCCGCGGGCGCAAGCCGGCAGGGGAGGGAGCAGAGCGGCGAGACGGCGGGCGCGCGGGAGGACGTAGGCGAGCTCGGGGCGCGGGCTCGAAGGAGGGCGGTGGCGCCGGGCCTGGCACGATGGCGGCGTACGGCGCGCCGGCGCGGCGTAGGCGGCGGAGCGGACGGAGGGTCGAGGGCGGCAGCGACCGGCGGCTGCGGGTTGGCGACGAGCGAGCTAGGCGGGGAGGAAGGGGCAGCGGGCGTGCGGGCGTGAGGGAGGAGGAGGGCGCCGGGCGGTGGGCGGCGGCGCTCGGATCGCCGGGGGTGGCGACACGGGGCGAAGCCGGCGGGGTGAGGACGGGCGGAGCCAGGGGAGCTGGACGGGGCGCCGGCGCGGGCCTGGCGGGCGAGGCATGGTCGCGGGGCGACGGCGGCCGGCCGGGGCGGCGGTTGGTGCTTGGGGGCCGGCGGCTCCGGGCGGCGGGGCTCGGGCGACCTGCGGGGCGCGGCGAGGCGGCACCGGGGCGGCGGGGTGAGGAGAGAGGGCGTGGGGAAGGCCGACAGAGGTGGGGCCAGGTGGAGGTGGGCCACCGCGTGGGGTCAGCGCGACAGGGAGTGGGGACTGGCAGGGGAGGTGGGAACTGGGGGAGGGCAGGCGCGTGAGTGGGGGTTGGCGGTGGAACCGGTGGGGCCCAGGGGGTCGTGGGGGTGGGGGCTGAGAGAGAGAGGTGAGGGAGGAGAGAGAGGGGGTGGGGTCTGGCCAAGTGGCAGTTTTAGATTGGTTAGGGGGGGAGGGTAGGTGAGGTGGCAGGATGCTATTGGAGGGAGTGAGGTGGAGCTAGGGGTGGGTAGGATTCTTGGTAGGTTTAGGTTTTGTTGGGGTGTCCAGGACGGACCGATTTAGTTTTCTGGGGCGATCGTTCGGGTCGTTCGTCCCGTTCGACTGCCCCTAATAAAAATAATTTAATATTTTTATTTATTTCAAACGAGACTTTTGCAAACCAATATCGGGCAAAACACAAATATCCCGGCGACCCGGATTTCGGTGTTTGAATAAGATGGGGCGTTTTAGAAAAACAAAACGGGCTTGCATGCAAACAATGCATGATGATGACGATGCAATGCACAAATTCAACGCGATTTTCTAGTAGTGATTTTGCGGGATGCCACAATTCGACACCACTAACAATGGATCTCGCCCTCGAGATCCGCCTCATGGTACCGGAAGGACAAGTCGGCGATCTGCGTCTTCTTGCGTTGCGTAGATCCTCGCGACACCACTAACGAGGGTTCCTTCTTCCTCTGGAAAACGGCGACACCACCAACAAAGGGTCGTTGTTCCTGATCGTCCAGGGAAAACTCCGGGAACAAAAGGTCGAAGGTAGAGGTATCAACAAATAAAGCCACCCCTAACTTCGATGGAAAGAGGGAACCGATGCATTCTCATCCACTTCAATGTACAAAAGCGAATAGAAGGGGTAGTCGGCATGGGGGCCAATCCATCACGCACCCAAACTATTACTCTGCACAATCAGTAGAAGGGAGTGCAACCATTCTCGGAATCAGACTGAAGATCTCGACAAGCGAGGTTCGGAAACAAAGGAGGGATGCAGACTCTGCATCGGATCGGGCGTAGAGGATGTCGTCGTGTCGGAAAACACCGGAAGGCACCAACAAGGAACATAGAATGGTACCACAGCAGACGGATTCCTCGGCAGCTTGAACACCGGATGATAGAACGCCGTTACCAAAGGAGGAAGCGAAACCCTGAAGGTACGACGGAAACCCAACCACGAGAATTCCTGGACTCGAAGAAAGAGACGAGAGCGGATTCAAAACACGTGGAGGTAAGAGAGGAATAGCAAAGGGGTAAGGAGTAAAATCAGACCTAATCCGATCTATCCAACCGATCTTGCAAAAATAGTTTTGACACTCTACTTCGGCCGTTAGCTAGGTTATCCTACAGGCTGGACTTGTGGGGTATCGCAACTGCTGAGCTCTGATACCACTCTGTAACACCCTCAGAATCGGACCTATGCAAGTTTTAGCGAAACCCGCCAAACCCGCATAGAAACGATTCAAAGGTGCCCACCAGGCACTTTCGTGCGGGTGGAAAACGAAGTAATAACATTACACAACAATCCTCGATGGGACCCACAGAACAGATATATATAACAGCGACTCAAAGAGTCAAGAATTCAGATATATTATACAAAGATCCAAATCACCTTGAAAACGATGGGGCGTCCGACTACGGACAAGATGCAAATGGGGCTAAGAGCCCTGAAGAATAACCAATGGCGTCCATAACCCTGCCCAGGCCAAGCCGGAAGGGTAACCCTGCTAACGACGTCGATCTCAAAACCTGCTTAAACAAAAGGGGTGCCGACAAAGGGCAAAGGAAAAAGAAGGAGCGTCAGTACTGAGGCCAGTACACGGCGAGGCTAGAATTCGGCGGTCCTCGCCTACATAGGTATGGTGGACTGAAGCGGCAGCGGCAGCATGCACTGAACACCCTATAGAGTCTCGATACAACTGGCGGATATCAGAGAGGGATAAGGATGACCTATCCGGTGCCAACCTGAAACTAACACCAAACAAACCCATCCTGGTGTTTCCCCCTCGAGACCAAACGAGGAAGTCAACCGAGGAACTCACACAGTTGGCAGTTTTATTTATTCGGTTATAGTTGCAGCAATTACTAGTCAGGTATAGATAAAAATCCTGATAAAATAAGCAGTGGGCACTTTTAGTTAATCATTCCGTTATAGTTGCAACAATTACTAATCAGATACAGATAGCATGAGATAACCCAAAACCCAGCAGTTGTTGGTACTTTTATTCAGCCATTCCGTTGTAGTGGCAATACTTACTAGTCAGGTACAAAGGTCGCAAGCGACACTCCAAAACAAGTAATGTGGGCAGTATTAATTAGACATCCCGTTATAGTGAAGCTGATTACTAGTCATTATAAAGTCAAATTTATAACAGTAAACTTTAGTTATGCTTGTCTATGGTCGAGATACTGTGCTCCAAGTCGTCCATATCCGCGGACACGGCTTTCAGAAAGTTTTACCCGGCCGGGGTGCACCAATAGCAACACACGCTCGATCAACCTCGGAAAAACCAAATCAAAACCCAACGAGGCTTTCACGACTGAACAATCACAGGATTCAGAAATATTTCAGGGGGCCACCCCATTAAGCTACCCGCAACGAAGTAAGCTAGCTCCGAGACGGACTCAAGGTCTGGGTAGACGGCTGTGAACGACTGGGAACCCCAAACGGGGCTTGTCGACACCGCGGAATCGTGTCCCGATCCTAAACAGTACAGGTGCTATATGTCGCACAATCGTAAATAAAGCAGTAAAACATGGCATAAGTACAGGATCGTAAATAAAACCTCAAACTAGTTTGTGGCGCCAAGAAATAAGAATGAATCAAGCTCTGGCTCAGGGGGGTCCCATATACCTCCCGGATGTGGATAGCGCGATAAATCAAGGAACAGGTATCAAGTACTCGGGGTCTTACGGGACACAAGTGGGCGTTCGGAAACCAAATATTTTCTATCACCCACCGATGCCTCTGCTTATTTCAATTTTAGTTGTTAAACAGGAATTAAAGTGTGCGATAAGTAAAACTATGATCATCTCCAACATCAACATGCGGCAATACATCAACAACTGTGGCATATGACGACACACAACAACACTTGAGCAAGCGACTACGACGCGCAAGTCCAACTATCTACCCAACAACAGGTAATAGGATGTGTCCAAGGCCCTATAGGGCTGCACGGTATATCACAGGTACGGAAACTAAAGCATCGCAACACAGATAGCAATAGATCAATAGGAGGGAATAAAGACTATAAAAGTAAGATAGGTAGAAAGGGGGAGATGCTCGCCTGAAAACATTGTCGAAGGGTTCAACCGAAGATCGGGGCGAAGCTCACATCAACTCAACGGCCTTATCCGCGAAGAAGCAAAACACTAGAAGAAACACCGGATGCAATATTTAATACAACGGCAGAAGATCGGCATGATGCATGTATGATGCATGGCATGGCAAAGGTGCGATGCAATTAGGTCCGTATTAAGCGGAACCAGGGTCCCGACAATTAATTAAACGGTTCAAGTTGTTTAGATCCCCCGCAAATTAAATGTTGTTTTGGCATGGTAAAAGATAGCCCCGGGTTCGCTACACAAATTTAAATGAGGCCAATATTGAGACTAGATTTGCCCGCATATGGGCCCCATATTTAATTATTAGGTGAATCGGCATAAGGCCCCAACCCAATGATATGCATGCGAGATGACAATTAAATATGCAACAAGTTTTATGTTTAGCATTTATAAATTAGGGGTTCGGATAAGGGTCACACATTAGGGTTCGACGATCTTGTCCGGGGTCCGGGGTTCGGGGTTGGTCTCAGGGTTCGAAGGATCTGGGGTTCGATCTTGGCGTTGCGAGGATCTTGTCGGGTCCGCGCCATCGCGTCGGTCTTGGCGTTCGGAAAGCAGCACTTGGTGTTCGGGACGGACTGCTTGTTGAACCGGTGGCGTTCTTGGTGAGCATCGGGTCCGGACTTCGCCCCCGGGAACGGGTCTTCAGGGTCTCGACAACTTCGATTCTCTGTGGGCGATCTTGGCACTCGATGTCCGTGAAGTAGTACTTGTCGCCCTACCGTCTTCGGGTTCGCTCCAATCGGGTCCATGTCGGAGTACTTGTCGTCCCATGAAGGGGATCTTGCGTCTAGGGTCTCGGCGATCTTGGCGGTCCCGAGGGTTCGGTGGTCTCGGCGTCCGTGAGACGGTCTTGTCGTCGAGATGATTCTTGTCACCCCTAAACTTGGCATCGATTCCTCTTCACGGCACGTCTACCTCCACACCCACAAGCATCACCAAACTACAGGAGTAGCTGTGGAGGCGTACGGGGCCGGCGCTCAGCGGTCGAGGACGGCGGCGCGAGCCCGACGAACTCGGGGACATCACCACCGACGGCGCATGGCAAGGATGCGGGGCCGACGCAGAGAGGATCTGCAGGCGGGGCACGTGCTGGCGGGGCGCTCCGGCGACCGGCGGGCGGCGGTGAAGGCCCGCCCGACACGGGAGGAGCCGGGGTCGACGCGGGACGGACTGGGGCGGGCGCGCTCGCCGGAGAGGGGGCGCCGGGGCCGGCGACGGGAACCTGCTGGGCGGTGGAGCGGCTCAGGAGGGGACCGGCTCGGCGTGGGTGAGCGCGGGGCCTGACGAGGGCGGCGGGGGTCGCCGGAGGAGGCTGGGGCGCGGGTCCGCGCTGGAGGCGGGCGGCGGCGCCGTCGACGAGGCTCGGTGCAGAGCGGGAAGGTCGCCGGCGCGTGCGGAGGGCGCAGCGGAGCTCCGCTCGGGGGGGGGGAAGCAGAGCGGCGAGACGGCGGGCGCGCGGGAGGACGTAGGCGAGCTCGGGGCGCGGGCTCGAAGGAGGGCGGTGGCGCCGGGCCTGGCACGGTGGCGGCGTACGGCACGCCGGCGCGGCGTAGGCGGCGGAGCGGACGGAGGGTCGAGGGCGGCAGCGACCGGCGGCTGCGGGTTGGCGACGAGCGAGCTAGGCGGGGAGGAAGGGGCAGCGGGCGTGCGGGCGTGAGGGAGGAGGAGGGCGCCGGGCGGTGGGCGGCGGCGCTCGGATCGCCGGGGGTGGCGACACGGGGCGAAGCCGGCGGGGTGAGGACGGGCGGAGCCAGGGGAGCTGGACGGGGCGCCGGCGCGGGCCTGGCGAGCGAGGCGTGGTCGCGGGGCGACGGCGGCCGGCCGGGGCGGCGGTTGGTGCTTGGGGCCCGGCGGCTCCGAGCGGCGGGGCTCGGGCGACCTGCGGGGCGCGGCGAGGCGGCACCGAGGCGGCGGGGTGAGGAGAGAGGGCGTGGGGAAGGCCGACAGAGGTGGGGCCAGGTGGAGGTGGGCCACCGCGTGGGGTCAGCGCGACAGGGAGTGGGGACTGGCAGGGGAGGTGGGAACTGGGGGAGGGCAGGCGCGTGAGTGGGGGTTGGCGGTGGAACCGGTGGGGCCCAGGGGGTCGTGGGGGTGGGGGCTGAGAGAGAGAGGTGAGGGAGGAGAGAGAGGGGGTGGGGTCTGGCCAAGTGGCAGTTTTAGATTGGTTAGGGGGGGAGGGTAGGTGAGGTGGCAGGATGCTATTGGAGGGAGTGAGGTGGAGCTAGGGGTGGGTAGGATTCTTGGTAGGTTTAGGTTTTGTTGGGGTGTCCAGGACGGACCGATTTAGTTTTCTGGGGCGATCGTTCGGGTCGTTCGTCCCGTTCGACTGCCCCTAATAAAAATAATTTAATATTTTTATTTATTTCAAACGAGACTTTTGCAAACCAATATCGGGCAAAACACAAATATCCCGGCGACCCGGATTTCGGTGTTTGAATAAGATGGGGCGTTTTAGAAAAACAAAACGGGCTTGCATGCAAACAATGCATGATGATGACGATGCAATGCACAAATTCAACGCGATTTTCTAGTAGTGATTTTGCGGGATGCCACAGTTCCTCGGTTGACTTCCTCGTGTGGTCTCGAGGGGGAAACACCAGGATGGGTTTGTTTGATGGTAGCATCAGGTTGGTTCCGAATAGGTCTTACTAACCCCTCTCTGATAGCCGACGGTTACGTTGAGTCTCTATAGGTTGTTCAGTGCATGCTGCGCCGCTGCCGCTCAGTCCACCATACCTATGTAGGCGAGGACCGCCGAATTCTAGCCTCGCCGTGTACTGGCCTCAGTACTGACGCTCCTCTTTTTCCTTTGCCCTTTGTCGGCACCCCTTTTGTTTAAGAAGGTTTTGAGATCGACGTCGTTAGCAGGGTTACCCTTCCGGCTTGGCCTGGGCAGGTTTATGGACGCCATTGGTTATTCTGCATGGCTCTTAGCCCCATTTGCATCTTGTCCGTAGTCGGACGCTCTATCATTTTCAATGTGATTTGGATCTTTGTATATTATATCTGTATTCTTGACTCATTGAGTCGCTGTTATATATATATCTGTTCTGTGGGTCCCCTCGAGGACTGTTGTGTAATGTTATTACTTCGTTTTCCACCCGCACGAAAGTGCCTGGTGGGCACCTTTGAATCGTTTCTATGCGGGTTTGGCGGGAATCGTTGAAACTTGCATAGGTTCGATTCTGAGGGTGTTACAGAGTGGTATCAGAGCTCAGCAGTTGCGATACCCCACAAGTCCAGCCTGTAGGATAACCTAGCTAACGGCCGAAGTAGAGTGTCAAAACTATTTTTGAAAATCGGTTGGATAGTTCTGACTAGGTCTGCTTTTACTCCTTACCCCTCTGCTATTCTCTTCTTACCTCGACGCGTTTTGAATCCACCTCTTATCTTTTCTTCGAGTCCAGGATTTCTCGTGGTTGGGTTTCTGTCGTACCTTTAGGGTTTCGCTTCTTTCCCATTATAACGATGGCGCTACAAACATCTTATCTGCATCTCGTTTGGTGTACCCTTCATCCAATCTTTTTGTTCTTGAACTCTTTATCTATATGTGTACCTTGCTGGATATCCGTATCATTGAAAAACAGATGAGAAGGACGAGCATTGGTGAAGTTGGAGTATACCTTGAGCATGTGTTGTTCATGCCAATGGAACCATCGCGGAACCTAATCATTGTGTCTTTCATACGATTTCTGTTGTATCTTCCGGTGTTTTCCGATGTGATGACCTCATCTACATCAGATCCAATGCAGAGCGGGCATCATCCTTTGTTCCGAATACCGCTTATGAAGATCTCCATTCTAAATTTCGAGAGTCGAGTTGCCTGATTTTCCTATTCATGTATAGAGTTGATAGTTTGGGTACGGGATGGACTGATCACCCTACCCGACTCTTACTGTTCACTCTTGTACCCCGAACTGGTGGATCAATGTAACTTTACCCTCTTCTCATGGAAGTTAGAGGTGGCCTTATCTTTTGATACCTCTACCTTCGCACTTTGTTTCTCCGGAGTGTTCTCTCGACGATCACGGACAACGACCTCTTGTTAGTGGTGTCGCGAGGATCTACACAAAGCGAGAAGACGCAGATCGCCGACCTTCCTTCCGGTATCATGAGGCGGATCTCGAGGGAGAGATCCATTGTTAGTGGTGTCGAATTGTGGCATCCCGCAAAGACCACTACTAGAAAATCGCGTTGTTTTGTGCATTGCATTATCATATTCGCATGTCTTGTCTCTGTGTATCATCATGACATCAGCATGCATCTATATGTTTAAAACTATTTTGCTAAAAACCCTATTTTCATTTTCTATATTAACCCCCTCGTCTTATTTCAAAACAAACCCGGGTCTCCGGATTATCTTGTTTCGTCTGGCAATGGTTTTCAAAAGTCCCGTTTTGAATAATGAAATCATTTAAATTATTTTAGGGAGGCAGCCAGCCAGGCCCGAAAGCCCAGCCGGCCACCTCCAGATAAAAATCTACCTAACCTAAACCCTTTTGCTACCAGATAGCCTACCCATCCCTCCCATCCACCTCACCCTCACCAATGCCCTCTCGCCACCTCACCTCTCCTCTCTCCACCACCCAATCCCCCCTGCCACATCAGCCACCCCACTCCCTCTCTCCCCCTGGTCAACCTCCCCAAACCCCACCCACACAGCCTGGCCACCCCATCCCACTCAACCCCTGGCCCCACGCCCGACCCCACCACCCTGGCCCCGCGCGGCCCACCTCTCTCCCTCCCCCACCTTCTCCCTCCTCTAGCCTGCGTCCGCCCGTGCCCCCTCCCTCTGCCTCACGCGCGACCGCGTCCTCCCCCGCTCTGCCTCCTCTCGCTCACCTCCGCCGCCGCTTCTCCTTCAGCCGCCACCGCCCGTCCGCCGCTCCGCCTCCCAGGAGCCCCGCCTCCGGCTCCCTCTCCGTCGCCACCTCCCCGTCGACAAGCTCCGCCCGCCTGCATCACCCCTTCGCCCCGCTCCGCCGCGTGGTCCGCGCCGCCGACCGCCTCCGTTTCCCTCGTCATCCGCGCCTCCCCACGGCCCCCTCCGCAAGCCGCCGCCAGGGCCCGCGGCTGCCTCGCCGCCGTTCCCCTCCGCGGCTCCGTCTCCTCCCATGGCCGCCCCTGTCGTCCTTCTCCCGGCCGTCCGAGCCCATGCCGGGCCGCTCCACCACAGCGTCGCCCCGGCCGCCGCGTCCAGGCTCCCCGCCGTCCTGCGCGCCTCCCGGCGAGTTCCGTCGACCCCGCGGCCGCTTCGCCCAAGGACCGCCGTCGTCGGCCTCTAGCTAGCACCCGCCGTCGCCCTCGCCTCCCTCCACCGCCCGGCCGCCTCTCTGCATCGCCGGCCTCGCCTCTCCAGCTCGACCTCGCCGGGCGCCGTCTCGCTCGTCCCGCTCCCTCTCTGTTTGGCCCGTGCCTCCCGCCTCTACCGCGTCGGCCCGCCCGAGCTCGTCCTGCCGCGTCCGGCCGCCCCTTCCTTCCCTCCGGCGGCCCCTGTGATCGATGAAGACATGGTGTAAATCGGGTCTTCCCCAACCCATGTGTGTCCTAGTTGGACATGTGTGCCGGCGTGACCTCCCCACCGCGACACTGTTCAAGTGCTTCTCCTCGCGAGCCAAGCCTATGTTGACGACAAGATCTTCCCGGCTACCACTCCTCGGTAATATGTTCTGAGACCGGGTGACACTGAGTTTCTGCGCCGTCCGAAGACGAAGCCGGATGTCAAGGACTTCTTCATGGGAAACCGAAGATCGATCACGGACCCTCGAAGCCAAACCACATGTTCGCCTTCCAGGACACCAAGACCGTCGACATGGAACCGAATGACGCCAAGTACTCCATCCCGGACGCCGAGTCTGCCGAGGACCCGGATGCGACAAGACCTACCTCCGTTATCCGAGACCGAGCCCGTCGAACCCTGAACCCTGAGACCGAACCCCGAACCCCGGAACCCCAAGATCGCCGAACCCTAATGTGTGAACCTTTTCCCGAGCCCCTATTTTATAAATGCTAACTATATAATTTGTTGCATATTAAATTGTCATACTTGCATGCATATTTGTCTGTGGTTTGGGGGCATTATGCCGATTCACCTTATAATTAAATATGGGGCCCATATGCGGGCAAATCTAGCCGTATATTGGTCTCATTTAAATTTGTGCATCGAACCTTTGTCATATCTTGCCTTGTTAAAACAACATTTAATTTGCGGGGTAGCTCAACAACTTGAAACATGCAATTAATTGTCGGGACCCCGGTTCCGCTTAACCTGGCCTAATTGCATCGCATCTTGCCATGTCATACATCATACATGCATCATGCCAATCTTTTGCCGTAGTATTAAATAGTGCATCCGGTGTTTATTCTAGTGTTTTGCTTCTTCGCGGATAAGGCCGTTGAGTTGATGCGAGTGTCGACCCGATCTTCGGATGAACCTTCGGCAATGTTTTTCAGGCGAGCATCTCCCCCTTTCTACCTATCTTACTTTTATAGTATTTATTCCCTCCTGTTGATCTATTGCTTTCTGTGTTGCGATGCTCTAGTTTCCGTACCCGTGATATCCCGTGCAGCCTTATATTGCCTTGGACACATCCTATAACCTGTTGTTTGGTAGATAGTTGGACTTGCGCGTCGTCGTCGCTTGCTCAAGTGCTGTTGCGTGTCGTCAAGTGCCACAGTTGTTGGTGTATTGCCGCATGTTGATGTTGGAGATGATCATGGCTTTACTTATCGTTCACTTTAATTCCTGTTTAACAACTAAAATTGAAGTAAGTAAGCAGAGGCATCGGTGGGTGATAGATAATATTTGGTTTCCGACCGCCCACTTGTGTCCCGTAGGACCCCGAGTACTTGATACCTGTTCCTTGATTTATCGCGCTATCCACATCCAGGAGGATTATGGGACCCCCCTGAGCCAGAGCTTGATTCATTCTTATTTCTTTGGGCCACAAACTAGTTTGAGGTTTTATTTACTATCCTGTACTTATGCCATGCTTTACTGCTTTATTTACGATTGTGCGAGGAGCACCTGTACTATTTAGGTAAGCGGAGTGTTTTCGCGGTATCGACAAGCCCAGTTTTGGGTTCCCAGTCGTTTACAGCCATTGTCGTAAACCTTGAGTCCGTCTCGGAGTCAGCTAGCTTCGTTGCGGGTCTACTCAATGGGGTGGCCCCCTGAAATAATTCTGAATCCTGTGATTGCTTTGTCGTGAAAGCCTCGTTGGGTTTTGATTTGGTTTTTCCGAGGTCGATCGTGTGTGTGTTGCTATTGGTGCACCCCGGCCGGGTAAAACTTTCTGAAAGCCGTGTCCGCGGTTATGGATGACTTGGAGCACAGTATCTCGATCATAGACAACTATAACTAAAGTAGTGCTATAAATTTGACTAAATAACTGACTAGTAATTAGCTTCACTATAATGGAATGGCTAAATAAAACTGCCAACAATTGCTTGCTTGTGTTGTCGCTTGCGACCATTGTACCTGACTAGTAAGTATTGCAACTACAACGGAATGGCTGAATAAAAGTACCAACAACTGCTGGGTTTTGGGGTTATCTCATGATAATTGTAACTGACTAGTAATTGATGCAACTACAATGAAATGGTTAACTAAAACGGCCCACTGCTTATTTTCTCAGGATGACTATCTACACCTGACTAGTAATTGCTGCAACGATAACTGAATAAATAAAACTGCCAACTGTGTGAGTTCCTCGGTTGACTTCCTCGTGTGGTCTCGAGGGGGAAACACCAGGATGGGTTTGTTTGATGGTAGCATCAGGTTGGTTCCGAATAGGTCTTACTTACCCCTCTCTGATAGCCGACAGTTACGTCGAGTCTCTATAGGTTGTTCAGTGCATGCTGCGCCGCTGCCGCTCAGTCCACCATACCTATGTAGGCGAGGACCGCCGAATTCTAGCCTCTCCGTGTACTGGCCTCAGTACTGACGCTCCTCTTTTTCCTTTGCCCTTTGTCGGCACCCCTTTTGTTTAAGCAGGTTTTGAGATCGACGTCGTTAGCAGGGTTACCCTTCCGGCTTGGCCTGAGAAGGGTTATGGACGCCATTGGTTATTCTGCAGGGCTCTTAGCCCCATTTGCATCTTGTCCGTAGTCGGATGCTCTATCATTTTCAAGGTGATTTGGATCTTTGTATATTATATCTGTATTCTTGACTCATTGAGTCGCTGTTATATATATCTGTTCTGTGGGTCCCCTCGAGGACTGTTGTGTAATGTTATTACTTCGTTTTCCACCCGCACGAAAGTGCCTGGTGGGCACCTTTGAATCGTTTCTATGCGGGTTTGGCGGGAATCGCTGAAACTTGCATAGGTTCGATTCTGAGGGTGTTACAAATATCCATCAGATCTTCGCAAATACAACATGCATGATTACAAATAGATTAGATCTTGATCATGAACGGAGCTCACAAGATCTATACATGAAAGCACAAAGGAGGAGATACAACCATCTAGCTACTACATGGACCCATAGTCCAAGGTGGAACTACTCACGCGTCATACCGGAGAGAAGGCCTCCGGGATGATCTCCCCTCCGATAAGGTGCCGGGAAGAACTTCAGATCTCCCCGATCTAGGGACGACGGTGGTGGCGGCTACAAAATATTTCGTGAAATATTGATCGAGTACTTAGGGTTTCTGCATCGGGGGCTTCTTATAGGCGAAGTGGCGAGGCTGGGAGGCGGTCAGGGGACCCACACCCTACCCAGGCGCGGGGCAGGGCCCACCCGCGCCTAGGGGGGTCTGGCCGCCCTGGTTCGCGTCTCCGTCTCGTCTTCTAGATTCGTGTCCCTTACGGTAAAATATTGACTTTGGCTTTTGTTCCGTCCAATTCCGAGAATATTGATTTTCTGCCTTTCTAGAACCAAAAACAGAAGAAAACAAGCAACTGGCACTGTGGCAACTTGTTAATAGGTTAGTTCCACAAAAGATATAAAAACATCTCAAAGTGTAGACAAAGCAAAGCAAAGTAGATACTAAACAAGCATGAAACGTCAAAAACTATAGATATGTTTCCGACGTATCATGCGGCCACCCTGTTGTCCTCCTCCACCTCTGCTTCATGGTTCCGTGTTGCTCCGAGAAAATAATGACTTTAGCTTTTGTCCCGTCCAATTCCGAGAATATTGGTTTTCTGCCTTTTCTAGAACCAAAAACAGAAGAAAACAGGCAACTGGTACTGTGACATCTTGTTAATAGATTAGTCCAGAAAAACATATAAAAACACCTCAAAGTTTAGACAAAGCATAAGAAAAATAATTCAAAATAAGCACATAAAAAATTATAGATACGTTTACGACATATCAGCGGTCTTCTCGACCGCCAGCGATTGATGCGATTCCCAGTCGTCGCGGTTCTCGATGTCCGCCACCGCCTCCTCAACCTTCAGCCGAAGCCGCTCGGCGGGTTGCCGATCGGCGGCCTTCCTGGCCTTGAAGGCCATGTATAGCTCGCAGACATACTTCTCCAGGATGTAGTGCGCGGCGTCGACGCTATCGACTTCGCTCTCCGCCGCCTCCGCCTCGACATGCGCCTGCTCGGCCTCCTCCTCCGCGTCCGCCTCGGCCTGCACCACCAACTCCGCCTCGCTCGGCACCAACTCTCACATGTCCTTGTTGCCCTCCAAAGATTCACCGGTGCCCGGAGGGGTAGGGGAAGGGGAAGGAGGGGGTACGCAACGAGGGCGAACTTGCTGAGGTCGGCCCAGGTCACAGGAAGGTTGTCCATGGAGAGGGAGGGAACAGCGAGGGGTTGGTGCTGGTGCTCTGTCCCGGCGACCGGTCCCTATTTATATTCGCGGGGCTCGGCAGGAACGACGAGCAGGATCGGATGGGAAATGACGCTGCCTAGATAGGAAAGTGGACGGAAACTAGAGTTCTAACGGAACAATCATCGGTCGTCATTAGCACTGATACTCCCATAGTCTCATCAGCTCGAGCTTGATGGCATCCGACGAATAGGGGGACCGCATATGGGTAGCGATTGAAGACACACGTCACCGCAAGTAGGCTAAGAATAGCCCGAACGGTCTGTCCTCCACCCGTAAACGGATCAGTTACGGACGAAACTGGTGTGCGAAATGCGGGGGGCCGTTGAAATGGCCTTGTCCATGAATTCACGTGGCTTGCAGACACGGTCAGCAATCAACGGCAGCCACAGGTACAGTACAGAGACGGGGAATCATATGCCCGATCACGTCCCAGAAATCTCCGCGTCGCGTTGCCGACCTGCCAGCAAACCTGGTCAACGGGCCGTGCCTAGGCGGGCCGGCACGTGGCACGCGGAAAAAGCCCGGCACCAGCCCGTGAAACGACGGGGCCGTGCCTGTGCCTGCCCGGCACGACCCGTTTAACCTATGTCTCGTGGGACCCGTTTAACCTATGTCTCGTGGGATTCCGAACGTAAATGGCAAAAAGGGGTGTGAGCAGGAGTCGAACTCGTGACCTCGTGCCGTTCCGCAGTGTGCTCAACCACCAGAGCATTAAACACTAGCTAATATACTATAGATTCAACCGTTACTAAAGGTTTATTTAAACGGGCCACTGAAAAAATACAACGGGTCTGCGTGCTTCAGGGGCCAAATGTGCCACGGGCCAGCCCGTCAGGCGCCGGGGCTGGGAAAGCATGCCGGCCCGTCACGGCACGCGAGCTAGACGGGCCGCTGCGGGCCATGCCGGGCCAGGTCCGTTTAAGGCGTGCAGTGCCTGGACCGTGCCGGGCCGGCCCGTTAGCCAGATTTGCGTGCCAGCCACCCACCCGCCCGAACCACCGCCGAACCAGCCCCGATCCGACCCGGTCTGCAGTCCCACTCGCTTTTGATTTCCGCCGCCCACCCGTCCGTCGTCCCCACGCGCATCACGCCAGCGCGGCGACGAACCCGTGTCCGGTAAGGAATCGGTTGGCGCCAGCAAAGGCCTCTTCCGCCGGCTATAAAAGGCGCCCAGGTGCGCACCCCTCTTCCCCGCGCTCTGGTCCGGCCCTCTCTCACCGTCTCGGTGGCCAGAGCCTTCCTCTCGTCTGCGGAACACTTCCTCGATTCCCCCTCCTGTCCCCTCGATTCGTTTTCGATCGAATCGCGTTGGTCTCGATTGATTTTTGCTCCTCGTCGCCTCTCCGTCGTGTTCTCGCAGGTTCCTCGGCCCGTCCCGTCCGCCCCCGTCGTTGCGACTCGGCCAAGGATCGGATTCGATCGGTATCTCTGGATCAACCCGAGTTCTGGTTCCGCGATTTCTGTCTTCTCTTGATGTCTCTAGTTCCGGTTTGGACCGCCGGTGTTCCCTCGTCGGTTGTGCAGGACTGGATGTAGTTTTCGAAATTGGAGCTCCGGGTGGCGAGGCCCGCAAGGATGGCGATCGACGCAGGTCAGTTTCTCGTGCTCGGTCAGATCGGTTCTATTGGTTCCGTCACCCTGCAATCGGTGATTTCAGATTCCAGTTCAAATGGATTCTGGATCGATGTCCCGTGAGCGCTCAACGCCTGAACTCCGCCATCCGTTGACCCGAGGTGGATTCGGTCAACGCCCCGGTCGATTTCTTAATTTTTTCAGCTGATCTCGTTTCTGCGATGTTCCTATGCTCCTCCTTAGATGCAGCAACCCGGGATTGGTCGTTCTGGAGGGATGAGTCGAGGATTGGAGGTTTGCTCTGTTATGTCAGATCTCCCGAGGTGAAGCTTTAGTGTTGCAAATTGGATTGTTCATCGTAGGATCGGACAACTGCTGATTGTGATCTGTGTTTGGATATTCTTCCCTCCTCGAATTAATTTCTTCATTTGCACTAGTCGTCCGTCAATTCTGACTTGGGACTGTTGGTGGTTCTCCACAGATACTGAAATTATACGAATTGGACCGGGGATCATAGGATTGGGAAACATCCGTTCTGTGTTTTGGATAATCAGCCCCCTCTCAAACTCAACTTCTTCCTCTATAGTTTGAAATATCTGTCGATTCTGATTTGGGACTCTTCTGGTTGTCTAGAGATCAAAGTTACATGGATTGGACCGGTGATCCTAGGATTGGGAAACTTCCGTTCTACCTTCCGATAATCAGCCCCCTCTCAGACTCGACTTCTCCTGTAGTTTGATTCTGTTTCCCGGCAATTCTGATTCAGATTTTTGCTGGTTCTCCAGAAATTGGAATTATACTTCTTAGCGGGAGCCTGGAGGTCTATTTTGGTTCAGCAATCAGCATGCTGTGGCGGTTCCTTATTGCACTTGGCTTTTCAGACTTATTTCATCCATAATACATTAGTTCTCTCCCTTTGTCAGTAACATTAGCTCTTGCAGATATTACCATGGAAGACAATTAACAATCTCGAACTGCTGCCATCGTTTGCCTGATCCCCTGCCTATAACTGTCCACACTCTTGTCCCATGCTTATGCTTTTCTAAATTTTCTTATAAGCCCCCCTAACCGAAATTTCATAGGAATATCTCTTGCTTGTTGCAGGTTCTAGTTGCCGAATTCATGTCCAACCTGATGCCGAGTGCTATCTGTTTGAAGACACTTCCAAATCTACTTGCCTTTTCGATTTGTCACAACTCACATGTATATAAAATTATCTTACAAAAACAATATTTGAACATTCAGATTGATCTGCACTCTGAGTGGCGGAGGGTGACACCAAATGAAGGATGGGCCGGCTCAATGTAGACTGGGCCGATTTATTATTAAATCCTAAAGGAAATTAAGATATCAGGGTGGGCCACGGCCAAGTATGGCCTCCATTACGCGCCGCCCGTCTCTGAGGATGATCTGGAGCTTCAAACTATCGCCATCCTACAACCGAGAAAACTCTGTGCTCTCTATTTCACTTCCTTTTGCTCGTATTTAGAGTCCATCTGTTTGTTTATTTTGGTTAGTTGCCCTCTGTTAATAGCTTTACTATCGTTTGTGCCCGACATGTTGCAGATCCTTCTTATCCTGGACACGCGGCTAGCTTAGTAGTGGCCTGAAATCTTACAGATCGTTTGTTTTGCTATCCATCTCTTTATAGTTTGGTTCGTTATGTCCTCCCGATCCTTGTGATTTGTAGCCTGCTACGCGTCTTGGCTGCAGGGTACTGTAGGGAGTTGGACCTACCTCGGTTTTGTAGCTGAAGTCAGGTTAGTGTTCCATGGGCAGTCTGTTCGGTTCATTTGTGTTCGCCTCCAATGTCCATTGATTTCAGGATATGGAACTAGAGATTAGTCATCACATGGGGAAGGAAACCTGAGGAGGTCAGTTTCCTGTGCTCCGCCAGATCAGTTTGTTGGTTGTGTTACCTGATTTCAGTGATTACAGCTATGAATATAATTAGCCGTGCAATGCTCTGGATTACTGTTCCTTGGCATTCTCTTCTGATGGCTGGTCATGTCCCTTGATCTGAGGTTGATTTGAGGCCCTGTGTTGATTATATATTATTGTGACAGCTGATCTCGCTTCTGGTATTTGTTTGTGCTCCATGAGTTGCACAGGAGGAAAATGGTTGTTGATAGATGAATTGGAGGATGGAGGTTTGCTATTTGCTTATTACTGTTCAATGGTTAATTTGATTTGTTATGGTTCAGAATGGTATTGTGGTATGGTATGATACTCTGATCTGAAGTTCTGTTGTGGAAGCTGGATTAGATGTGTGATCATTTGTATCAGAAAAACTTCGAATCTCTGTTTGGATAATCAACCCTCCTCAATTTGATATTTTTGTCTGTGCAGTTCAATTTTAGTGTGCAGTAAGTCTGATTTGGATCATTGGTTGTTCTCCACAATAGAATATTATGTGTGGCTGGGCGGGTTTTCCTGTTTTTCCTTTTTTTTTGTCTTCAACCATCTTTTCAAACTAATCAACAATTTAACTTTCCAGACAAAAGTATTCTATTCTCTGTTTTTTGCAGATAATCTGGATGAATTATAATTTACAGTTTGATATAGGTATACCTGATTTCTCTTGGTGTAAGCTTGAGCCAGGCTTACCCCTACCCCTCAGGATTTTGGATAATCAACCCCACTTCATTAACCATCTTTTCAAACTCATCAACAATTTAACTTTCCAGACAAAAGTATTCTATTCTCTGTTTTTTGCAGATATGAACTATAATTTACAGTTTGATATAATCAACCTCCCTAGATTATTTTTTCCATCCCCTCAGTTAAAATTTAGTCTCAGTAGTTCTGATTTGGAGTTATTGGTGATTTTCTAGAAATTGCTATTGGCAGATGATCTTGTTTACCCTGGCATGAAGGTTCCTTGTTATGACTAAACTTTAACTTGCTTACTTCTTTTAGAATTATACAATTACAAACACTAGTTTTCTCTGCCTTAATAAACCCTCACTTATTGCAGCTACTGACTCAAAAGTGATAAAATTGCATTTTGGAGCCAATGTTGTCTAGCTGAACCTTACCAACTGAGACAGGCCTATCCTTCTGCCCACTCTTCATCATCATTTGATGCATGCTTTAGCTGTTTTTAATGAGAAGTTTATGGAAATTCCTCTTGCTAGATGCATGTCTTGGATTCCTAGTTGACGAGTTCAAAGCAATCTGTTACTGAGTTTTAATCTGTTTATAGAGCTTCTTATTCTACTATCTTTTCAGTTCATCATAACATAGATAACCTATCTTACATGTGGTAATGATCTAAATTCAGATTGATCTTGAAAGGTGCACGAATATACGGATAGTCTGGAGCATCCTACAACCGATTAAGACTTTCTGATCTCTTACACTCTTCATTTCAATCCTATAACTTACTCTTCTGTCTTTATGTTATGTAGCTTCTTGTCAATCCATATCCTTGATTTGGGTTTTGCTTCTACCCTTGCTATGGTTGCAGATTCTTTTGCCAACGCCATGCTGCTAGTCACTGAAAATCTGTTAAATTGTTGGTTTGCAATCTGTCGTCCATCTTTCTGTTCGATTTGTTTTCTGTCTTTAGATGTGATTTTGGTCTTCTGCATTAGGATTATCCCCTAGGGAAAATATTTACTCTCTGCATGGAGCCAGGTCAGTGTTTAGTGGATGTGGTCTGTTTGATACATGTTGTGTCTGCCTCAGCGAGTTGGTTACAGGTCCTGGATCTTGTCTGAAACATGAGCTCCTTATGGCGACGGTCAGTTACCCATGCTCGGTCACATGGGTTCACTGGATCTGTTAGGTCATATTCTTATGGTAAGAGCTCTGTTGTCCGTTGGATTAGAAGACCTTTGTTGATTCTAAGTTGGAACAGCTGATTCTCCCTCGTGGTATGTGTTTGGGCTACTTGAGGTGCAGGAGGGTGATGGTTGTGGAGAGATGAATGGAAGGGTCGAGGTTTGCTTTCTGCTCGTGATTATCATTATTGGTTATGATCTTGGTGCTTTATTTCATTTGGTCGGAACTTGTGAGCTAGTGCTGGATTGGATTGCTGATCATGGGATGAAACCAGAGAAGCTACATATGGGATAGTCGGTCCTTCTGAATTCAATTTCTTTCCCTGTAAAGTTCAGCTTCAGTGTACACCAATTTCAACCCTGATATGGATTGTTCGTTCTCCAGATATTGGACTTGCGCAACTTGGCGGAGGTGCCCTATTTTGCTTCATCATGTTATCGGTGGTTCCTTTTTGTGACTTCAAGGAACTTTCGTGGCCTCATTTGATAATCAACTTCGTAGTCATGGTTTTCTCTCCCTTCGTCCGTAATTATGTGCTCTTGCAGATATTGAAATGGAGGACTTCATTCTGGAACCAAGGCTGTTTCCTATCTTCTAACCAAGAAAGCTAATCTTATCCCCTCAATATAAGTAGCTTCTTCTCCCCGAACAAAAAAGTACAGTTATGTCCTAGGTCCAACCTGATGCTGAGTTATATCTGTTTGGAGTTCTTCTAAACCAACTACCTTTTCAATTCACAATAACTTCTAAAACCTGTAAAATTATCACAGTATCTCATGGACAGGCAATATTTGGACATTCAGATTGATCTGCGGAGGTAGAATGATTCTGAGGCTGCTTTGGAGCTTCAAGATGGCACATCCTACAACAGAAAGAACTCAGTGCTCTCTATTCAAAACTCTTATTTTGTATGAACTTATATTTTGTCACAGTTTCTTGCTTTGATTGGGGGTTTCGCTTCCTCCTTCCCGTGGTTGCAGATTGTGCTTTCAGTTGCTTGGGATGTGTTATATTGTTTGGTTTGCAAACTTTCTCGCTGTGGTTGAATTTGTTATATATGTAAGCTTCATCCCTGTGTTTCTATATCTGAGTGTTTTGTTTGCAGTACATGTTTTGGATTGGTGGAAAAAATGCCCTGTATGGGAAGTCAGGTCTTGGTTTGGTCACCCTGTCAGCTTCAGTGATTTCTAGACTCTCAATGCAAAAATTGCTTTATCCCTTTCTCCGGTGGCAAATCCTTGTAATTCAAGGTGTGTCTGGATTCTAGAACCCTGGATTGGTTTGCACTGATACAGTTGATCTTGTTTGTGATATGTGCATATGCTCCTCTAGCTATAACACAGTGGTTTTGGAGATTGGATTGAAGGCTAGAGGTTTTGTTATAGTTCATGCTCTTTCTTCAGATCACATCATAATTTTGTGATGTTAATTTATCGGTTTTGGTGGCAACCCAGATTGGAATTGTTGGTCAGACCTGCATAGTTGAGGATTTGAAGGTATCATGAAGCTTGTCTGAACTATAGAACATAGAACTGGACTGTAGATCAAACCTTGATTTGGATATATTCTTCCTTTGAAGCTCCTTTCTTGACTACGGATTGTATCATGAAGTTCGATTTCATCCCAAAGCGCATTGGTTAATTTTTAGGATATAAATGATAAATGATCATAGGGTACTTGCAGATGTCAATCGGATATGCATTGTGGACGGAATGGTAGGCTCGACAGTTCTTTCACACATCATAACATTTATTCCAGTTGAGAGTTCTTATATCTGACTTTTGAAGTAATAGGGTTATATATTTGATCTGCTCATTGATTTGCACTTTTGCAGTGTTGGAGATTCTTAGTGCAAGGATGCAGAGTTGGAAAGTCTATGCTGGTTTTCTGACTGTCATGTCTGCTTTCCTGACTGTTCTGACTTCTAATCAAAAAATCTTGATGCATTTTGTCACTTGATTTGATCTTCTGCGGCAGCTTACAGTTTCAACTTTCAACTTGCATTCAGTGGCCTCATATCTTCGGTACAGCTTGGAGTCTTTAGTTGCGTGCACATCTGGATCTTCTCATTAGTAATCCTGAAGCTTATTAACTGGTCTCTATTGTGTTCCAACTTTGTTTGGATGGAATCTGTTCTCATCCGTTTTTACGACTCAACACAGGAGATGCGAGAAGTCACTTAGGGCCTCTTTTCCTAGAAGTCTTGGTTACTTTGTTACCATGTTTATTTCTGGAAGTTGGGTTTCATGCCAATATTTGACTGTTTGTATCTTCAGTTTTATTAGTGCAATTAGATGTGTTCTGTTCCTCAAGCAGTAGGTCGCAGATTTATCACCTGATAGGAATGCATGTACATGAGCTCTGAAAGCAATAAAACATTCCTAATGTTATAGACTTGAATTATTTTGGGATCATGTCTGGATGTGCTGGTTATATTGTTATGCATGATCACAATTGGTTTGTCCACTTAACAATTTTCCTGGTCAGTTCAATAGGCCAACTCACATCTAATCAATTTCTGGTATGTGCGGATATTGAACTTCTACAAAGTTAAGATCCACCTAATCTGCTGTCTCTCTTCACCTGTATATTAAAAAATATTAATTAATTCAAAGATCCCTCTTGAATCTAGTTGGTAATGTTTTTATTGAGAGAAAGGTTAGGAATTACTGCTATGTATATGCTAAAACAAGGCAGAGGCGAAGGTTCTGAATTGGATGCTTGAACAGGCTATAGTTTGCCATGAACTTTTATTGTTACTTCCTCTTCTTGATTAATGTCTTCTCTGCTTAATATGATTTTCGATTTGTTAGTTATTGAATTGATTTTTCAGAAGTGATGTTCTTCTCGTTAGTGTTTCTTCAGTGGGATCTGGACTGCATTTCTCGGTTTCCTGGGGAATTTACTTCCAGTTTGATTGTGGCTTATCTGATGATTCCTACTGACTGCATACTTTTTGTCTCTACAGTTATCTTTTACCAGAATTCAGAAATTGCTCTTCATGCCATTCTGTTTCGTACTTCGTGCCCCTCTGTCTTCTTTGCTTTAGAGAGTAAACTTGCTGTTTATGCCATTTTGTTCTCATTAACTGCAGTTTCTCTATGCCTAGTGATGAAGATAGCACACCCTCTTAACTGTTGGTATATTCTTTATTTTCGAAACCAAAGATATGAATTCATGCAACTTATTGTCTGGATGGATCTAGCTATTCAGGTTCTGAAATCTGTAGGTTGATTTGCTTACTTTGGGTATCTAACTCCTACATTAGCAATTTATACTTGTGCCTCCATGTCTTTGTTACTGTATGTGTTATGATCTTGTCTGCAAAGTTCCATTGTGTGTCTGAATATTGCCTTTGATCGATTATGTAAGCTTGTATGCTTTGCTGAGTGTTGGTTTGGAGTGTTTGCTAATTTGTGTTTTGTAGTTTTATAGTTTAACACTGCCTTTGCCGGTCCCAAGCCCGGATGAGAAAATGTGGAGGGAACTGCAGTTAGCTCGTTTGTATAAGTTTGTATTGGCATTCTCATGTGGTCTCCAGATATTTTGAATTGAATAGCAGTGAATGAAATGAACAAGTTAACATATTCTAAATCTGGGAGTGCAACTGTGGTCATATATGGTTCAAACCCTGAAATGCATCCTTGCTGTTATGGGGTCCAACCGGCAAAATCAAGGCAGGTGTAGTTGTTGTTAGAGCAATATAACATCATTTTTCTCCCGATTCCAAATGGAAATAAAACCAGGTAAGACCAGATATATCAGCAAAACCAGGTAACATCTGGAGTAGTATGAGGCATTAGCGCAGGGCTCCTGCAAGGATCAAAATCTACAGTTCTCTAGAAATACTCCCGCCGTCCACTTTTCTAAGTCGCGGAAGATGTCGACAGTGAAATTGTGGAATGTTGCAACATTTTCTGGTTTTCGGACCGCACTTGCGCACTTCCTCTCCCTCGTCTGGCATTGCTCGCTCACTCCTGTAGCCTGCCCACTCCTTTCCACCGCATCAGTGGCGCCGTCTCCCTCTCAAGTCCGCTTCGCCGCCACCCTCTTCCCGGTCTTCTTTGCCGCTGCCCTCTCCCTCACCCGGCCTCCGGCACCGGTACTCTCCCTTGCGTAGCCCTCTTCCCCCTCGTGTTCACGATGGGTTTTTCCCCTCCGTCGGCTAAATCTGCAACAGTGCTGTTGGATCTTCATAGGGTGTGTTTGATCTTTTGATCCAAGGGCATGGTCGAGCGGTGGTTGTGGCAAGTTCGTTCGCTTGCCTGTAACTTGCCAACCCCGCACCTCCAGCCTCAACGTCTCTTTGTCTCTCTCCGTCTCTTCTAGTGTCCCCTCTCTACACCGTGCGCTACTCTCTCCGGTGTCGCAGGAGCTCCCAACGTGTATATGGATGTTTTCGAGGAGGACTGTCAACAATATCGTAGCAGCAGCTCGAGAAGCACACCCCAGGACGACACTCGACAAGCAGTGGTACCCGTTCTGTAGGCAGCGGGACTAGGAGCTCCTGGATAGCACTCTGCGGGCGCTGAGCGTGACGGCACATCGCTTCTCGGCACGTGATCTCACGTGAGCATCCGAGGGGGCTGACCGTCGACCATCTCATTCCACGCCTTCTGCCACCTTTTTTGTACTTTGTTGGGCTAGGTTGTGCTGAGGCCCAAGCGAACGGTCTCTTTTCATCCTTTTTTATTTTTATTTTCTCTCTTTTTCTCCTCAGCTTCAGACCGTTGTTTATGGAACTTGTGGTACTTGGTTGGTGCTTTTATTTATAAAGCAGGCGGAAGTATGTTTTTAAGAGAGATAATATGTTGTACAACTTATCTCTAATGATGTAAAGGGCTAAAGAAAGACATGCTCTCTCTACCATTGTACTGTCCTTACAAATAAAATTTATTAGCGAGCACTCCATCAATTGTGTAAACACGTTAGCTGATTCGACAGACCACGTTCTGCACTAGAGACAACGACCCTCCTGCTCCCCACTTCCTTTTCCACGTTCTCATCCAGTTCGTCATGGCTCGTGGACATGGTGATCAATCAATGTATAGAGATGGGGTATCATATGCCCGATCGTGTCTCCCGAGCAACCTAGAATTTACGTGTCACGTTGCTGACGTGCCAGCCGTCCACCCGCCCTAAACCACAGCCGAACTAGCCTAGATCTGACCCGGTCACCAGTCCCACTCCCTTTTGATTTCCGCCCCAAACTCGGATTTATGTTATGTGCTTGGTAAATTAAATGCTAGTTTTATTTTATATTTATTAGAGCCAAAACTATAAATAGTTTTAAATCGCCTATTCACCCCTGTAGGCGACATCCGAGTCCTTTCACACATGAGGGTGACAAACAAGCTATAAAGGGTTGACAAAGTCTTAGATTTTAGTGACAAACCCTTTGAGTTTTGGAAATTATACTTAATGATCTTGTTTGTATTCTCCAACAGTCATGCCGGCATTGCGAGACAGGGGTTGTGATCATACCATCGGCGTATCTACAGAAGTACAATATGATGACTTCTACTTGATACATGATCATATATTGTGAATATCGTGGTTGGTTAGCACTATTTCTGCTCTTTATTATCCATGAAACCCAAGACGGCAAATGCATAAGATTTCACGAAATATGTTCATTTAAAGAAAATAAAGTATACTCCGTACATGTATTAGTACAATCAATACATCTATTAGGAAGCTACTTCGGTGAGGGAATGGATGCTCACAACAATACGATACTACCCATGTGCTTCTTTCGACAATACTGAATTCAACGGAAGCATAATTGCATGGTTGATGCCCCCACATGTGTTTCTATTTAAGTAGGAGAAGGGAAATGGAGCGAGATCATACTTTACAAAGAAACCATCATGCTTATGCATACTTGAGATTGAGCAATGAGTAGAACCCATTCATCGCTAGGTTCACAACAGCCTACGTCACATGCGCACACGTCTTGGACTTGGTTGGAATTGCTTTTATAGTGTTGTTGAAATCTGGCCTGATACATCCTAGGAGCTAGAGGCATCAGGATTTGCTAGTGTGCTGACCTAAATTGTCTATACACTAAGTAGCATTATCATGATGATCGGATGGATATATACTACTCTTAAATGTTTCATCACGGTACCGGGAGTCAGGTCAAGTATAGTACTAATTGACTTTGAAGAACTTTGATTTCACGAAACACTCAAGGTTTATTTTGTCAAGACACGTTTTCAGGTAGCCAATGATCATTTCAAAGATGTGTATGTTGGCCTGATCAGTAGATCTATCGGAAATGTAAGAATATTGGTGGACAGACTTAATTTCATACAGAATTGAAGGTAGAGAAAACTCTTAATACATCACATTAACTCAAATACTAGAATCCTTTACGACAACAAACTATATGTTAAAACACATGAACAAAGATAAAATTCCAATAGCTATGACAAGTTCTTCAAACATTGATATTAATCTGCCAAAATAAGGAGTCTAGCATGTTAAATTTTGCAATGACTATCGAAGACCAAATGCTAAAAGATTAAAGGGTGCACAGAAAAAGTTAACGTTTAACCAAGTAAGAGCTTGTGGACTAAATTAAGAGCATCTCCACTCGTCTACCCAGGACGCCGATCCGGACGCCGAAATTAGGTCCGGACGCCGAAAATCGGCCCAGTCGCGTATCCAGTGACCTGTTTTTGTCCGGATTTCGGCGTATTTTGGTCCGGCCTACTGATGACCCACAAGTGTAGGGGATTGCAAAAATCTTCGCGGGTAGTATTATCCAATTTATTGATTCGACACAAGGGGAGCCAAAGAATACTTGCAAGCCTTAACAACTGAGTTGTCAGTTCAGCTGCACCTGAAAATAGTTCTTGCTCACAGAAGTTTATCAGTTGCAACAGTTTGGTAGTAGCAACAGCAAAGCAACAACAACATTAAAACAAGAGCAATAGTAACAGTAACAGTAACAGTAAGATTCGAGTACGGTCGGCATAGGGATGGATGGACGGGCGTTGCATGGACGAGTCTAAACATGTAACTTCAAGATCTAGGGCATTGCAGATAAATAATAACAAGCATCCAAGTACTAGACAATCCTAGGCATGTGCTCCATATATAGTCATACGTGCTCACAATGAGAACTTGCACAACATCTTCTGTCCAGCCAGCCCGTGGCAACGGGGCCTCTAGGAAACTACTGGAAATTAAGGTGCTCCTTTTAATAGAGCACCGGAGTAAAGCATTAACACTCCGTGAACACATGTGATCCTCACACCACATCCATCCTCTCTGGTTGTCCCAATTATTGTCACTTTGGGGCCTTTGGATCCGGACAACGATATATGTACACAACTTGCAGATAAGACCACAAACAATACTATCATAATGATTCAATAATAAGTTCAGATCTGAGATCATGGCAGTCGGGTCCTAGTGACAAGCATTAATCACAACAAGTTGCAACAATGTCAAATAGCACTAATAGAGATACTATGCACTATGCCCTAACAATCTTATTCGATTACATGATAGAACTCATCCAATCCCTATCATCCCCAAGCCTACAGCGGTGGATTACTCACTCATGGATGAGGGAAACATCGGTGGTTGATGGAGATGCGTTGGTGATGACGAGTGATGACGATGGCGATGATCCTCTCCAAATTCCCCGTCTCGGCAGGGTGCTAGAACGGAGTTTCTATATCCGAATCTTGGTTTCTGGTGGCGGCGGTGGAGCGGAACTCTTTCTGGAAAACTATCGAACCCCCCTTGGTTTTTAGGTCGAAGGGCAACTTATAGGCGCGGAGGGAGGCCGAGGAGCTGCCTAGGGTGGCCAGACCTCCCCTAGGCGTGGCCAGAGGTGGGCCCACACCTGGGGTGGGTCTGGCCCCCCAGACCTCCTCTCTGTCTCCCCTTCTGGCTCCGTGGATCTTCTGGTGAGAAATAGTTTTTGGCATATTTTCCGGGATTTTTCCTGATAGTTCATTTTCTGCACAAAAATAAGACACCAAGGTAATTCTGCTGAAAACAGCGTCAGTCCGTGTTAGTTGCATCCAAATCACACAAGTTTATAGGAGAAACAGTAGCAAAGTGTTCGAGAAAGTAGATACGTTTTGGACGTATCAACTCCCCCAGGCTTAGCTTATTGCTTGTCCTCAAGCAATTCAATTGAAAATTGAGTGCGATAAAAGAAATTTCACGAACACATTGCTTCATATGATGTAAATATTCTCAGCACATGGGTAGATGCTTAGACAATTCATAATAAATAGTATGCAACTAAGTATACTCAATAGTCATTGCGAGCTATGAAGAGAAACCAACTCAAGAATAATAAGTAACATGAAACATAAACATAAGCAACATTGCAATGCTCATAATAAGGTATGATAGAGTGGTATCTCGCTTGCCTTTGTTTGAAGGGCACAATATAAATGCCAAGGCACCTCTAAAGTTCACATGAAGACTAGAGATAAAGATATCAGAGATACAAGCATCAAAGTCATGACATAATTAACCAAGTTTTGAGACAAACACAAGAATTACAACTATGCTCTCAAGAAGGTGCTCATAGAATAGGTGGTGACCCAACAAGGTTTTAAAAAAGGTTTTTGAAAGTTTGAAAGGCTTCCAAATGCTGAAAGGAAGGTACTCATTAGCTTTGAGCTCTCATTGCCCCTGTCATAAGCATCTTTATGTGGTTAAGGTGAAAGTGAGGTCCACTCTGAATTATATGCTTGACAGACCATATACTGAAAATCTCGAGCCCCTTGAGTGCGAGGGCCACTCCGCATACTACTCAACTTTGGGTCCAGGCAAGTTCTTGTCATTGTAAGTATTTGCATATCATCGAGAACCGCCAACGGGGTACCCCTTGCATATGGTACAGGAGCTTTCCCATAACCAAAATGACAAGGCAAGCAGACAATGAGCATCTCAGCAATATTTTTATTTACTATATGCATAGTTTTTTTATTGAGGATGCTTCATAGATGACTCACTATGGTGATGCTACAAGTTTCCACCATGATTAGGCATGGCTTAGGCTAGCGGCCCAGGTGTTTCTCTAACACAGAATACAAACTCCATGGACTCACAAGTCCCCCTCTCATTTCGCATCGTTGACATCCGCAAACAAAAGAGCAAGGTATCAACTAGATATAAATGTTTCTAAAAGGTGTTGAAAGCGTTCCCCATGGCAGCACGGTTCTGCTAACTCCCAGCATATAATTTGCAAGCATATAACTTTTATGGACTAGTCACAATGGTTCAGAATTATTAAGTGCATAGAATAAAGTGTGCCATCAAGTTCGTGAGTGCTTTACTAACTAACTTTCTCAACACAGACTAACATTTTATTTTGGAAGAAAACACGGCATATAGAATATACACTGAAGTAGCAAATGATGCTAATAGGTAGGTATAGTGGACACAGCTGGCAATATTGGTTTTGGGGAGTTGGAAGCATAGCTAGAGCACATACTCAGTGCAAGTGAAGGCTAGCAATAGAGAGGGAGCGACAAACGAGAGAGCAATAGCTGTCATAATCATGCTTGCAACAAAAACAGGACTAATTATGGCATGAAAGTGATACAAGAACTCTGAGGCAAAATAAATCACTGAGGCTTACTGACTATTGATTAGTCATATGCATGCGTGAGCATGTGCCAAGTCGATTCACATGAACAGTCAGAGGAGGATACCACAATATCATATCAAAGTATGAATAAAACAATGCAAGAAAACATTCATATGACATGCTACAAACTATTAGCAAGGTGGAGTTAATCATAGACAAGCAAGAACTACTAAGCATCCATAATTACATACACCTTACACAAACAGGCTAAGCATGCTCACAATGATGAGTATATGTACAAAAATGAAACAAATAGAGTTCGTTACCAACCTCTTACCACTCCTCGAGTTGTCTTAATCTTCATTATTGCTCTTCACTTGTGTGACTTGAATGATAACATGAAACCAAAATCCACTGAGAACGGCTGAACCCTGCAAAGAACTCACAAAACCAAAGAAGAACAACAAATATTTTTGGTGTTTTCGATTTTTTAGAAACAAGCAAACAAAGAAAAACCAAACAAAAACAAAGCAAACCAAACAAAGCAAAATCTTTTTGGATTTTTCTTTTAAGGCAAACCAAAGCAAATAAACAAACCAAGAGAAACAACAAAAATATTTTTGGTATTTTTGTGTTTTTGAGAAAGAAGCAACAAGAACCAAAAATAAAGCAAAAACAATGGATATACAAAGAACCGACCGAACATGATATATAGATGAGTGTGATGTCGATGTACCTCCCCCGAAGCTTAGGCTTTTGGCTTAAGTGGGGTTCAATTCCATGGTGTTGGAGATATGCCCTAGAGGCAATAATAAATGTAGTTATTATTATATCTTTGTGTTTATGATAAATGTTTACATTCATGCTATAACAATATTAACAAGGAAACATTAATACTTGTGTGATTTGTAAACTAAATTAGAGTCCCTAGTAAAGCCTCTTCATAATAATAGCTTGTTGGTTAATAAATGATTGTGGTTTCCCTATCATGAACATTGAGATGTTATTAACAACAAGATCATATCGTTAGGAGAATGGTATGATGGACATACTCCTATAGATAAGCGTAGCATAAAGATCAAGTAATTTTAATAGTTCAATTGCTATATGCTTTCTGATACATAGTAACCTAATTCCTTCGACCATGAGATCATGCTTATCACCATCACCGGAAGGATGCTTTGATGACATCAAACACCGCATCGTAACTGGGTGGTTATAAAGGTGGCATTGAGTGTTCGGAAAGTATGGGTTGAGACACATGGATCAAGAGTGGGATTTGTCCATCCATATGATGGATAGATATACTCTGGGCCCTCTCGGTGGAATGTCATCCAATTGGCTTGCACGCATGTGACTGGCTCACAAGGGATCACATATCACGGAAACGAGAAAAGAGTACTTATCAGTAACGAGGTTGAACTAGGTATGTAGAGATACCGACGATCAAAACCTCGGATAAGTAGTCTATCGTGAGACAAAGGGAAATTGGTATCGTATGTAAGTGGTTCATTCGATCGCAAAGTAATCGTAGAAATATGTGGGAGCCATATGAATTTCCAGATTCCTCTATTGGTTATTGTTCGGAGAAGTGTCTCGATCATGTCCGCATAATTCACAAACCGTAGGGAGACACACTTAATGATTCGATGTTGTTGAGTAGTTATGGAATGATGAGTATGAGACTGAATGTTGTTCGGAGTCTCGGATGGGATCCGGGATATCACGAGGAGATCCGGAATGGTCCGGAGAATAAGATTCATGTAAGGAAAGTCTTGTTTTGGAGTTGGAGAATGATTCCGGTGTTTTCATCAGGAATGTTCTAGAAGGGTCCAGAAGGTCTGGCACTCCGGAAGGGAAGGGTACATGAATGTGTCATAACAAGTTGGAATGGTTGCATCATGTACTAGGTATCATCGCTGAGCAAAATAAAGGGATAAATCAAATCCTAGTTTGTAAAGTCAAACGGCAAGTTTGCTTGGTGGAGGGAGAGTAGGAAACCTACTTGGGGACGAGTTCCTCTCCCTCCACCCGCCGGCCAAGGAGGCCGACTTGGGGGAGGACTCCCTCCCCTTGGTCGGCGCCTCTAGAGCTATAAAAGGAGGGGCAGGGCTGTCCCTCTAGAGCTACACCTCTCACCACCCAAACCCTAGCCCTAAGCCACCGGCGCCACCACCCCTGCCGCCGCCTAGGGCACCACCAACTCGCCGAGTTGGGGTGAAACCCTAACCCTAGCCGCCGGCTAGGCTCCTTCCTTGGTGCCTCTAAACCCTAGATCGCCAAGGCCTCTCTCATAGTCCACCATACTCGCTCCGGCTTAAGGCGAAGCCCTGCGAGATCTCCCCTCTACTTCCGGTACCACGCCGTCGTGCTGCCGGAATCACAAGGAGAGTGCTACAACCTCCGCTGCCTGCTGGAACAAGGGAGAGGAAGGTCTTCATCGAGTACCGAACGTGTGACCGACTGCGGGAACGCTGCCGGAACGCAGCGCCGGAAGGATCGTGTGGCGCCCCGCAAAACCACTACTAGAAAATCGCGTTGTTTTTGTGCATTGCATCATCATAACCGCATGCTCATATCATCATGCCACCTTGCATTTGAGCATCGTCATCATCTTGCATTTGCTTGCATAAAACTATTTTCGGAAAAACCTATTTTTGTTTTCTAAACGCCCCGTCTTTGTTCAAACACAAAACCCGGGTCTCCGGATTATTTTGTTTTGTCTGCCAACGTTTTGCAAAAGCCCCGTTTGGAATAAATAATTTGTTTAATTGTTTTTAGGGGGCAGCCAAACCGGGCCGATCCGACCCAGTCGGCCACCCCCAGTGCAAGACCAGCCTGTCTAATTCTTTCCTACCTACACCTAACCTACCCAGTCCCCAGCCACATCACCCTGACCAATGCCCTCTCGACACCTCATCTCTCATCTCTCTCCCAACCTATCACGCGCTGCCACCTCACCTACCCACCTCTCTCTCCCCTCTCCCACTTTCCCCAAACCGGTTCCACCCACACACGCACTCACACCCACACAACTCCACCCCACCGGCATCCTCTCCACCTGGGCGCGGCCCCACCTCCCACCTGCACCCGTCCGCCCCAGGCCCACCTCCCTCCCCACGCGGCGCGCCCCGCTCCGCGTCTCTCTCCTCCCCGACCCCGCTCTCGCATGTCCCTCGTCTCCTCCCCGCGCCCTCACCTCGCAACTCCACCAACCGCCGGCCTCCTTTCTCCCCGGCGCCGCCGCGCAGCCCCGCTTCCCCCGGCGCCCTCCCGACGCGCCCGCGGCCCCGCTCTCTTCCTCTCCCCGCCGCCAGCGCCGCCTCGCCTCGCCTCCCTCCTAGCGCCCTCCGACGCCCAGCGCTACCGCCTCCTCGGGCTCCTGGCCGTGGCCGCTCCTCCGTCGGCCGCCTCCCAAGTACCCGGCCCCCACCTCGCCTGGCCCCGTCCGCCTCCGTGGGTGCTCCCCCACCGCCGGCCCCTGCTCTCGCCGTCGCCCGAGCCCTCCCGTTGACCTCCGGCAGCGAGCTCCGTCGCCGCCCGCCGTCACCGGGCAACCTCCTCTGCTCGCCGTCGAGCTTGCCTTCCTCGACCAGCGCGTTGGCCTCCGCCCTGTCGCCGTTTCCGCGGGTCCTCCTCGTCTCGCTGCCTCCGTGCCTCTCCGCGAGCCGCGCCCTGCCCCGTGCCTCCCTCGCCTCGCAGCCACCGCCCATGCGAGCTCCTCGGTGCCTGCAGACCTCGTGCCGCTGTCAGCGTCTCCCGTCGCCGCTGTCTTCGTCGCGCGGGCGACGCCCACCGTCTGTTCGACGTAATGCCTCCTAGGAAGAAGCTCAAGAGCGCGCCGCCTGTGATCGGCGTCGACCGCTTCGGCGCACTCCCTGACCACATGCTTCACCACGTGCTCTCGTTCCTCCCAGCGCGGGCGGCCGTCCAGACTTGCGTGCTCGCCCGACGCTGGCGTGACCTCTGGAAGTCCACCACGGGCCTGCGCATCGTCGGCCTCGACGACCTGGACGAACTCAGTGTCCAAGACATCCACAGGATGCGTTCATTGTCGCGTGGCCCTCCAAACCGACGCCCCAAGAAGAAACCGCCACGATGCCAAGTTCGGCTAACGACAAGACCGACACGAGTCGAGACCCGGGGAGCTATGCAAGACCACGGCGCGGGACCCGAAAACCCAACCTCGACACGCCAAGTTCGCCGAGACCCCCCCGGACCCGAAGACCACTTGTGCGACAAGTACTTCTTCCCGGTTCTGATGCCCGAGAACCCGGACGCCAAGGTCGTCGACACGGATTCGCCAAGTCCTTCCTCGCGAACGCCAAGTTCTTCACCCCGAACGCCAAGACCGACTCAATGGCGAGGAACCGACAAGATCTTCGTGACGACAAGATCGGCACCGACCAGGGCGGATCCGATGCGCCCGACGCCGAACCAAATCCTCCTTCCCGGAATGCCAAGATCTACCTCCGTTATCTGAGAATGATCCCGGAGTCCGAACCTCGTTTCCCGTCGAACCGTTCCCCGACGAACCCTGTCGAACCCCGGAACCCCATCGAACCCCCAAGATCGTCGAACCCTAATGTGTGACCCCTTTCTAAGACCCTATTTTTATAATATGGTACTTATCACATGTTGCATATCAAATTGTTCATCTCGCATGCATATCATGTGGGTTTGGGGCATTTTGCGAATTCACCTCATAATTAAATATGGGATCCTTATGCGGGCAAATCTAGTCGTATATTGGTCCCATTTAAATTTGTGTAACGAACCGATGCCATGCTTTGCCTTATTAATTCAACATTTAATTTGCGGGGTAGGTAAATAACATGAACCACCTAAATATTTGTCGGGACCCTGGTTCCGCTTAATATGACCTAATTGCATCGCATCCTTGCCATGTCATACACCATACATCCATCATGCCCGATCTTTTGCCGTAGTATTAAATAGTGCATCCGGTGTTTCTTCTAGTGTTTTGGTTCTTCGCGGATAAGGCCGTTGAGTTGATGCGAGTGTCGACCCGATCTTCGGTTGAACCTTCGACAATGTTTTCAGGCGAGCACCTCCCCCTTTCTACCTATCTTACTTTATAGTCTTTATTCCCTCCTGTTGATCTATTGCTATCTGTGTTGCGATGCTCTAGTTTCGTACCCGTGATATCCCTTGCAACCTTATATCGCCTTGGACACCTCCTATTACCTGTTGTTTGGTAGATAGTTGGACCTGCGCGTCGTAGTCGCTTGCTCAAGTGCTGTTGTGTGTCGCCAAGTACCACAGTTGTTGGAGTATTGCCGTGTGTTTCTTGTTGGAGATGATCAAGACTTTAATTACTGTTTAACAACTAAAATTGAAGTAAGTAAGCAGAGGCACAGGTGGGATATAGATGTTATTTGGTTGTTAACCGTCCACTTGTGTCCCGTAGGACCCCGAGTACTTGATACCTGTTCCTTGAATATTCGCGCTATCCACATCCGGGAGGATTATGGGACCCCCCCTGAGTCAGAGCTTGATTCATTCTTATTTCTTGGGGCCACAAACTAGTTTGAGGTTTTATTTACTATCCTGTACTTATGCCATGCTTTACTGCTTTATTACGATTGTGCGAGGAGCACCTGTACTGTTTAGGTAAGCGGAGTGTTTTCGCGGTATCGACAAACCCAGTCACATTTTCGGGTTCCCAGTCGTTTACAGCCACTGGCGCAAACCTTCAGTCCGTCTCGGAGTCAGCTAACTTCGTTGCGGGTGTACTCAATGGGGTGGCCCCCTAAAATATTTCTGAATCCTGTGATTGCTTTGTCGTGAAGGCCTCGTTGGGTTTTGATTTGGTTTTTCCGAGGTTGATCGAGTGTGTGTTGCTATTTGTGCACCCCTGCAGGGTAAAACTTTCTGAAAGCTGTGTCCGCGGTTATGGACGACTTGGAGCACAGTATCTCGATCATAGACAACTATAACTAAAGTAGTGCTATAAATTTGACTTTATAATGACTAGTAATCAGCTTCACTATAATCGAATGGCTAAATAAAACTGCCAACAATTGCTTGTTTGGGTTGTCTCTTGCGACCATTGTATCTGACTAGTAAGTATTGCAACTACAACGGAATGGCTAAATAAAAGAACCAACAACTGCTGGGTTTTTGGGATATCTCATGCTAATTGTATCTGACTAGTAAGTGTTGCAACTACAACGGAATGGTTAACTAAAATTGCCCACTGCTTATTATATCAGGATGACTATCTATGCCTGACTAGTAATTGCCGCAACTATAACGGAATGAGTAAAACTGCCAACGGTGTGAGTTCCTCGGTTGACTTCCTCGATTGGTCTCGAGGGGGAAATACCAGGATGGGTTTGTTTGGTGTTAGATTCAGGTTGGATCCGAATAGATCTTTCTTATCCCTCTCTGATAGCCGACAGTTATATCGAGTCTCTATAGGTTGTTTAGTGCATGCTGCCGCTGCCGCTCAGTCCACCATACCTATGTAGGCGAGGACCGCCGAATTCTAGCCTCGCCGTGTACTGGCCTCAGTACTGACCGCTCTCTCTTTTTCCTTTGCCCTTTGTCGGCACCCCTTTGTTTAAGCAGGTTTTGAGATCGACGTCGTTAGCAGGGTTACCCTTCCGGCTTGGCCTGGGCAGGGTTATGGACGCCATTGGTTATTCTTCAGGGCTCTTAGCCCCATTTGCATCTTGTCCGTAGCTGGACGCTCTATCATTTTCAAGGTGATTTGGATCTTTGTTCTGTATATCTGTATTCTTGACTCATGGAGTCGTGTTGTATATATATATCTGTTCTGTGGGTCCCTTCGAGGACTGTTGTGTAATGTTATTACTTCGTTTTCCACCCGCACGAAAGTGCCTGGTGGGCACCTTTGAATCGTTTCTATGCGGGTTTGGTGGGTTTCGCTAAAACTTGCATAGGGCCGATTCTGAGGGTGTTACAGATCGTCTACACGATCTTGAGATCGGCAAGAGTACGACTACATCACCCACGATAATCCGCTCTCGTTAAACACTTTGGAATCTTCGAGGGTGAGTTATTCTATCGACTCGTTGCTACAATCTAGTAGATAGATCTTGGCTTGTTTGTTTGTATGCGGTAGAAAATTTTTGTTTTCCATGCTATGAACCCCTACACATGGTTCCCAAGTAGATGCACCTCCGTAGTATGTCAAGGAAACTCCCTCGTCCTGGTACGAGCTCGAGGCCTCCCCTGTATAATGCGCAGGGTCATATGAGGGCACTTCCCCCTGATAGTGCCCGTGGAAATTGAGAGAGCGCAGCCTGTCATCCATCTCACCCTTCATGTATGACCAAGGTCCCTGAGAAATACTGAGCAAAGTGGTTTGGGGTAGAGGGATCTCTCTCTCTTCCCCGTCAGTAAACAGCATTCTATAAACCAAGTTCTCATGAGTAGATCTAGAGGTGACAAAGTGGTGCGCCTTCATGGCAGCAAGATCAAGCCTCATAGGAGCCAAAACTGTATCATGTGGATCAACAGCAATGCCCAAGGCAGCAACGATACGAGTAGCAATCATTCCCCCATAAATGGGTCCCCTAGCAGCTAAACGACGAGCAATGAGGGAACCAAGATTATACTTATCCTCACCGTAGAGCGCAACAGCTAATAAGGACAATTGATAGTTGGATATATTACTAGTGTTCTACCTACCAAGAATAGTGGTGGTAATATAGTAGGTGAAATTCCTGATGGTTGAAGTTGAATGTTCTTTATCTTCCCTCGATGAGCTCTGCGGTCATCATCATTGGTTATTCCTCGGTATAGTTCCAACAAATCAGCGGGAAGAGCTGTAATATTCTTTGATGATCCCTTTGTACCAAGTCCCAGGGCCTTGCAAAATGTAACACCCTCAGAATCGGACCTATGCAAGTTTGGGCAAAATTCACCAAACCCGCATAGAAACGATGCAAAGGTGCCCACCAGGCACTTTCGTGCGGGTGGAAAACGAAGTAATAACATTACACAACAGTCCTCGATGGGACCCACAGAACAGATATATATAACAGCGACTCAAAGAGTCAAGAATACAGATATAATATACAAGATCCAAATCACCTTGAAAACGGTAGAGCGTCCGACTACGGACAAGAAGCAAATGGGGCTAAGAGCCCTGAAGAATAACCAATGGCGTCCATAACCCTGCCCAGGCCAAGACGGAAGGGTAACCCTGCTAACGGCGTCGATCTCAAAACCTGCTTAACAAAAGGGGTGCCGACAAAGGGCAAAGCAGAAAAACAAAGAAGGAGCGTCAGTACTGAGGCCAGTACACGGCGAGGCTAGAATTCGGCGGTCCTCGCCTACATAGGTATGGTGGACTGAGCGGCAGCGGCAGCAAGCACTAAACAACCTATAGAGACTCGACACAACTGGCGGTTATCAGAGAGGGGTAAGAAAGACCTATTCGGGTACATCCTGATGCCACTAGCAAACAAACCCATCCTGGCGTTTCCCCCTCGAGACCGAACGAGGAAGTCAACCGAGGAACTCACACAGTTGGCATTTTTATTTATTCAGTTATTGTTGCAGTAATTACTAGTCAGGTATAGATAATCGTCCTGATAAAATAAGCAGTGGGCACTTTTAGTGACTCATTCTGTTATAGTTGCAACACTTACTAATCAGGTACAGATAGCATGAGATAAACCCAAAACCCAGCAGTTATTGGTACTTTTATTCAGCCATTCCGTTGTAGTTGCAATACTTACTAGTCAGATACAACTATCGCAAGCGACACTTCAACCAAGCAATTGTGGGCAGTATTAATTAGCCATTCCATTATAGTGAAGCTGATTACTAGTCATTATAAAGTCAAATTTATAGCAATAAACTTTAGTTATGCTTGTCTATGATCGAGATACTGTGCTCCAAGTCGTCCATATCCGCGGACACGGCTTTCAGAAAGTTTTACCCGGCCGGGGTGCACCAATAGCAACACACACTCGATCAACCTCGGAAAAACCAAATCAAAACCCAACGAGGCCTTCACGACAAAGCAATCACAAGATTCAGAAATATTTCAGGGGTCCACCCCTTAAGTAGATCCCGCAACGGAGTAAGCAAGCTCCGAGACGGCCTCAAGGTCTGGGTAGACGGCTGTGAGCGACTGGGAACCCCAAACGGGGCTTGTCGACACCGCGTAAACGTGTCCCGATCTTAAACAGTACAGTGTGCAGTACCTCGCACAATCGTAAATAAAGCGGTAAAACATGGCATAAGTACAGGATCGTAAATAAAACCTCAAACTAGTTTGTGGCCCCAAGAAATAAGACGGAATCAAGCTCTGGCTAAGGGGGGTCCCATATACCTCCCGGATGTGGATAGCGCGATAAATCAAGGAACAGGTATCAGGTACTCGGGGTCTTACGGGACACAAGTGGGCGTTTGGAAACCAAATATTATCTATCACCCACCGATGCCTCTGCTTATTTCAATTTTAGTTGTTAAACAGAAATTAAAGTGACGATAAGTAAAGCTAGAATCATCTCCAACAACAACATGCGGCAAAACATCAGCAACCGTGGCATATGACGACACACATCCGCACTTGAGCAAGCAACTACGACGCGCAAGTCCAACTATCTACCAAGCAACAGGTAATAGGATGTGTCCAAGGCAATATAGGGCTGCACGGTATATCACAGGTACGGAAACTAAAGCATCGCAACACAGATAGCAATAGATCAACAGGAGGAAATAAAGACTATAAAAGTAAGATAGGTAGAAAGGGGGGAGATGCTCGCCTGAAAACATTGTCGAAGGGTTCAACCGAAGATTGGGTCGAAGCTCACATCCACTCAACGGCCTTATCCGCGAAGAACCAAATCACTAGAAGAAACACCGGATGCAATATTTAATAAAACGGCAGAAGATCGGCATGATGCATGTATGATGTATGGCATGGCAAAGATGCGATGCAATTAGGTCAATATTAAGCGAAACCGGGGTCCCGACAATTAATTAGGTGGTGCATGTTATTTAGAACCCCGCAATTTAAATGTTGTTTAACAATGCAAAATTGTATCATCGGTTCGCTACACAACTTTAAATGAGGCCAATATAAGGCTAGATTTGCCCGCATATGGGCCCCATATTTAGTTATTAGGTGAATCGGCAGAAGGCCCCCAAACCACATGATAATACACATGCGAGAATGACAATTCAATATGCAACAAGTTGTTATTATGTTATAAAATAGGGTTCGAGGAAAAGGGGTCACACATCAGAGGGGGCTCGACGATCTTGGGTTCCGGGGTTCGGGGTCGGTCTCAGGGTTCGACGGATCTGGGGTTCGGGGGGTTCGGCGGAAGCGTTCTCGGACTCCGGGGTGAAGCACTCGGCGTTCCCGAGGAAGTACTTGTCGTTCCGGCCCTCGACGAACCTTGGCGTCCAAGTAGAAGATCATGTCGGTCCGCAGCGTAGATCTTGGGGATGGTTTGAGTTCCACGGGTTCGGCTCGACAACTGGACTCCGGGAACGGTTCGTGGCGAACTTGGCGTGTCGGGGGGGGGTTCGGCGGGGTTCAGTGTTCCGCGAAGGTGCGGTCTCCGATTCGGGACCTCAGATCTGCGAAGGGCCTCGACGTCTTTGGGGTCCGGGAACCGCTTCGGGATCCGGGAGGCGATCTTGGCGCTCCAAACGGCCGCATCGGGGATTCTTCGGGCACGGGAGTCTCGGCGAACTTGGCGTCCGTGACGTAGATCTCAGCGTCGACTTATCATCAATGGTCAACTTGTAGCCGCCTCGGAAGATCTTGGAGACGTAGCACTTGGTGGCTTCGGGTTTGTCAAACGCGGCCGCACTAGCGTTGCAGGGAACAACGCGAGATGGCATGGCGTGACTGTCGGCGCTCGGCCGCAGCCAACAGAGGCAGAGGCGCCGGGGCAGGCTCGGGGTCGGCCACGGTGGCGTGCTCGCGTGCTGGAGGGGCCGCGGCAGCCGGTGGTGCTCGTGGTGCAGGGGATGAGGCGACCGGCGGGCTGCTGGGCGTGGAGCGGTCGACGAAGGGAGGCGGGCCGGCGGCCTTGGCGAGGAAGGAGGCGGGCTCGGAGGACGACGACCGGCGGAGTCTGGGGCCGGGGGTGGCGAGGATGGAGCTCGGGGAGGGGCTCGGCGGGCTCCGGCCGGAGGAAAACGGCGCAGGCGGGTCGTGGCCGGCGAGGCGGGCGGCTAGCAGAGGGGCGGCGGGGCGCTCGCAGGCGTCCGACGGGGCGAGTTGCAGGGGAGGCGAGGTGGACCGGGGACGGGGCGGCATCCTGCGGGCGCGGCGACGGCTCGCTGGGAGGGGGTCGCTGGCGGCAGTGCAGACGCGGGCGGCGAGGGGAGCGAGTCGGCTCGGGGGGGCCGGGGCGGCCGGAGACGAGGTGGAGGCGGGGGCAGGTCGACGGAGGCGGGGCACGCTGGGGGCGGCGACGGCGCGGGCGCGCGCCTGACGGCGGCGGAGGTTGGCGGTGGTGGAGGTCGAAGGGGAGGCAGAGCGCAGGCCGGCGGGGAGGAGGGGCCAACGGCGGCGGCAAGGTGAGGCCGCGCGTCGGGGCACGCAGGGAGGGAGTTGGGGAGAAGGCGCGTGGGGCTGGGGCCAGCTGCGGGCGTGGAACAGGCGGGTAGGTGGGAGCCGAACGGTGGGGACCACGGTGGGGGGTTGGTGGAGAGAACGTGGGGTGGGGCGCGCCGGCGGGTCCAGGGGAAAGGCGGGGCCCAGGGTGCAGGCGGAGAGGCTGGCAGGCGTGCGCGTGGGGGTGGGTTTGTGTGCGTTAGTGCGTGTGTGTGCTGAGAGGTGGAGAGAGAAGGTAGGGAGAGAGAGGAGTGACGTGGCAGCAGCCTAGTGGCTGGAGGAAGGAGAGAAGGTGAGGTGGCGGATGGGGATAGGTGGGGGTGAGGTGGAGGGCTGGGTTGGGTAGAATTCTGGGTAGGCTTAGGTTTTGCTGGGGTGTCCAGGACGGACCGATTTAAAAACAGGGGTGGTCGTTCGGGTCGGGTTGGCCCGTTCGACTGCCCCTACTAAAACAATTGATTAAATATTTATTTTCAAACAGCGCTTTTGCACTCCGGCAGCGGACAAAACAAAATATTCCGGGGACCCGGTTTTTGGTGTTTGAATAAGATGGGGCGTTTTAGAAAATAAAACGGGCTTTGCGAAAATAGTTTTGGCAAACAATGCATGATGATGACGATGCAATGCACAAAATCAACGCGATTTTCTAGTAGTGGTTTTGCGGGATGCCACAATTCGACACCACTAACAAAGGATCTCGCCCTCGAGATCCGCCTCAAGGTACCGGAAGGAAGGTCGGCGTTCTGCGTCTTCTCGCTTCGTGTAGATCCTCGCGACACCACTAACAAGGGTCGTTGTCCCTGATCGTCGAGAGAACACTCCGGAGAAACAAAGGACGAAGATAGAGGTATCAAACGAGAAGGCCACCTCTAACTTCCATTAGAAGAGGAAAAAGTTACATCGATCCACCAGTTCGATGTACAGAGCGAACAATAAGAGCCGGTTAGGGTGATCAGTCCATGCCGGACCCAACTATCAACTCTATACATGGGTAGGAGAATCAGGCAACTCAACTCTCGAGATTAAGACTGAAGATATTCACAGGTGGTATATGAAACAAAGGAATGATGCCAGCAAAAATCGTATGAAAGACACAATGATTAGGTTTCGCGATGGTTCCATTGGCATGAACAACACGTGCTCAAGGTCGACTCCAACTTCACCAAAGCTCGTCTTTCTCATATGTTTTTCAACGACACTGATATCCAGCAAGGAACACATCTGGATAAAGAGCTCAAGAACAAAAGATCGGATGAAGGGTACAACAGACAAGTTGCAGATTGATGATCGTAGCACCTCCGTTACAAAAGGGAGAAAGCGAAACCCTGAAGGTACGATGGAAACCCAACCACGAGAAATCCTGGACTCGAAGAGAGAGAAAAGAGCGGATTCAAAACGCGTAGAGGTAAGAGGAGAATAGCAAAGGGGTAAGGAGTAAAATCAGACCTAACCAGAACTATCCAACCGATTTTCAAAAATAGTTTTGACACTCTACTGCGGCCGTTAGCTAGGTTATCCTACAGGCTGGACTTGTGGGGTATCGCAACTGCTGAGCTCTGATACCACTCTATAACACCCTCAGAATCGGACCTATGCAAGTTTGGGCAAAATTCACCAAACCCGCATAGAAACGATGCAAAGGTGCCCACCAGGCACTTTCGTGCGGGTGGAAAACGAAGTAATAACATTACACAACAGTCCTCGATGGGACCCACAGAACAGATATATATAACAGCGACTCAAAGAGTCAAGAATACAGATATAATATACAAGATCCAAATCACCTTGAAAACGGTAGAGCGTCCGACTACGGACAAGAAGCAAATGGGGCTAAGAGCCCTGAAGAATAACCAATGGCGTCCATAACCCTGCCCAGGCCAAGCCGGAAGGGTAACCCTGCTAACGGCGTCGATCTCAAAACCTGCTTAACAAAAGGGGTGCCGACAAAGGGCAAAGCAGAAAAACAAAGAAGGAGCGTCAGTACTGAGGCCAGTACACGGCGAGGCTAGAATTCGGCGGTCCTCGCCTACATAGGTATGGTGGACTGAGCGGCAGCGGCAGCAAGCACTAAACAACCTATAGAGACTCGACACAACTGGCGGTTATCAGAGAGGGGTAAGAAAGACCTATTCGGGTACATCCTGATGCCACTAGCAAACAAACCCATCCTGGCGTTTCCCCCTCGAGACCGAACGAGGAAGTCAACCGAGGAACTCACACAGTTGGCATTTTTATTTATTCAGTTATTGTTGCAGTAATTACTAGTCAGGTATAGATAATCGTCCTGATAAAATAAGCAGTGGGCACTTTTAGTGACTCATTCTGTTATAGTTGCAACACTTACTAATCAGGTACAGATAGCATGAGATAAACCCAAAACCCAGCAGTTGTTGGTACTTTTATTCAGCCATTCCGTTGTAGTTGCAATACTTACTAGTCAGATACAACTGTCGCAAGCGACACTTCAACCAAGCAATTGTGGGCAGTATTAATTAGCCATTCCATTATAGTGAAGCTGATTACTAGTCATTATAAAGTCAAATTTATAGCAATAAACTTTAGTTATGCTTGTCTATGATCGAGATACTGTGCTCCAAGTCGTCCATATCCGCGGACACGGCTTTCAGAAAGTTTTACCCGGCCGGGGTGCACCAATAGCAACACACACTCGATCAACCTCGGAAAAACCAAATCAAAACCCAACGAGGCCTTCACGACAAAGCAATCACAAGATTCACAAATATTTCAGGGGGCCACCCCTTAAGTAGATCCCGCAACGGAGTAAGCAAGCTCCGAGACGGCCTCAAGGTCTGGGTAGACGGCTGTGAGCGACTGGGAACCCCAAACGGGGCTTGTCGACACCGCGTAAACGTGTCCCGATCTTAAACAGTACAGTGTGCAGTACCTCGCACAATCGTAAATAAAGCGGTAAAACATGGCATAAGTACAGGATCGTAAATAAAACCTCAAACTAGTTTGTGGCCCCAAGAAATAAGACGGAATCAAGCTCTGGCTAAGGGGGGTCCCATATACCTCCCGGATGTGGATAGCGCGATAAATCAAGGAACAGGTATCAGGTACTCGGGGTCTTACGGGACACAAGTGGGCGTTCGGAAACCAAATATTATCTATCACCCACCGATGCCTCTGCTTATTTCAATTTTAGTTGTTAAACAGAAATTAAAGTGACGATAAGTAAAGCTAGAATAATCTCCAACAACAACATGCGGCAAAACATCAGCAACCGTGGCATATGACGACACACATCCGCACTTGAGCAAGCAACTACGACGCGCAAGTCCAACTATCTACCAAGCAATAGGTAATAGGATGTGTCCAAGGCAATATAGGGCTGCACGGTATATCACAGGTACGGAAACTAAAGCATCGCAACACAGATAGCAATAGATCAACAGGAGGAAATAAAGACTATAAAAGTAAGATAGGTAGAAAGGGGGGAGATGCTCGCCTGAAAACATTGTCGAAGGGTTCAACCGAAGATCGGGTCGAAGCTCACATCCACTCAACGGCCTTATCCGCGAAGAACCAAATCACTAGAAGAAACACCGGATGCAATATTTAATAAAACGGCAGAAGATCGGCATGATGCATGTATGATGTATGGCATGGCAAAGATGCGATGCAATTAGGTCAATATTAAGCGAAACCGGGGTCCCGACAATTAATTAGGTGGTGCATGTTATTTAGAACCCCGCAATTTAAATGTTGTTTAACAATGCAAAATTGTATCATCGGTTCGCTACACAACTTTAAATGAGGCCAATATAAGGCTAGATTTGCCCGCATATGGGCCCCATATTTAGTTATTAGGTGAATCGGCAGAAGGCCCCCAAACCACATGATAATACACATGCGAGAATGACAATTCAATATGCAACAAGTTGTTATTATGTTATAAAATAGGGTTCGAGGAAAAGGGGTCACACATCAGAGGGGGCTCGACGATCTTGGGTTCCGGGGTTCGGGGTCGGTCTCAGGGTTCGACGGATCTGGGGTTCGGGGGGTTCGGCGGAAGCGTTCTCGGACTCCGGGGTGAAGCACTCGGCGTTCCCGAGGAAGTACTTGTCGTTCCGGCCCTCGACGAACCTTGGCGTCCAAGTAGAAGATCATGTCGGTCCGCAGCGTAGATCTTGGGGATGGTTTGAGTTCCACGGGTTCGGCTCGACAACTGGACTCCGGGAACGGTTCGTGGCGAACTTGGCGTGTCGGGGGGGTTCGGCGGGGTTCAGTGTTCCGCGAAGGTGCGGTCTCCGATTCGGGACCTCAGATCTGCGAAGGGCCTCGACGTCTTTGGGGTCCGGGAACCGCTTCGGGATCCGGGAGGCGATCTTGGCGCTCCAAACGGCCGCATCGGGGATTCTTCGGGCACGGGAGTCTCGGCGAACTTGGCGTCCGTGACGTAGATCTCGGCGTCGACTTATCATCAATGGTCAACTTGTAGCCGCCTCGGAAGATCTTGGAGACGTAGCACTTGGTGGCTTCGGGTTTGTCAAACGCGGCCGCACTAGCGTTGCAGGGAACAACGCGAGATGGCATGGCGTGACTGTCGGCGCTCGGCCGCAGCCAACAGAGGCAGAGGCGCCGGGGCAGGCTCGGGGTCGGCCACGGTGGCGTGCTCGCGTGCTGGAGGGGCCGCGGCAGCCGGTGGTGCTCGTGGTGCAGGGGATGAGGCGACCGGCGGGCTGCTGGGCGTGGAGCGGTCGACGAAGGGAGGCGGGCCGGCGGCCTTGGCGAGGAAGGAGGCGGGCTCGGAGGACGACGACCGGCGGAGTCTGGGGCCGGGGTGGCGAGGATGGAGCTCGGGGAGGGGCTCGGCGGGCTCCGGCCGGAGGAAAACGGCGCAGGCGGGTCGTGGCCGGCGAGGCGGGCGGCTAGCAGAGGGGCGGCGGGGCGCTCGCAGGCGTCCGGCGGGGCGAGTTGCAGGGGAGGCGAGGTGGACCGGGGACGGGGCGGCATCCTGCGGGCGCGGCGACGGCTCGCTGGGAGGGGGTCGCTGGCGGCGGTGCAGACGCGGGCGGCGAGGGGAGCGAGCCGGCTCGGGGGGGCCGGGGCGGCCGGAGACGAGGTGGAGGCGGGGGCAGGTCGACGGAGGCGGGGCACGCTGGGGGCGGCGACGGCGCGGGCGCGCGCCTGACGGCGGCGGAGGTTGGCGGTGGTGGAGGTCGAAGGGGAGGCAGAGCGCAGGCCGGCGGGGAGGAGGGGCCACCGGCGGCGGCAAGGTGAGGCCGCGCGTCGGGGCACGCAGGGAGGGAGTTGGGGAGAAGGCGCGTGGGGCTGGGGCCAGCTGCGGGCGTGGAACAGGCGGGTAGGTGGGAGCCGAACGGTGGGGACCACGGTGGGGGGTTGGTGGAGAGAACGTGGGGTGGGGCGCGCCGGCGGGTCCAGGGGAAAGGCGGGGCCCAGGGTGCAGGCGGAGAGGCTGGCAGGCGTGCGCGTGGGGGTCGGTTTGTGTGCGTTAGTGCGTGTGTGTGCTGAGAGGTGGAGAGAGAAGGTAGGGAGAGAGAGGAGTGACGTGGCAGCAGCCTAGTGGCTGGAGGAAGGAGAGAAGGTGAGGTGGCGGATGGGGATAGGTGGGGGTGAGGTGGAGGGCTGGGTTGGGTAGAATTCTGGGTAGGCTTAGGTTTTGCTGGGGTGTCCAGGACGGACCGATTTAAAAACAGGGGTGGTCGTTCGGGTCGGGTTGGCCCGTTCGACTGCCCCTACTAAAACAATTGATTAAATATTTATTTTCAAACAGCGCTTTTGCACTCCGGCAGCGGACAAAACAAAATATTCCGGGGACCCGGTTTACGGTGTTTGAATAAGATGGGGCGTTTTAGAAAATAAAACGGGCTTTGCGAAAATAGTTTTGGCAAACAATACATGATGATGACGATGCAATGCACAAAATCAACGCGATTTTCTAGTAGTGGTTTTGCGGGATGCCACACAAAATTTCTTAAAAGGCATAGAACGAGCCCTGTCATACAGTCTAAAAAACACAGAAGGATTGAACAAACTATTGGTGAAAGAGAAACTCTCCACAAATGTTTTAGTAAGTGAAGCATATTGTGCACTCTCATCCTGCATGAAACTTGTTAGACCAGCACTCTCAATCAATGCCATGAAATCATTAAAAATCCCAGCAGCTCGCAAGAAAGTTTGACAAGGAAAGGTGGAGGGGTGAGCATCCCCTTCATCCCCCTCGTCATGAAACCGCGGAGTGATGAGATCCTCATTGTATGAGGGTCTAGAGCTGGTAGATGACCTTGGGAGCCTTGCCCTTCTAGGTGCATCACTCTCAAATATGTCACCAAAGGTGTTGTGGTCCATAACTTCCCTTTGCTGAAATTTTAAACAACCAGCAAACCAAGTGATTTCTAAGTTGATAAATGATGAGCAACTACTATAGGAACTTGCTAGAGGACTACACATGCATCAAAACAAAGTTTCCAAGCATAGAACAATCATGCAAGCTCAAGCAACCTGAGACCTATAGCAGCAAAATACTCAAGATACAATCTACCAATCACAAATCTAATTGGACAAGTGGAGGAGGCACATACCAAGGAGCAATCTCTCCAAAAATCAGCACTTGAGACGGAATGAACAAGGAGATCAAAAATCGCGAGCAAGAACAGCAAGAACTCGAGCTTGAACAAGTTTTCCGGTGTTTTTCGGGAGAGAGAAAGAAGGTGGCTTTGAGGAGGCAGCCTGGAGGGGCCCAGGTGGGCCAGACCTCCCCTAGGCGCCACCACTAGGTAGGTCGCGCCTACCATGGGTGTGGAGCCTAGGAGTAGCCCCCTGGGTCATCTCAGGTGCCACTCTGCCCCTTTTTTCGAGGAAAAATTTATTTTGAATTTTCTGAGATTTTTCGGAAAACTTTATTTTTGGCCAATTTTCAGGGTATGAAAATTGATTTTCTCGCAGAAACAGTTTTTCAGAAGAAGCAAAAGCAAACCAAAATCCAAACTGCAGGAGCTCTAAGAAACTCAAACAAAGAAACAACTAGCAAAGCTAAATCTAAAGAAAATACTAGGAAGGAGAAAGGAAAAAGAAAGCAAGTATAACCACAGTGGAAACATTATTTTGTTCATTAAAATCCTTTTGTTAACAAGGTTGATCAAGTCTTGTTACCAAAACAATCTTAGATGAAGCAAAACTTTGTATTCCTCCAAGTGCGTATGTTACCTCATACTTGATATAAATGGTCCCAATCATAATAGTTTCAAAATTTTCTTGTGGAATGGGACAATATATTTCTCCAACCTTGATGCCTTCAATATTTTCAATCAAATTGAGGCAATAGCTTCTAACAGCCTTCTTGGGGAAATAGACAGTGTGCTATTTGTCATTAATATTGAATGTTACTTTTCCTTGATTACAATTGATGATAGCACCTGCGGTATTAAGAAAAGGTCTCCCAAGAATAATAGACATATTATCATCTTCAGGCATTTCAAGCACAACAAAATCAGTTAAGACCATGCAATTATGAGCAACTTGAATAGGAACATCATCACATATACCAATAGGAATAGTAGTTGAATTATCAGCCATTTGCAAAGATATATCAGTTCGTATCAACTTTTCTAGCTGGAGCCTCTTGTAGAGAGAAAAAGGCATAACACTAACTCCAGCTCCCAAATCACATAAATCGGTTCTAACATAATTATTCTTAATGGAGCAAGGAATAGTTGGTATACCTAGATCACCAAGTTTCTTTGGAACCTTACCATTGAAGGAGTAATTAGCAAGCAAAGTATAAATCTCCTCATTAGGAATCTTCCTTTTATTAGAGACAATATCCTTCATATACTTTGAATAAGGGGGAAATTTAATAGCATCAGTCAAAGGAATTTGCAAGAATAAAGGCTTCATCCACTCACAACATTTGTTGTAGTGTTCTTCCTCCTTTGACTTGTGTTTCTTACCTAGAAAAGGCATAGGTTTCTGCATCCAAGGTTCTCTCTCTTTACCATGTTTATTAGCAATAAAATCTTCCTTTGTGTACCTAGTGTTCTTAATGTGTTTCTCAGGTTCTTCCTCAACTTCCTCCTTATCAGGAGACTCATCAATATTACCGCTCTCAGTTTTAGCATCAGAGACAGATATACTATTAGGATCTACAGCAGGTTCAAGTGGTTCCCCAACTATCTTATGTTTATTTTTCTTCCTCTTACGAGGACTACCACTATCCTTAACTTGTTGGGAATCCTGTTCTATTCTTTTAGGGTGTCCTTCAGGATATAAAGGATCTTGAGTAGTTATACCACTCCTAGTTTTAATTCCATAAGCATGTTTATCTCCTGAAGCATTAAATAGCATATCCTTTTTTACCTTAGCAAGTTGATCACGTTGGGTTTGAACCATTTGAAAGTGTTTAAGCATTTTAATATCATTAGAAGTTCTTTCCACAATATCTTTCAACTCATTGATAGCTCTAGAGTTTTATAATAAATGATTCTGAACTTGTTTATTGAAATTACCTTGTTTAACAATAAAAATGTCAAATTCCTCTAAGCATTGATCAGGAGGCTTACTATAGGGAATATCACCTTCATCAAAGTGTTGGAGAGAGTGTACCTCAATAGTGGATGAGTGGGGAATTGGCTTACATAATTCTTCTATAGGAGGTAGATTCTTCACATCTTCAGCTCTAATACCTTTCTCCTTTAGACACTTTTTAGCTTCCTTCATTACTTCATCATTTAATGCAATAACTCCCCTCTTCTTTGTTGTTGGTGTTGGAACTGGTTCAGGAACAACTGGTTCAGGAGTAATAGGCTCAAGTGTATTCAGCTCAGTTGAAGTCCAATCATCATAATTCTTTCTTATCTTGTTCACTAATTCTTCAGCATCTATAGGAGTCCTTTTCCTGAAAACACAATCAGCAAAGCTATCTAGGTAGGTCCTAGAATCATCAGTTAGTACATTATAATAAATATCAAGAAGTTCATTCTGAGGTAATGGACATCCAGGATATGCATGAAACAAGGAACAAAATCTTTTCCAAGACTCAGGCAATTTCTCTTCTTCTCCCTGTTTAAAATCAAAAAGTCTCTGCAAAGCAGCATGTCTAGCACTGGGAGTAAAATATTTATGGAAGAAAGAAGCAATCAAGCAATCAGGGCTATCAATGGAACCATGAGGTAATCTATTAAACCAAGCCCTAGCTTCTCCTTTTAGTGAAAAAGGGAAGATCTTAGCAACAAAGTACTTGCACATCTTAAAATCATCAGAGAACAAAGCACTCATAGTAGAAATCTCGTTCATATGAGCCACAGAACTCTCATTTTCAGTACCACAAAAAAGTTCTTTCTCAACAATATCTAAATAAGATAAATTAAGAGAGAAATCATAATATTTATCTTTAATATCTATGGGAGAGGTGGCAAACTTAGGATCATATGACTTCTTAGGCATAATAGTACGTCTAGCAAGGAGACTCTTAATAGCACTAGCACCATGTGTGTTTCGACACTCTTCAACAAATTCATCAGTGAGCTCTATGTAACCATCATTAATATCACAACTCTCACTAGACTCAGGTGAGCTAACAGGTGTAACAGTGTATTCACTAGGAGTTTTGGTATTTCCTAGACTAGCCATAGTACCATCTAGAAAAGGACCTAATAAACCACTCACATCAAGCACAGTAGAAGTAACATCATGAGTATCAAAAGCAGTTTCAGATTCGGCAGTAGTAGTAGTGTGTGTAGCATGAGCATGTGGTGGTGGTGTGACAAGCTTACTTATAACAGACGGTGAATCAAGAGCAGCAGAGGTGTTTAGAACTGTACCTCTTCTTGTAGTGGATGGTAAAATAGGGAACTTTCCATCACGAGACTTCCCCATGATGAAAGGAGTAGCAGTGAACAATAATAGATCCAAGTGAACTTACAAATAAAGCTATGATCCCCGGCAACGGCGCCAAAAAATAGTCTTGATGACCCACAAGTGTAGGGGATCGCAACAGTCTTCGTGGGTAGTATTACCCAATTTATTGATTCGACACAAGGGGAGCCAAAGAATACTTGCAAACCTTAACAACTGAGTTGTCAGTTCAGATGCACCTGGAAATAGTTCTTGCTCACAGAAGTTTATCAGTAGCAACAGTTTGGTAGTAGCAACAGCAAACCAACAACAACAGTAACAGCAACAATGAAACAAGAGCAATAGTAACAATAACGGTAACAGTAGGATTCGAGTGCGGTAGGCATAGGGATGGATGGATGGGTGTTACATGGACGAGTCTAAACATGTAACTTTAAGATCTAGGCATTGCAGATAAATAATAACAAGCATCCAAGTAATAAACAATCCTAGGCATGTGCTCCATATATAGTCATACGTGCTCGCAATGAGAACTTGCACAACATCTTCTGTCCAGCCAGCCCGTGGCAGCGGAGCCTCTAGGGAACTATTGGCAATTAAGGTGCTCCTTTTAATAGAGCACCGGAGTAAAGCATTAACACTCCGTGAACACATGTGATCCTCACACCACAGCCATCCCCTCCGGTTGTCCCAATTATTGTCACTTTGGGGCCTTTGGATCCGGACAACGATATGTGTACACAACTTGCAGATAAGACCACAAACAATACTATCATAATGATTCAATAATAAGTTCAGATCTGAGATGATGGCACTCGGGCCCTAGTGACAAGCATTAAGCGCAACAAGTTGCAACAAAGTCAAATAACACTAATAGAGATACTAGGCACTATGCCCTAACAATCTTATTCAATTACATGATAGAAATCATCCTATCCCTACCATCCCCAAGCCTACAGCGGGGGATTACTCACTCATGGATGAGGGAAACATTGGTGGTTGATGGAGATGCGTTGGTGATGACGATGGCGATGATCCTCTCCAAATTCCCCGTGTCGGCAGGGTGCCAGAACGGAGTTTCTGGATCCGAATCTTGATTTTTGGTGGCGGTGGCGGAGCGGAACTCTTTCTGGAAAAATATCGAACCCCCCTCAGTTTTTAGGTCGAAGGGCAACTTATAGGCGCGGAGGGAGGCCGAGGAGCTGCCTGAGGTGGCCAGACCTCCCCCAGGCGTGACCAGAGGTGGGCCCGCGCCTGGGGTGGGTCTGGGCCCCCCAGGCCTCCTCTCTGTCTCCCCTTCTGGCTCCGTGGATCTTCTGGTGAGAAATAGTTTTGGCATATTTTCCGGGATTTTTCCTGGTAGTTCATTTTCTGCACAAAAACAAGACACCAAGGTAATTCTGCTAAAAACAGCGTCAGTCTGTGTTAGTTGCATCCAAATCACACAAGTTTAGAGGAGAAACAGTAGCAAAGTGTTCGAGAAAGTTGATATGTTTTGGACGTATCACCTACCCAGGCCGAACCCAGGTTCACGGGTACGCCCTGGGGATGCCGGATGCCGCGAAAAAGGGCGTGGGCCAGCTCTGTCGGCAGACAGTCCCATTCCCACCCACTCCACTCGCCCAGACTGCGGCGAAGAGCTCCCAGCGCCCCATGTCGCCATGACTTCGCCGGCGGAGCTCCCCCACGCCGAGACATGCCCACGCCTCGAGATGCGCTCGCCGTAGCTGTCCCCCACCTCCACGCCATCTACGCGGCCGCTTTCGCCGATTGAACTTTGCCGTAGCTCTGCTTCGCTGCGTGCTCCCACCACCATGCCCGCCAAGTGTTCGGCATTTGGCCGGATTCGGCCATGGACTCCGACGACGACGAGATACTCTCCATGGACTCCGACGAGGACGAGATACTCGCCATGGACTCCGACAATGAGGAGATGCTCGCTGTAACCCCGGAGGAGGAGAGCGCCAAGGTCGCCGAAGGTGAAGAGAACTTGGAGATCCTCGCATCGCTCGCCCAGCTGTACATGCAGATGGCAAAGCCGAAGCGCGGTGGTTCGGCGCCAGGTCGCCAGAAGTGCAAGGCGAGACAAAGGATAGAGGGCTACTGCATGTTGTACGCCGACTACTTCGCCGACCAGCCACTCCATGGAAAGGACGTGTTTTGCCGCCGTTTCAGGATGAGCCGGAAGCTCTTCCTCAAGATCGTGCATGCCATCCGGGAGTTCGACCCCTATTTCCTTTGCAAGAAGGACTGCGCCGGCTTGGTTGGGTTTTCCTCGCTTTAGAAGTTCACCATGGCGATGAGGTTGCTTTCATATGGAGCGCCGGCTGACAGTGTCGATGACTATCTCCGCATCGCCGAGTCCACCGCCATTGATTGCTTGTACAGGTTCTGCAGGGCAGTGATTGCAGTGTTCGGTGAACAGTACTTGAGATCACCCACTGTTAAAGACACTGCTCGGATCCTCACAATCAATGAAAGTAGAGGATTTCCTTGTATGCTTGAAAGCATAGATTGCATGCATTGGAAGTGGAAGAACTGTCCATTTGAATGGCAAGAAATGTACAAAGGCCACAAAGGAGGTTGCACTGTCATACTTGAGGCAGTTGCTACACATGATCTTTGAATCTGGCACTCCTTTGGCATGGCAGGATCGAACAACGACATCAACGTCCTCAACTCCTCAACTGTCTTTTCCAAACTTGTTGAGGGTCATGCTCCTCCCGTAGAATTTAAGATCAGTGGGCACCACTACAACAAGGGATACTATCTAGTAGATGGCATCTATCTAAGATGGCCAACAGTTATGAAGACTATCTCAAGCCCAATGCTCCCCAAGCATTCTCACTTTTCCAAGGAACAGGAAGCATGCAGGAAGGATGTGGAGCAGGCATTTGGTGTGCTCCAGCAGAGGTTTGCAGTTGTCTGGTTCCCTGCTATGACCTGGTCGAAAGATCAGATGTGGGAAGTGATGAGCTGTTGTGTGGCCTTGCACAACATGATCATTGAGGATGAGAGGAAGCATCCAGTGAGTTTGCTCGAGGAGGACGAGCCATACTACAGACAGGGTCCTCTTGCCGAGTCTGATCATCAGGTGCCTCCAACCTGGACTGCATTCAACGCCATGCGTCAGGAGATCCGAGATCCGGTGATGCATCAACAGCTGCAGGATGATCTTGTTGAGCACCTATGGATACGCGGGGGAAACACGTCGTAGATGCCCAGCATGAACTAGGCCGAACTTGGCCAAAATATGTTTAAAATTTCGCCAAACTTTGGTCTTAATATGTTTTGTATTCATTGTATGCCGAACTATGCCGGAATCTGGATGACCTTGAGCCGAAATTGAGCCGAATTTCAGCGGAAACTGGCGTCCCAGGAACTCGGCCTAGGTACACGAGCGGGAAACTGGGCGTACTCAGGACGAAAACTTGCGCCGTCCGGCCAAAGTTTGGTACGAATTTCGGCCTAGGTTCGTCCAACATGATGCTCTAAAGCTGTCTGCAAACTTAAAAGACCCTGATGTACTCTATGTCAACAAATCAGAGTATTGGTCCTCAAAATAAAATAGTGATCCAGCAAATAGTCAATGGGCAGCAAAAAGAAAATTTAGTTTCCCCAAAAGCAATTAGTCAATTGAGGACGGGTGTAGATATATGCTAGTATGCTAGTACATAAAGCTAACTTGTTAGAATTGGACCGATACTTTATCTCTAATTCAAGCAAAGCCAAGTAACTAAAATATATCTGAAATGTAATTGGTATCTATATTATTAATATATTATCTTTGTTGAAGAAAAATAAAAATAAACTATAGTGCATACCAGGATTAATACAATGAGTATATGTATATGATCTGTTAGGCAGCTACTTCAGCAAGGGATTGGATGCTCGCAACAATATGCTACCGCCCACGTGCCTCGTACCACAATATTGGATGAAAGCATAATTGCATGATTATTTTTTTCCTCATGTGTTCCTATTTAAGCACGAGAAGGGAGATGGAGCGAGGGCATACTTCGTATAAAACCAATCATCCTTACATACCTGAGTTCGAGCAATGAGTAGAATCCAGTCATCACTAGATTCACATCAACATATATCCCATGCGCAATGTATATATATGCACGTCTTGGACTTAGTTGGAATTTCTTTTGTAGTGTTATTGAAACCCAGATACATCTTAGAAGTTAGAGGCATTGGGATTTGTATGGGTGTTGACCTAAGTTGTTTATACACGAAGTAGCATTTCCGTGATGATCCGATGGAGATAAACAGTTCTTCAATGTTTCATCACGGTATTGTGACATTGGTGCAGTCTAGTACTATTTGAGTTTGGAGTACTTTAATCCGCTACGACACTCTAGGTTTATTTTGTGAAGGCACATTGTAAGATAGCCAATGGTCTCTTTCAAATATGTATGTTGGCTGAGTCAGTAGATATGTTGGAAGTGTAAGAACATTGGTGGACAGATATTCCACGCAGAATTAAGGGTTAAGTGATTTCCCAGCCTATGATATTAGCTCACAGGCTAAATTTTTTTTACAATGAAAAGCTCTACATTAAAGCACATGAACAAAGACAAAATCCAATCTATATCGCAAGTTCTTTAGACATCAAATTAAGCAGCCTAACTAAAGAGACTATCATCTCCAAACTTGGGATAATTAATGCAGAAAGTCTTTTGCTCCTGTGCACTCCGGTGCTCCCTTCATTTTAAAATTCAAAAATCTTATTTATAGGTCTAAAAAAATGAAAATAATTCTGGATGTTGTTAATGTTGCATGCTAAATCGCAACACGAAATTATTTGCATTATGGTCCACATAAAAATGACAAAATCGATAAAGTTTGAGGATTTAAAAATGCATGCACGGATCTATACTCTTGTCATCTTTGTGTAGCTTAAAATACAAAGTATTTAAAATTGATATTTTGCACATTTGTAGGAAAATCATTGGCTATGTTCGATATTTTTTCCAAAAAACTAAATAAAAAGTATGATTTTTATTTTTTTTAAATAGCCAAAAATCTCTACACTCTAATTTGTTATATGTTGATCCAAATTCTACAAAGTATAGGCCAACTTCTGACGAGTGGAGCAAGGCCGTCGCCGAAAGGCTTGGGCCGAGTGTAAGCCACCGGTTAGCATGAGTTGCATCTGTGAAATCCCAGGCGTATATAAACACTTCTCGATATAGTGAAGTTTCGCTGGCTGGCGCCCGTGGTTTTTTCATCTCTTAGTTGGAGAGGTTTTTCCATGTTAAATATGTGTCCCATTGCTGTGTTTTTCATTTTCGTTCTTTGTTATCTTTTTGTCGCAATTGTAACAAGTGGTATCAGAGCCCCAGGTTCTAATCTAGGGTTTGCGACATGTCGTCATTGATGTTAGATCTACCACAGCTGGACTACACCACAAGATTCTCCTTGTGGCAGGTGAAGATGCGGGCGATTCTCGCCCAAACTTCTGATCTGGATGAAGCGCTGGATGGATTTGGTGAGAAGGATGCTCAGACCTGGTCCGCCGAAGAGAAGCAGAAGGACCGTAAGGCTTTGTCTTTGATTCAACTTCATCTGTCCAATAATATTTTGCAGGAAGTACTGGAGGTGAAATCTGCTGCTGCCCTATGGGAAAAACTAGAAACGACATGTGTGTCAAAGGATCTAACCAGTAAGATGAACGTGAAGATGAAGTTGTTCTCGCACAGGCTACAAGAAGGTGGATCGGTAATGAATTACATATCAGTTTTTAAAGAGATTGTTCCAGACTTGCAGTCTATGGAGGTAAAATATGATGATGAGGATTTAACTCTTCCACTCTTATGTTCGTTGCCTAGTTCCTATACACATTTTCGTGATACAATATTGTTGAGCCGTGATGAACTAACCCTTGCCGAAGTACATGACGCCCTCAAACAGAGGGAAAAGATGAAAACTATGGTAGGGTCAGATGGGACGTCATCCAAGGCTAAGGCTCTGCAGGTTCGTGGCAGGACCGAGCAGAGATAAAACAACTATGGCAACAGAGATAAGAGAAAGGACGGTAGAAGTCGTTCAAAGTCCAAGGGAAAGGATAAATTCTGCAGGTATTGTAAGAAATCTAATCATGTTATTGATGATTGTTGGAAGTTGCAGAATAAGGAGAAAAGAAACGGAACTTACCAACCGAAAGATAGGTTTGAAGGTACTGGTAAGGCTGTTGTTGTTTCTGATAGTTCTGATGGTGAATGTTTAGCTGTTTTCGCTGCTTGTGCTTCTCGTGATGATGAATGGATACTTGATACTGCATGTTCGTTTCATATTTGTTGTAACAAAGATTGGTTCAGTTCATATGAGTCTGTGCAGACTGGAGATTTTGTGCGTGTGGGGAATGACAACCCATGCCATATTGTTGGTGTTGGATCTGTTAAGATCAGGACACATGATGCCGTGACACGCACGTTGAGTGAGGTGAAGCACATACCAAGCATGGCCAGAAATTTGATCTCCTTGAGTACCATGGACGTTGATGGATACAAGTATGCCGGTGGGCATCGAGTTCTGAAGGTATCAAAATGTTCTCTTATTCACATGATAGGTGATATGAATTCTGCTAAATTATATGTTTTTAGAGGTAGCACTTTGCCTGGTATTGCTGTTGTTGTTACTTCTAATGATTATGATGATTGTGGTAAAACACATCTGTGGCATATGCGTCTTGGGCATATGAGCGAACAAGGCATGGCAGAGCTGGTCAAGAGAGAGATGATTGATGGTTGCAACTTGAGTAAGTTTGAGTTTTGTGAGCACTACATCTTAGGTAAGCATAAAAGAGTTAAATTCAATGCTTCCGTTCATACCAACAAAGGCATATTAGATTATGTGCATGCTGATGTATGGGGTCCGTCCCGTAAGACTTCTATTGGTGGTGCTAATTACTGTAGGGGTTCGTAGCATGGAAAACAAAAAATTTCTACCGCATGCACACAAACAAGCCAAGATCTATCTACTAGATTGTAGAAACGAGTCGATAGAGTACTAACCCTCGAAGATCCAAAGCAGTTAACGAGAGCAGATTCTCGTGGATGACGTAGTCGTACACTTCCGATCTCAAGATCGCGTAGACGATCCTTCCGGCGCTGCGTTCCGGAAGTGCTTCCGCAGTCGGTCACACGTTCGGTACTCGATGAAGACCTTCCTCTCCCTTGTTCCAGCAGGCAGTGGAGTTTGAAGCACTCTCCTCGTGATTCCGGCAGCACGACGGCGTGGTGTCGGAAGTAGAGGGAGATCTCGCAGGGCTTCGCCTTAAGCCGGAGCGAGTATGGTGGAGTATGAGAGAGGCCTTGGTGATCTAGGGTTTAGAGGGCACTAGGGGAGGGTGTGGCCGGCGGCTAGGGTTTGGGGAAAACCTAACTCGGCGAGTTGGAGATCCCTAGGAGGCGGCAGCACTTGTGGTGGTGGCGTTTGGGGCTAGGGTTTTAGGTGTGAGGGGTAGGGGCGCCCTACCCCTCCTTATATAGGTGGGAGGGGGACGGTTGGGAGGAGGGAGTCCTCCTCCAACTCCTCCTCCTTGTCCGGCGGGTGGAGGGAGGGGACTTTCTCCCCAATTAGGTTTCCTACTCTCCCTCCACCAAGCAATCTTGAGATTTGACTTTTTCAAATTGGTGTTTGACTTTCAAACTCCGATTTGATTTCTCTCTTTATTTTTCCCAGCCAAGTGACCTAGTACATGATGCAACCATTCCACATTGTCATGACACATTCATGTACCCTTCCCCTCCGGAGTGCCGGACCTTCCGGACCCTTCTAGAACATTTATGGTGAAAACACCGGAATCATTCCCCAACTCCGAAACAGGACTTTCCTTATATGAATCTTATTCTCCGGACCATTCCGGATCTCCTCGTGATATCCCGGATTCCATCCGAGACTCCGAACAACATTCAGTCTCTTACTCATCATTCCATAACTACTCAACAACATCAAATCCTTAAGTGTGTCTCCCTACGGTTCGTGAATTATGCGGACATGACCGAGACACTTCTCCGATCAATAACCAATAGAGGAATCTATAAATTCATATGGCTACCACATATTTCTACGATTACTTTGCGATCGAATGAACCACGTACATACGATACCAATTTCCCTTTGTCTCACGATAGTTTACTTATCCGAGGTTTTGATCGTCGGTATCTCTGCATACCTAGTTCAACCTCGTTTCCGATAAGTACTCTTTTCTCGTTCCCGTGATATGTGATCCCTTGTGAGACAGTCACATGCTTGCAAAATTGGATGACATTCCACCGAGAGGGCCCAGAGTATATCTATCTGTCATATGGATGGACAAATCCCACTCTGATCCATGTGCCTCAACACATACTTTCCGAACACTCAATGCCACCCTTATAGCCACCCAGTTACGGTGTGGTGTTTGATGTCATCAAAGCATCCTTCCAGTGATGGTGATTAGCATGGTCTCATGGTCGAAGGAATTAGATTACTATGTATCAGAAAGCATATAGCAAATGAACTATATTAAATGACTTGATCTTTATGCTACGCTTAACTATAGGAGTATGACCATCACATCATTCTCCTAATGATATGACCCTATTGTTAATAACATCTCTATGTTCATGATCAGGAAACCATGATCATATATTAACCAAGAAGGTAGTTTAACAAGATGCTTTACTAGGGACCCTTTTATGTTTACAAATCACACAAGTATTAATGTTTCCGGTTAATACAATTATAGCATGGTATGTAAACATTTATCATAAGCATGAAGATATGATAATAACCACTTTATTATTGCCTCTTGGGCATATCTCCAACAATTACATGCTTACTATTATTGATGATTACTCAAGAAAAGTGTGGCCTTATTTTCTGAAGCATAAATATGATGTTTTTGATGCTTTTAAGAAGTGGAAAGTTATGGTTGAAAAGAAGACTGAGAAGAAGGTAAAGGTACTACGTACTGACAATGGTATGGAATTCTGTTCTAATGAGTTTGAGGAGTTTTGCAGTAACAATGACATGATCAGGCATCACATCTCATATACTCCTCAGCAGAATGGCGTGGCAGAGCGCATGAACAGAACTATCATCTCGAGGGCTCGTTGTATGTTGTCTAATGCAGGTACGCATAGGCGTTTCTGGGCTGAAGCAGCAAACACAGCGTGTTACCTCATCAACAGGTCACCTTCTATTGCACTTGAGAAGAAAACTCCCATTGAGGTATGGTCAGGTTCGCCTGCTGATTATTCACAGTTGAGAGTTTTTGGCTGCACTGCATATGCTCATGTTGATAATGGAAAGTTAGAGCCTAGGGATGTTAAGTGCATATTCCTTGGTTATGGTTCAGGAGTTAAATCATATAAACTATGGAATCCTGAAACTAAAAAGATTTTGCTAAGTAGAAACGTTGTTTTCAGTGAGTTCGTTATGTATCATGATAGCTTGCCATCAGATACCTCTCTTGTTGCTGCTGGAGAGGAGAGAGTTAGTGTGCAGGTGGAGAACCTGCAGAAAACTATTGATAATGATGCTATCGTTGAAGATACACATGATGAAAACATTGATGATATTGTTGTTCAGCACTCACCTACTGTTTTGCAGCAACCACATAAGTCCATTGCTGCTGATAGACCGAGGCGTAACTGTGGTCCTCGCCCTCGTTTAATTGAAAAGTGTAATCTTGTTCATTATGCTCTGAGTTGTGCTGAACAGGTGGAGAACGATTCTGAACCTGCTACATATAATGAAGTCATTGCATCTGTTGACCGCGAGAACTGGGTTTCTGCTATGCAAGAAGAGATGCAATCACTTGAGAAAAATGGCACATGGGATGTTGTGCACTTGCCTAAACAAAACAAGGCGGTCCGCTGCAAGTGGATCTTCAAGAAAAAGGAAGGTTTGTCTCCCAAAGAGCCTTCAAGGTACAAGGCAAGGTTAGTAGCAAAAGGGTTCAGCCAGATTCCAGGTATTGATTACAATGATGTGTTCTCTCCAGTTGTGAAGCACAGTTCCATTCGTACTTTCTTTAGTATTGTGGCTATGCGTGATCTTGAGCTTGAGCAGTTAGATGTCAAGACTGCTTTTCTGCATGGAGAGCTTGATGAGGAAATATACATGGACCAACCAGAAGGGTTCATAGTGCCTGGTAAAGAGGATTTTGTGTGCAAATTAAAGAAGTCCCTTTATGGCTTAAAGCAATCTCCAAGACAGTGGTATAAAAGGTTTGATTCATTTATGATCTCACATGGTTTTGAGAGGTCTAAATATGGTAGTTGTGTTTATATCAAGTTTGTTGATGGGTCACCTATATACTTGCTGCTATATGTTGATGATATGTTAATTGCTGCCAAGGGCATGAAAAAATCACTACTTTGAAGGCACACCTAAGTAGTGAGTTTGAGATGAAGGATCTTGGTGCTGCTAAGAAGATCTTATGTATGGAGATTACCCGAGATAGAAAATCTGGTTTGTTATTTCTTAGTCAGCAAAGTTACATTAAGTAAGTTCTTCATCGTTTTAATATGGATGGTGCCAACTCAGTTAGTACTCCTATTGCTCCTCATTTTAAATTGTCAGTTTCTCAATGTCCTACTACTGATGAAAAGTTTGAGTACATGTCAAAGGTGCCATATTCTAGTGTTGTTGGTTCTTTGATGTATGCCATGGTTTGTTCTCGTCCTGATTTATCATATTCTATGAGTTTGATAAGTAGATACATGGCTAATCCTGATAAAGAACATTGGAAGGCTGTCCAGTGGGTTTTCAGGTACCTTCTTGGCACTTCCAATGCTTGTTTGAAATTTGGTAGGACCGGTAAGGGACTCGTTGGCTATGTGGATTCAGATTTTGCTGCCGATTTGGATAAGAGAAGATCCCTCACAGGTTATGTGTTTAATGTTGGTGGTTGTGCTGTTAGCTGGAAGGCTACATTGCAGGCTGTTGTTGCACAATCTACTACTGAAGCTGAATACATGGCTATTGCTGAAGCTTGCAAAGAATCTGTTTGGTTGAAAGGTTTGTTTGCTGAGCTTTGTGGAGATGATTCTTGCATTACTTTGTTTTGTGACAGTCAAAGTGCCATATACCTTACAAAAGATCAGATGTTCCATGAGAGAACTAAGCACATTGATGTCAAGTACCATTTTGTTAGAGACATTGTTGATCAAGGTAAATTAAAGGTATGCAAGATCAGCACTCATGATAATCCTGCTGATATGAGGACTAAACCTATTCCTGTTGCTAAGTTTGAGATTTGCTCGAACTTAGTTGGTTTAACTGATTAGCCCAAGTGGCTATTGGCGCCGAAAGTATTTGCTTGTTTATTCAGGGAGATGTTTGCTGCTGATGCTACAAGGAGGAATTTGTCTCAAGGTGAAGTTTGTTATATGTTAATCTAAATTCTACAAAGTATAGGCCAACTTCTGACGAGATTTCCAGAGTTGTTGTCTCATGCAAGTAGGATCCATAACATATCAATGAAAAACAAAATTTATAACTAAATTGAGGCCAATTGATAAATCTAGCTAAAATTCTACAAATTGCAAACCCCACGAATAAGTATAGAGACTCGATCACTACATTTAACTTTAGTAAACATTCCATATACCGCCTTTTCTAGGTTCTTAGGCCATCCCCAACGTCCCCCGCAAACGGCGCGTGTTCGATCACGTCCTTCCAGACCAAGGCCAATGCCCAACATGTACCCGCAAACGGATCGGACTGCGCGGCGGGGGTCGATTCGGTGCAAACCAGGCCAAAACCTGGGGCTGGTTTGCTGGGGCTCGGCCGCCAGCCTCGGCCGCCTGCACCCATAGCTGGGCCCATGTGTCATACACACAAAAATCGCTAAATAACTAGTTGTCATTGCATAAATTTTTGGGCCCGCGTGTGGTATATACAAAATTACTAGTAGCATTAATTAAACTAACTAAATAAACTAACTAAGCATTGCCCCGTCCTGGCCGCCAAAGGCCGCGTCCTGGCCGGAGGTTTCGTCCTTAGCCGCCTGCACCCGTCGGGCCGCCAAGGCAGCGGTCCTGACCTTTGTTGCCTGCCTCCGGCGGTGGCGCGTTAGGGTCTCCACCTTCCTCATCATGTCCGTCTTTGTTGCCTGTCTCCTCTCTTGCCTTCCGGTTGGCCGTGGCCAGGAGCACCTCCCGTTGGGACGTCGCCACCACCGCAACACGCAAGGTGGTCGCGTCCTCCAGCACCTCCCATTTGACCACCGCACGCACCTCCGCCAAGTCCTCTCGTTGGGCGGCGGCGTTCTTGGACAAGGCCACGACCTCCGCCAGCACCTCCCGCTTGACCGCATCTTCCAGCTCCCGCTTGATCGCATCCGCTAGCCGCCGTTTGGCAGCGGCCTTGGACAAGACGCTGCCCAAGGCCGCGGCCTCCGCCGTCTCATGCGCCTCCTCCATCATGGCTTCAGCGGCGAGCCGACGGTTGATGTCTACGCACTTCTATTCTTGTAGACAATTGTTGGGCCTCCAAGTGCAGAGGTTTGTAGAACAGCAGGGAGGAAGTGGTCAAAGGTATTCCCTCTCAAGTAACCCTGTAATCAAGATACAAGAAGTCTCTTGTGTCTCCAACACACCCAATACACTTGTCAGGTGTATAGGTGCACTAGTTCGGCGAAGAGATAGTGAAATACAAGTGGCAACGGTGCCAGAAAATAGCTTCTAATTTGTTGTTTACGTGGGGTAACATGTGTGAAACTGAAATAAATATGGAAGCAAGCACACATGCAACAGATCTAGATGCAAACGGTGTTTCAATGTGTAGAAACAAGGCCTAGGGATCATACTTTCACTAGAGAACACTCTCTCATATAAATATCTTCTCTTTATGATACTACTCTTAACTATTCTCCGGTTGAACACTCTAATCCATGGTAGGGCCTTCCCCAATCTAGATAACCCCACACTGTCACCTTGAGCGCTAGATGGTTCCAACAAACACCACAATTTCATAGAGACACCCAACTCAAAATATAACTCATAACAAATATATATGTAGTCTAGCTTAAGTGCCACACACGGCATGCACGCTGTCACTTTCACACACATGGGGAAAAGTATAAATCTATTAAAGCATAATGAGTATTTATGTAGACTCAATCCTAAGTGCCACCATGACGTGCACACTGTCACTTTCACACACATGGGGAGAGCAGAGATCTATTGAAGCACTTGAGTAGCAAGGTAGATCTACTTGATTACAAAGCTCATGACCACAACAAGATCATGCATAGAGAGAGAGATGGACACATAGCTACCGGTAGATCCCTTAGCCTCGAGGAAGAACTACTCCCTCCTCATCATGGGAATCAGCAACGGTGATGAAGATGGTGGTGGAGATCGATGGAGATGGCTCCAGGGGCACTTCCCCGTCCCGGCAGGGTGCCAGAACAGAGACTTTCTGTCCCCCGAATCTCCTCTTTGGTGGCGGCGGAGCTGCGGAACTTTTTCTAGAAGTATGATGGATTATTTAGGGTTTTCTCCCCGGGGGATTTTTATAGGCGAAGGAGGCAAGATCGGTGCAGGGCCAGGAGGCCCACACCCCTGTAGGCGCCACCGGGGCTTGCCCGCGCCTAGGGGGGTGCGGTGATGGCTATACACGTAGTTGACGTGGAGCCTGTTGGGAACCCCAAGAGCAAGGTGTGAAGCAGCACAGTGTGGCATCCCGCAAAACCACTACTAGAAAATCGCGTTGAATTTGTGCATTGCATCGTCATCATCATGCATTGTTTGTCTGCATTATTTGAAAAGCCTAGTTTTGATTTATACAAATAACCCTCTTATTTTCAAACCCAAAACCCCGATCGCATCCGACATTTTGTTTGTCTAAAAACTGTTTGTAAAATGGTCTTGTTTTAAATTAGAGAGAACCAAACAAACACAAATATTAAAACAGCCCGCTCTAAAACCTACCCCCACCCAATCCTAATCTACCCTCCAACCAAAACGTGCCACCTCCCCCTCTCACCCAAAACCTACCCACCTGCCACCTAAGCGATCCCCCCTTCTTCCCCTCTCTTTTCTCACCTAGTCCCTCCCTGCCCCCTCTCTCTAGCCCGTGGAACCCACCCCAACCGCCTGGCCCACAGGCCAGCCCCACAGCCCCTCCACTCCCTCACACCCACAGCCCCCACCCTGTCCCTGGGCCCCACGCGCACAGCCCCTGGGCCCCGACCGACCCCAGCCTCCCCCACGCGCCCACGTTCGACCCCGTCGCGTCTTCCTCCTCAGACTACCTCCCTCGCACGCGCCCCAACCTCCCCCATCGCCAACCACGCGCCGCCCCAACCGCCGGCCGCCGCCGCCTACCTCCTCCCTTCGCCGGGGCGTCCGCCCGCCTTCCGCTCGCGCCCTTCCGCCATCACCGTCCCGCCTTCCTCCTCCCCAGTCGCTCACCCCGCGCCCGCCCCCGAGCGCCCGCGACGCCGCTTCCGGCCGCGCCCCTTCCGCGCCAGGCACCCCCTCATCCTCCTCGCCAGCACCGCTCCGGTCGCCGGCCCCCCCCCTCGTCTCTGCGTCTGCGCGGCCGAGCCCGCTCGCGTCGGCCCGGCTCTGCTCCGCCCCGCCCCCAGGCCCGAGCTCGCCCCCCTGCGCGAGACCCCTCTCCGGGCCGCGCCGACCTCGCCGCGGAGCCGCCCAGGGCCCTCCTCGCCAGGCTCCTCGCCGCCTCTCTCCGCCGTCCCTCAAGCGCCGGCGAGCCCGCCCCCTCTCGCGCGCTCGTCCCGCTCTCTGCTCCCTCTCCTCTCCGGCCACCGCGCAGCCCCACGCCCCAGCGCCGCCTCGGCCCCCTCTGCCTCTCGAGCCCGGCCGGCGAGCCCCTCTGCATCGTCACCGGCCCCGTGCCCATGTTCCCTGCGTGAACCCCATGCCTCGTGCGTGCCCTCTCCCCTCTGCAAAAAGCAAGCGACAGCACCACCATCCATCTGCCCCAGATCTCATGTTGAGCTAAGTGGAGATGCTCCGGTAATCGTGATGCCGCCCTGGTGCGCTGTGGAATGCCATACCGACGCCGGAAGATCTTCGATGCCAAGGACGACTATCCATGGGAACACAGACAAGACCGTCGGGATCCCCTCCTCGACAAGACCGGCTCGGTGTCGATGTTTTTGAAGGATGCACATGGTGCTACTCGGATACCCCGACATTAATCTCAAGATCGCCTCACGGAACTCTAAAACCCGTTCTCGGTTCCGAAGACCGATCCCGGCGCCCGGAACCCGAACCCCTCGCCAAGATCTTCAGTACCGAGACCCGAGTCCGACACCGACAACCAAAACCGCGGAACCGACAAGTCGCCTACCGGACACCGTGCGACAAGATCATCTCTCGGATGCCCAGGTCGCCACCCGGAACGCCAAGTACTTCCCCGAGTCCGCCGAGAACCTGGATGCGCCAAGATCTACCCCGTTGTCCGAGAACGCGTCCGCCGAGACCGTTTCCGTCGAGCCTTGGACCCTGAGACCGAACCCCGAATCCCGGAACCCCAAGACCGTCGAGACCCCTCAATGTGTGAACCCCTTCCCGAAACCCTATTTTATAACATAATATAACTTGTCGCATAATAATTGTCTTGCATACATACATTCATGTGGTTTGGGGGCCTTATGCCGATTCACCTCTAATTAAATATGGGGCCCATATGCGGGCAAATCTAGCCTTATATTGGCCTCATTTCAACATGTGTAGCGAACCGGTTCCATCTGTTGCTTTGCTAAACAACATTTAAATTGCGGGGGTTCTAAACAACTTGAACCATCTAATTAATTGTCGGGACCCCGGTTCCACTTAATATTGACCTAATCGCATCGCACTTTTGCCATGTCATCCATCACACATGCATCATGCCGATCTTCTGCCGTTGTATTAAATATTGCATCCGGTGTTCATTCTAGTGTTTTGCTTCTTCACGGATAATGCCGTTGAGTTGATGTGAGCTTCGCCCCGATCTTCTGTCGAACCTTCGGCAATGTTTTCAGGCGAGCATCTCCCCCTTTCTACCTATCTTACTTTATAGTCTTTATTCCCTCCTGTTGATCTATTGCTATCTGTGTTGCGATGCTCTAGATTCCGTACCCTTGATATCCCTTGCAGCCATATATTGCCTTGGACACATCCTATTACTTGTTGTTTGATAGATAGTTGGACTTGCGCGTCGTAGTCGCTTGCTCAAGTGTTGTTGCGTGTCGTCCAGTGCCACAGCTGTTGATGTATTGCCGCATGTTGCTGTTGGAGATGATTATAGTTTTACTTATTGTTCACTTTAATTCCTGTTTAACAACTAAAATTGAAGTAAGCAGAGGCATCGGTGGGTGATAGATAACATTTGGTTTCCGAACGCCCACTTGTGTCCCGTAGGACCCCGAGTACTTGATACCTGTTCCTTGATTTATTGCGCTATCCACATATGGGGAGTATGGGCCCCCCTTAGCCAGAGCTTGATTCCGTCTTATTTCTTGGGGCCACAACTAGTTTGAGGTTTTATTTACTATCCTGTACCTATGCCATGCTTTACTGCTTTATTTACTATTGTGCGAGGAGCACACTGTACTGTTTAGGTAAGCGGAGTGATTACGCGGTATCGACAAGCCCAGCCACACTTTCGGGTTCCCAGTCGCTTACAGCCATTGGCGCTAACCTTGAGTCCGTCTCGAAGCTTGCTTACTTCGTTGCGGGTCTACTCAATGGGGTGGCCCCCTGAAATATTTCTGAATCTTGTGATTGCTCTGTCGTGAAGACCTCGTTGGGTTTTGATTTGGTTTTTCCGAGGTTGATCGTGTGTGTGTTGCTATTTGTGCACCCCGGCCGGGTTAAAACTTTCTGAAAGCCGTGTCCGCGGTTATGGACGACTTGGAGCACAGTATCTCGACCATAGACAAGCATAACTAAAGTTTATTGCTATAAATTTGACTTTATAATGACTAGTAATCAGCTTCACTATAATGGAATGGCTAAATAATACTGCCCACAATTGCTTGTTTGGAGTGTCGCTTGCGACCATTGTACCTGACTAGTAAGTATTGCAACTACAACGGAATGGCTAAACAAAAGTACCAACAACTACTGGGTTTTGGGTTATCTCATGCTATCTGTACCTGATTAGTAAGTGTTGTAACTATAACGGAATGGTTAACTAAAAGTGCCCACTGCTTATTTTATCAGGATGATTATCTATACCTGACTAGTAATTACTGCAACGATAACTGAATAAATAAAACTGCCAACGGTGTGAGTTCCTCTGTTGACTTCCTCGTTTGGTTTCGAGGGGGAAACGCCAGGATGGGTTTGTTTGATGGTAGTATCAGGTTGGTTCCGAATAGGTCCTTCTTACCCCTCTCCGATTGCCGCCAGTTGTATCGAGTCTCTATAGGTTGTTTAGTGCATGCCGCCGCTGCCGCTTCAGTCCACCATACCTATGTAGGCGAGGACCGCCGAATTCTAGCCTCGCCGTGTACTGGCCTCAGTACTGACGCTCCTCTTTTTCCTTTGCCCTTTGTCGGCACCCCTTTTGTTTAAGCAGGTTTTGAGATCGACGTCGTTAGCAGGGTTACCCTTCCGGCTTGGCCTGGGCAGGGTTATGGACGCCATTGGTTAATCTTTAGGGCTCTTAGCCCCATTTGCATCTTGTTCGCAGTCGGACGCTCTATCCTTTTCAAGGTGATTTGGATCTTTGTATATTATATTTGTATTCTTGACTCTTGGAGTCGTTGTTGTATATCTGCTCTGTGGGTCCCATCGAGGACTGTTGTGTAATGTTATTACTTCGTTTTCCACCCGCACGAAAGTGCCTGGTGGGCACCTTTGAATCGTTTCTATGCGGGTTTGGCGGGTTTCGCTAAAACTTGCATAGGTCCGATTCTGAGGGTGTTACACACAGCAGCAAGTTTCCCTCAGTAAGAAACCGAGGTTATCGAACCAGTAGGAGGAAGGAAACGTCACACAGGTGTTGTAAGCAACGTAGAGACCTGCACAACACAAACTCAAGACTTTGCCCCAACGAATCAGTGAGGTTGTCAAGCTCACGGGTTTGCTGTAACAAAGGATTAAACATATGGTGTGGAAGGTAATGATGTTTTGCAGCAAGTAAACAAGTAACAGTGAAAGATGTATCAATGATAAAGATTGGACCGGGGTCCATAGTTCACTAGAGGTGCTCTTCTTAGATAAACAACATGGCATGAAGGGTAAACAAATTACAGCAGGGAAATTGATAGGAACTGAGCAAGGCATAACAATGCAATACCAGACAAAAAGATCCTATGAGATTCGATTGGGCAATACAACAATATACATAGACCGCCATTCAACTGCATCTATGACTAGAAGTCCACCTTCAGGTTATCGTCCGACCCCCATCCAGTATTAAGTTGCAAGCAACAGACAACTGCTTTAAGCAAAGTGTACAAGGTAAACAATCCACATGTTCCATAAACAAGAGACCGTTGTTTTCTCCCTAGTGGCAACATCACATCTAGCATAAATACCCCCTTTTGGCGTCACTAGCAACTACTTGGCCAAGATAGCTACTAACAACAGAGAGCATGCAAGATCACAAACAACACATACATGATAGTATCATAAGACAAAACCATTAATCAATCTGACATAGTAATCTCAATATCCATCGGATCCCCGCAAACACAACATGCATGATTACAAATAGATAGATCTTGATCATGAACGGAGCTCACAAGATCTATACATGAAAGCACAAAGGAGGAGATACAACCATCTAGCTACTACATGGACCCATAGTCCAAGGTGGAACTACGCATGCATCATACCGGAGAGAAGGCCTCCGGGATGATCTCCCCTCCGACAGGGTGCCGGGAAGAACTTCAGATCCCCCTAATCTAGGGACGACGGTGGTGGCGGTTATAGAAGGTTTCGTGAAATATTGATCGGGTACTTAGGGTTTCTGCATTGGAGGGTTTCTTATAGGCGAAGTGGCGAGGCTGGGAGGCGGTCAGGGGCCCCACACCCTACCCAGACGCGGGGCAGGTCCCACCCGCGCCTAGGGGGTCTAGCCGTCCTGGTTCGCGTCTCCGTCTCGTCTTCTAGATTTCGTGTCCCTTACGGTAAAATATTGACTTCGGCTTTTGTCCCGTCCAATTCCGAGAATATTAATTTTCTGTCTTTCTGGAACCAAAAACAGAAGAAAACAGGCAAATGGCACTGTGATAACTTGTTAATAGGTTAGTTCTAGAAAAGATATAAAAACACCTCAAAGTGTAGACAAAGCAAAGTAAAGTAGATACTAAACAAGCGTGAAACTAAAAAATTATAGATATGTTTCCGACGTATCATGGGGCCACCCTGTTGTCCTCCTTCATCTCTGCTTCGTGGTTCCGTGTTGCTCCGGGGAAATAATGACTTTGGATTTTGTCCCGTCCAATTCCGAGAATATTGGTTTTCTGCCTTTTCTGGAACCAAAAAGAGAAGAAAACAGGCAACTGGCACTGTGGCATTTTGTTAATAGATTAGTCCAGAAAAACATATAAAAACACCTCAAAATATAGACAAAGCATAAGACAAATGATACAAAATAATCATGGAACATCAAAAATTATAGATACGTTTACGACGTATCAGCGGTCTTCTTGACCGCCAGCGATTGATGCGATTCCCAGTCGTCGCGGTTCTCGATGGCCGCCACCGCCTCCCTCGCCGCCTCCTCAACCTTCAGCCGAAGCCGCTCGGCGGGTTGCCGATCGGCGGCCTTCCTGGCCTTGAAGGCCATGTATAGCTCGCAGACATACTTCTCCAGGATGTAGTGTGCGGCGTTGGCGCTGTCGACTTCGCCCTCCGCCGCCTCCGCCTCGGCATGCGCCTGCTCGGCCTCCTCCTCCGCGTCCGCCTCGGCCTGCACCACCAACTCCGCCTCGCTCGGCACCAACTCTCACATGTCCTTATTGCCCTCCAAAGATTCATCGGAGCCGGGAGGGGTAGGGGAAGGGGGTACGCGACGAGGGCGAACTTGATGAGGTCGGCCCAGGTCACAGGAAGGTTGTCCATGGCGAGGGAGGGAGGGAACATCGAGGGGTTGGTGCTGGTGCTCTGTCCCAGCGACCGGTCCCTATTTATATTCGCGGGGCTCGACAGGAACGACGAGCATGATCGGATAGAAAATGATGCAGCCTAGACAGGAAAGTGGACGAAAACTAGAGTTCTGACGAAACAATCATCGGCCGTCATTAGCACTGATATTCCCATAGTCCCATCAGCTCGAGCTTGATGACACCCGACGAATAGTAAGACCGCATATGGATAGCCAGTAGCCGATTGAAGACGCATATCACCGCAACTAGACTAAGATAGTCCGAACAGCATGTCCTCCACCCGTAAACGGACCAGTTACGAACGAAACTGGTGTCCAAAATACGGGACCCGTTTGGAATGGCCTTGTCTACGAGTTCACGTGGCTCGCGGACACGGCCAGCGATCAACGGCAGCCACACCTACAGAGACGAAGAATCATATGCCCGATCGCGTTCCAGAAATCTCCGCGTCGCGTTGCCGACCTGCCAGCCGCCCACCCGCCCCGAACTACCGCCGAACCAGCCCCGATCCGACCCGGGCATGAGTCCCACTCGCTTTTGATTTCCGCCGCCCACCCGTCCGTCGTCCCCACGCGCATCACGCCAGCGCGGCGACGAACCCGTGTCCGGTAACGAATCGGTTGGCGCCAGCGAAGGCCTTCCGCCGGCTATAAAAAGCGCCCAGGTGCGCACCCCTCTTCCCCGCGCTCTGGTCCGGCCCTCTCTCGTCGTCTCGGTGGCCAGCGCCTCGTTCTCGCCTTCCTCGCGTCCGCGGAGCTCTTCCTCGATTCCTCCTCCTGTCCCCTCGATTCGTTTTCGATCGAATCGCGTTGGTCTCGATTGATTTTTGCTCCTCATCGCCTCCGCCCTCATGTTCTCGCAGGTTCCTCGGCCCGTCTCGTCCGCCTCCGTCGTTGCGACTCGGCCAAGGATCGGATTCGATCGGTATCTCTGGATCAACCGAGTTCTGGTTCCGCGTTCTCTGTCTTCCTCGATTGATTCCTGCATATATGTCTCTAGTTCCGGTTCGGACCGCCGGTGTTCCCTCGTCGGTTGTGCAGGACTGAATGCAATTTTTGAAACTGGAGCTCCGCGTGGCGAAGCCTGCAAGCATTGCGATCGACGCAGGTCAGTTTCTCGTGCTCAGTCAGATCGGTTCTATTGGTTCCGTCACCCTGCAATCGGTGATTTCAGATTCCAATTCAAATGGATTCTGGATCGATGTCCCGTGAGCGCTCACCGCCCGAACTCCGCCATCCGTTGACCCGAGGTGGATTCGGTCAACGCCCGCCGGTAGATTTCTTATTGTATCAGCTGATCTCGTTTCTGGGATGTTCCTATGCTCCTCCTTAGATGCAGCAACCCGGGATTGGTCGTTCTGGAGGGATGAGTCGAGGATTGGAGGTTTGCTCTGTTATGTCCATGGTCATTTCGATTGGTTATTGTTCAACTATATTTTGGTATATATATGGTCAGATCTCCCGAGGTGAAGCAAATTGGATTGGTCATCGTAGGATCGGACAACTGCTGATTGTGATCTGTGTTTGGATATTCTTCCCTCCTCGAATTAATTTCTTCATTTGCACTAGTTGTCCGTCAATTCTGACTTGGGACTGTTGGTGGTTCTCCACAGATACTGAAATTATACGAATTGGACCGGGGATCATAGGATTGGGGAACATCCGTTCTGTGTTTTGGATAATCAGCCCCCTCTCAGACTCAACTTCTTACTCCATAGTTTGAAATATCTGTCGATTCTGATTTGGGACTCTTCTGGTTGTCCAGAGATCAAAGTTACATGGATTGGACCGGTGATCCTAGGATTGGGAAACTTCCGTTCTACCTTTCGATAATCAGCCCCCTCTCAGACTCGACTTCTCCTGTAGTTTGATTCTGTTTCCCGGCAATTCTGATTCAGATTTTTGCTGGTTCTCCAGAAATTGGAATTATACTTCTTAGCGGGAGCCCGGAGATCTATTTTGGTTCAGCAATCAGCATGCTGTGGCGGTTCCTTATTGCACTTGACTTTTCAGACTTATTTCATCCATAATACATTAGTTCTCTCCCTTTGTCAGTAACCTTAGCTCTTGCAGATATTGCCACGGAAGACAATTAGCAATCTCGATCCGCTGCCATCGTCTGCCTGATCCCCTGCCTATAACTGTCCACACTCTTGTCCCATGCTTATGCTTTTCTAAATTTTCTAAGCCCTCTTAACCAAAATTTCATAGAAACGTCTCTTGCTCGTTGCAGGTTCTGCCGAATTCATGTCTAACCTGATGCTGAGTGCAATCTGTTTGAAGACACTTCTAATCTACTTACCTTTTCAATTCATCACAACTCACATGTATGTAAAATTATCTTATGAAATCAATATTTGAACATTCAGATTGATCTGCACTCTGAGGATGATCTGGAGCTTCAAACTAACGCCATCCTACAACCGAGAAAACACTGTGCTCTATATTTCACTTTCTTTTGCTCGTATTTAGAGTTCATCTGTTCGTTTATTTTGGTTTGTTGCCTCTGGGCATAGCTTTAATTAAGGTTTACTATCGTTTGTGCCCAACATGTTGCAGATCCTTTTTACTCTGGACATGCTGCTAGCTTGGTAGTGGACTGAAATCTGTTAAATCGTTTGGTTTGCTATCCATCTCTTTATAGTTTGGTTCGTTATGTCCTCCCGATCCTTGTGATTTGTAGCCTGCTACGCGTCTTGGCTGCAGGGTACTGTAGGGAGTTGGACCTACCTCGGTTTTGTAGCTGAAGTCAGGTTAGTGTTCCATGGGCAGTCTGTTCGGTTCATTTGTGTTCCCCTCCAATGTCCATTGATTTCAGGATATGGAACTAGAGATTAGTCATCACATGGGGAAGGAAACCTGAGGAGGTCAGTTTCCTGTGCTCCGCCAGATCAGTTTGTTGGTTGTGTTACCTGATTTCAGTGATTACAGCTATGAATATAATTAGCCGTGCAATGCTCTGGATTACTGTTCCTTGGCATTCTCTTCTGATGGCTGGTCATGTCCCTTGATCTGAGGTTGATTTGAGGCCCTGTGTTGATTATATATTATTGTGACAGCTGATCTCGCTTCTGGTATTTGTTTGTGCTCCATGAGTTGCACAGGAGGGAAATGGTTGTTGATAGATGAATTGGAGGATAGAGGTTTGCTATTTGCTTATTACTGTTCAATGGTTAATTTGATTTATTATTGGTTCAGAATGGTATTGTAGTATGGTCTGATACTCTGAGCTGAAGTTCTGTTGTGGAAGCTGGATTAGATGTTTGATCATTTGTATCAGAAAAACCTTGAATCTGTGTTTGGATAATCAACCCTCCTCAATTTGATACTATTTTTTTCTGTGCAGTTCAATTTTAGTTTTAGTGTGCAGTAAGTCTGATTTGGATCATTGGTTGTTGTCCACAATAGAATATTATGTGTGGCTGGGCGGGTTTTCCTGTTTTTCCTTTTTGTGTCTTCAACCATCTTTTCAAACTCATCAACAATTTAATTTCCAGACAAAAGTATTATATTCTCTGTTTTTTGCAGATAATCTGGATGAACTATAATTTACAGTCTGATATAGGTATACCTGATTTCTCTTGGTATAAGCTTGAGCCAGGCTTACCCCTACCCCTCAGGATTTTGGATAATCAACCCCACTTCATTAACCATCTTTTCAAACTCATCAACAATTTAACTTTCCAGACAAAAGTATTCTATTCTCTGTTTTTTGCAGATATGAACTATAATTTTTGATATAATCAACCTCCCTAGATTATTTTTTCCATCCCCTCAGTTAAAATTTAGTCTTCCGCAGTCAGTAGTTCTGATTTGGAGTTATTGGTGATTTTCTAGAAATTGCTATTGGCAGATGATCTTGTTTACCCTGGCATGAAGGTTCCTTGTTATGACTAAACTTTAACTTGCTTACTTCTTTTACAATTATACAATTACAAACACTAGTTTTCTCTGCCTTAATAAACCCTCGCTTATTGCAGCTACTGACTCAAAAGTGATAAAATTGCATTTTTGAGCCAATGTTGTCTAGCTGAACCTTACCAACTGAGACAGGCCTATCCTTCTGCCCACTCTTCATCATCATTTGATGCATGCTTTAGCTGTTTTTAATGAAAAGTTTATGGAAATTCCTCTTGCTAGATGCAGGTCTTGGATTCCTAGTTGACGAGTTCAAATCAATCTGTTACTGAGTTTTAATGTAATCTGTTTATAGAGCTTCTTATTCTACTATCTTTTCAGTTCATCATAACATAGATAACCTATCTTACATGAGGTAATGATCTAAATTCAGATTGATCTTGAAAGGTGCACGAATATACGGATAGTCTGCAGCATCCTACAACCGATTAAGACTTTCTGATCTCTTACACTCTTCATTTCGATCCTATAACTTACTCTTCTGTCTTTATGTTATGTAGCTTCTTGTCAATCCATATCCTTGATTTGGGTTTTGCTTCTACCCTTGCTATGGTTGCAGATTCTTTTGCCAACGCCATGCTGCTAGTCACTGAAAATCTGTTAAATTGTTGGTTTGCAATATGTCGTCCATCTTTCTGTTCGATTTGTTTTCTGTCTTTAGATGTGATTTTGGTCTTCTGCATTAGGATTATCCCCTAGGGAAAATATTTACTCTCTGCATGGAGCCAGGTCAGTGTTTAGTGGATGTGGTCTGTTTGGTACATGATGTGGCCTGATATGGATTGTTCGTTCTCCAGATATTGGACTTGCGCAACTTGGCGGAGGTGCCCTATTTTGCTTCATCATGTTATCGGTGGTTCCTTTTTGTGACTTCAAGGAACTTTCGTGGCCTCATTTGATAATCAACTTCGTAGTCATGGTTTTCTCTCCCTTCGTCCGTAATTATGTGCTCTTGCAGATATTGAAATGGAGGACTTCATTCTGGAACCAAGGCTGTTTCCTATCTTCTAACCAAGAAAGCTAATCTTATCCCCTCAATATAAGTAGCTTCTTCTCCCCGAACAAAAAAGTACAGTTATGTCCTAGGTCCAACCTGATGCTGAGTTATATCTGTTTGGAGTTCTTCTAAACCAACTACCTTTTCAATTCACAATAACTTCTAAAACCTGTAAAATTATCACAGTATCTCATGGACAGGCAATATTTGGACATTCAGATTGATCTGCGGAGGTAGAATGATTCTGAGGCTGCTTTGGAGCTTCAAGATGGCACATCCTACAACAGAAAGAACTCAGTGCTCTCTATTCAAAACTCTTATTTTGTATGAACTTATATTTTGTCACAGTTTCTTGCTTTGATTGGGGGTTTCGCTTCCTCCTTCCCGTGGTTGCAGATTGTGCTTTCAGTTGCTTGGGATGTGTTATATTGTTTGGTTTGCAAACTTTCTCGCTGTGGTTGAATTTGTTATATATGTAAGCTTCATCCCTGTGTTTCTATATCTGAGTGTTTTGTTTGCAGTACATGTTTTGGATTGGTGGAAAAAATGCCCTGTATGGGAAGTCAGGTCTTGGTTTGGTCACCCTGTCAGCTTCAGTGATTTCTAGACTCTCAATGCAAAAATTGCTTTATCCCTTTCTCCGGTGGCAAATCCTTGTAATTCAAGGTGTGTCTGGATTCTAGAACCCTGGATTGGTTTGCACTGATACAGTTGATCTTGTTTGTGATATGTGCATATGCTCCTCTAGCTATAACACAGTGGTTTTGGAGATTGGATTGAAGGCTAGAGGTTTTGTTATAGTTCATGCTCTTTCTTCAGATCACATCATAATTTTGTGATGTTAATTTATCGGTTTTGGTGGCAACCCAGATTGGAATTGTTGGTCAGACCTGCATAGTTGAGGATTTGAAGGTATCATGAAGCTTGTCTGAACTATAGAACATAGAACTGGACTGTAGATCAAACCTTGATTTGGATATATTCTTCCTTTGAAGCTCCTTTCTTGACTACGGATTGTATCATGAAGTTCGATTTCATCCCAAAGCGCATTGGTTAATTTTTAGGATATAAATGATAAATGATCATAGGGTACTTGCAGATGTCAATCGGATATGCATTGTGGACGGAATGGTAGGCTCGACAGTTCTTTCACACATCATAACATTTATTCCAGTTGAGAGTTCTTATATCTGACTTTTGAAGTAATAGGGTTATATATTTGATCTGCTCATTGATTTGCACTTTTGCAGTGTTGGAGATTCTTAGTGCAAGGATGCAGAGTTGGAAAGTCTATGCTGGTTTTCTGACTGTCATGTCTGCTTTCCTGACTGTTCTGACTTCTAATCAAAAAATCTTGATGCATTTTGTCACTTGATTTGATCTTCTGCGGCAGCTTACAGTTTCAACTTTCAACTTGCATTCAGTGGCCTCATATCTTCGGTACAGCTTGGAGTCTTTAGTTGCGTGCACATCTGGATCTTCTCATTAGTAATCCTGAAGCTTATTAACTGGTCTCTATTGTGTTCCAACTTTGTTTGGATGGAATCTGTTCTCATCCGTTTTTACGACTCAACACAGGAGATGCGAGAAGTCACTTAGGGCCTCTTTTCCTAGAAGTCTTGGTTACTTTGTTACCATGTTTATTTCTGGAAGTTGGGTTTCATGCCAATATTTGACTGTTTGTATCTTCAGTTTTATTAGTGCAATTAGATGTGTTCTGTTCCTCAAGCAGTAGGTCGCAGATTTATCACCTGATAGGAATGCATGTACATGAGCTCTGAAAGCAATAAAACATTCCTAGTGTTATAGACTTGAATTATTTTGGGATCATGTCTGGATGTGCTGGTTATATTGTTATGCATGATCACAATTGGTTTGTCCACTTAACAATTTTCCTGGTCAGTTCAATAGGCCAACTCACATCTAATCAATTTCTGGTATGTGCGGATATTGAACTTCTACAAAGTTAAGATCCACCTAATCTGCTGTCTCTCTTCACCTGTATATTAAAAAATATTAATTAATTCAAAGATCCCTCTTGAATCTAGTTGGTAATGTTTTTATTGAGAGAAAGGTTAGGAATTACTGCTATGTATATGCTAAAACAAGGCAGAGGCGAAGGTTCTGAATTGGATGCTTGAACAGGCTATAGTTTGCCATGAACTTTTATTGTTACTTCGTCTTCTTGATTAATGTCTTCTCTGCTTAATATGATTTTGGATTTGTTAGTTATTGAATTGATTTTTCAGAAGTGATGTTCTTCTCGTTAGTGTTTCTTCAGTGGGATCTGGACTGCATTTCTCGGTTTCCTGGGGAATTTACTTCCAGTTTGATTGTGGCTTATCTGATGATTCCTACTGACTGCATACTTTTTGTCTCTACAGTTATCTTTTACCAGAATTCAGAAATTGCTCTTCATGCCATTTTGTTTCGTACTTCGTGCCCCTCTGTCTTCTTTGCTTTAGAGAGTAAACTTGCTGTTTATGCCATTTTGTTCTCATTAACTGCAGTTTCTCTATGCCTAGTGATGAAGATAGCACACCCTCTTAACTGTTGGTATATTCTTTATTTTCGAAACCAAAGATATGAATTCATGCAACTTATTGTCTGGATGGATCTAGCTATTCAGGTTCTGAAATCTGTAGGTTGATTTGCTTACTTTGGGTATCTAACTCCTACATTAGCAATTTATACTTGTGCCTCCATGTCTTTGTTACTGTATGTGTTATGATCTTGTCTGCAAAGTTCCATTGTGTGTCTGAATATTGCCTTTGATCGATTATGTAAGCTTGTATGCTTTGCTGAGTGTTGGTTTGGAGTGTTTGCTAATTTGTGTTTTGTAGTTTTATAGTTTAACACTGCCTTTGCCGGTCCCAAGCCCGGATGAGAAAATGTGGAGGGAACTGCAGTTAGCTCGTTTGTATAAGTTTGTATTGGCATTCTCATGTGGTCTCCAGATATTTTGAATTGAATAGCAGTGAATGAAATGAACAAGTTAACATATTCTAAATCTGGGAGTGCAACTGTGGTCATATATGGTTCAAACCCTGAAATGCATCCTTGCTGTTATGGGGTCCAACCGGCAAAATCAAGGCAGGTGTAGTTGTTGTTAGAGCAATATAACATCATTTTTCTCCCGATTCCAAATGGAAATAAAACCAGGTAAGACCAGATATATCAGCAAAACCAGGTAACATCTGGAGTAGTATGAGGCATTAGCGCAGGGCTCCTGCAAGGATCAAAATCTACAGTTCTCTAGAAATACTCCCGCCGTCCACTTTTCTAAGTCGCGGAAGATGTCGACAGTGAAATTGTGGAATGTTGCAACATTTTCTGGTTTTCGGACCGCACTTGCGCACTTCCTCTCCCTCGTCTGGCATTGCTCGCTCACTCCTGTAGCCTGCCCACTCCTTTCCACCGCATCAGTGGCGCCGTCTCCCTCTCAAGTCCGCTTCGCCGCCACCCTCTTCCCGGTCTTCTTTGCCGCTGCCCTCTCCCTCACCCGGCCTCCGGCACCGGTACTCTCCCTTGCGTAGCCCTCTTCCCCCTCGTGTTCACGATGGGTTTTTCCCCTCCGTCGGCTAAATCTGCAACAGTGCTGTTGGATCTTCATAGGGTGTGTTTGATCTTTTGATCCAAGGGCATGGTCGAGCGGTGGTTGTGGCAAGTTCGTTCGCTTGCCTGTAACTTGCCAACCCCGCACCTCCAGCCTCAACGTCTCTTTGTCTCTCTCCGTCTCTTCTAGTGTCCCCTCTCTACACCGTGCGCTACTCTCTCCGGTGTCGCAGGAGCTCCCAACGTGTATATGGATGTTTTCGAGGAGGACTGTCAACAATATCGTAGCAGCAGCTCGAGAAGCACACCCCAGGACGACACTCGACAAGCAGTGGTACCCGTTCTGTAGGCAGCGGGACTAGGAGCTCCTGGATAGCACTCTGCGGGCGCTGAGCGTGACGGCACATCGCTTCTCGGCACGTGATCTCACGTGAGCATCCGAGGGGGCTGACCGTCGACCATCTCATTCCACGCCTTCTGCCACCTTCTTTGTACTTTGTTGGGCTAGGTTGTGCTGAGGCCCAAGCGAACGGTCTGTTTTCATCCTTTTTATTTTTATTTTCTCTCTCTTTCTCCTCAGCTTCAGACCGTTGTTTATGGAAGTTGTGGTACTTGGTTGGTGCTTTATTTATAAAGCGGGCGGAAGTCTGTTTCTAAGAGAGATAATATGCTGTACAACTTATCTCTAATGATTTCTCTAGATGATGTAAAGGGCTAAAGAAAGACATGCTCTCTACCATTATACTGTCCTTACAAATAAAATTTATTAGCGAGCACTCCATCAATTGTGTAAACACATTAGCTGATTCGACAGACCACGTTCTGCACTAGAGACAACGACCCTCATGCTCCCCACCTCCTTTTCCACGTTCTCATCCAGTTCGTCATAGCTCGTGGACATGGTGATCAATCAATGCACATAGATGGGGTATCATATGCCCGATCGCGTCTCCCGAGCAACCTAGAATTTACGTGTCACGTTGCTGACATGCCAGCCGTCCACCCGCCATGAACCACAGCCGAACTAGCCTGGATCTGACCCGGTCACCAGTCCCACTCCCTTTTGATTTCCGCCCCAAACTCGGATTTATGTTATGTGCTTGATAAATTAAATGCTAGTTTTATTTTATATTTATTAGAGCCAAAACTATAAATAGTTTTAAATCGCCTATTCACCCATATAGGCGACATCTGAGTCCTTTCACACATGAGGGTGACAAACAAGCTATAAAGGGTTGACAAAGTCTTAGATTTTAGTGACAAACCCTTTGAGTTTTGGAAATTATACTTAATGATCTTGTTTATATTCTCCAACGGTCGTGCCGGCGTTGCGAGACAGGGGTTGTGATCATACCATCGGCGTATCTACGGAAGTACAATATGATGACTTCTACTTGATACATGATCATATATTGTGAATATCGTGGTTGGTTAGCACTATTTCTGCTCTTTATTATCCATGAAACCCAAGACGGCAAATGCATTAAGATTTCACGAAATATGTTCATTTAAAGAAAATAAAGTATACTTCGTACATGTACTAGTACAATCAATACATCTATTAGGAAGCTACTTTGGTGAGGGAATGGATGCTCACAACAATACGATACTACCCATGTGCTTCTTTCGACAATACTGAATTAAATGGATACTACCCATGTGCTTCTTTCGACAATACTGAATTAAATGGAAGCATAATTGCATGGCTGATGCCCCCACATGTGTTTCTATTTAAGTAGAAGAAGGGAAATGGAGCGAGATCATACTTTACAAAGAAACCATCATGCTTATGCATACTTGAGATTGAGCAATGAGTAGAACCCATTCATCGCTAGGTTCACAATAGCCTACGTCACATGCGCACACGTCTTGGACTTGGTTGGAATTGTTTTTATAATGTTGTTGAAATCTGGCCTGATACATCCTAGGAGCTAGAGGTATCAGGATTTGCTAGTGTGCTGACTTGAATTGTCTATACACGAAGTAGCATTATCATGATGATCGGATGGATATATACTACTCTTCAATGTTTTATCACGGTACCGGGGGTCAGGTCAAGTCTAGTACTAATTGACTTTGAAGAACTTTGATTTCGTGAGACACTCTAGGTTTATTTTGTTAAGACACGTTTTCAGGTAATGGTCATTTCAAAGATGAGTATGTTGGCCTGATCAGTAGATCTATCGGAAATGTAAGAACATTGGTGGATAGACTTAATTTTATAGAGAATTGAAGGTAGAGAAAACTCTTAATACGTCACATTAACTCAAAGACTAGAATCCTTTACAACAACAAAATATATGTTCAAGCACATGAACGAAGATAAAATTCCAATAGCTATATATGACAAGTTCTTCAAACATTTATATTAACCTGCCAAAATAAGGAGTCTAGCATGTTAAATTTTGCAATGACTATCGAAGACCAAATGCTAAAAGATTAAAGGGGCACACAGAAAAAGTTAACACTTAACCAAAGTACGAGCTTGTGGACTAAAGTAAAGCCGTCTGCAAACTTAAAAGACCCTGGTGCACTCTATGTCAACAAATCAGAGTATTGGCCCCCAAAATAAAATAGTGATCTAGAAAATAGTCAATGGGCAACAAAAATAAATTTTAGTTTCCCAAAACCAATTAGTCGATTGAGGACGGGTGTAGATATATGCTAGTATGCTAGTACATAAAGCTAACTTGTTAGAATTGGACCGATATTTTATCTCTAATTCAAGCAAAGACAAGTAACTAAAATATATCTGAAATGTAATTGGTATCTCTATTATTAATATATTATCTTTGTTGAAGAAAAAGAAAAATAAACTATAGTGCATACCAGGATTAATACAATCAGTATATCTATTAGGCAGCTACTTCAGCAAGGAATTGGATGCTCGCAACAATATGGTATCGCTCACGTGCCTCGTACCACAATATTGGATGAAAGCATAATTGCATGGTTGTTTTTTTCCTCATGTGTTCCTATTTAAGCACGAGAAGGGAGATGGAGCGAGGGCATACTTCGTATAAAACCAATCATCCTTACATACCTGAGTTCGAGCAATGAGTAGAATCCAGTCATCGCTAGATTCACATCAACATATATCCCATGCGCAATGTATATATATGCACGTCTTGGACTTAGTTGGAATTTCTTTTGTAGTGTTACTGAAACTCAGATACATCTTAGGAGTTAGAGGCATTGGGATTTGTATGGGTGTTGACCTAAGTTGTTTATACATGTGGCATCCCGCAAAACCACTACTAGAAAATCGCGTTGTTTTTGTGCATTGCATCATCATGACCGCATGCTCATGTCATCATGCCACATTGCATTTGAGCATCTTCATCATCTTGCATTTGCTTGCATAAAACTATTTGCGGAAAGACCTGCCCTTATTTTCTAAACGCCCCGTCTTTGTTCAAACACAAAACCCGGGTCACCGGATTATTTTGTTTTGTCTGCTATCGGTTTGCAAAAGCCTTGTTTTAAACCAATAAAATATTTAATTATTTTAATGGGGGCAGCCAAACCGGGCCGATTCGACCCAGTCGACCACCCCCGGTATTAAACGGTCCACCTAAACCAGCCTACCCGAAATCCTATTCCCACCTAGTCCTATTCTACCCACCCCTCCAGCCACCTCACCCCACCCAATCCGCTCTCGCCACCTCACCTCCATGTCCTCACTCCACCACTCCCAGCTCGCCACGTCAGACTCTCTTCCCCAGCCCCACTCCCTCTTCCACCTCCCCCAGACCGGCCCGCACACTCAGCCACACTCACACCGCACCCCCCAGCCATCTCTCCCTGTCCCTGGGCCCCACCCGACCGACCCACTCCCCACCCCACCCGCTGCACCGGGCCCCACCCCGACCGAACCGCCCCACCCACCGCGTCTCCCCCGCGTCGTTCCCACCTCTCTCTGCCTCCCCCGTTTCTCTCTCTCATCTGCCCCGCCGAGCTCGCCAGCCCCGACTCCCTCTCCCCGCTCGCCTTCCTCCCCCCCTGGGCGCCCGCCTCCCCGCCGTCCAAGCGCCGCCGCCGCTCCCTCTTCGGCTCCGCCCCGGAGCGCCGCCCCCTCCTCCGGCCGGCTCGCCCCTTCTCCGGCCGCCGCGCGCGTCGCCGTCAAACCTCCTCGTCCGCCCTCTCCTCGCCGGCCTTCGCGCCTCCCTCCCCACCTTCCTCGTCAGAGCCCGAGGCCCCCCCTCGCCGCCGGCGTCCCCCCCACCCCGCTCGAGCCTCCCCGCTCGCCCACCCTTCCCCTCTCTCCCCCGCCGCCACGTGGACTGGGCTCGAACGGCGCTGGCCGCCCGTCCTCGCGCCGTTCCCCTCCTCCCCGTCCCCGGCGTCTGTGGCCGCCCTTCTTCCCGGAGACGCCACTGCCGGCCTCCTTCCCGCCTTCCGCCGTGGCCACGTGCTCCGGCCAGCCCCCCCCCTCGGAGCTCCGCCGCCTCCTCCCACTCAGGTCGCCGCCCCGCGTCCCCGGGCTCGCCGTCGTCGGCCGCCCTCCGCCTGCGACCGCCGCCTCGCCGGGCCCCACATCGCCGCCGAGCCCAAGCCCATCTCTCTCGCCCTCCGCTCCAGTTCGCCCGCCCCTCCTTCCTTCCCGCCGGCGCCTCCTCTGCCTCGTCCCCCGCCGGTCACAACCTCCTCTGGCACAGCCGTCTCCGTCCTGCCGCCTCTGGACGCTACCGCCTCGCGCAGTCCACGACGCTCCTCAACCCGGGGTGCAGGCCAGATGGTGCGGTACGTGTGGTGGTGATGTACGACTGCTGACCAATGCCTCTTCTCCGACCCCAAGCGCGTGTGGCCATGTCGCGGGTTCTGCCTAGCTGATGCGTCCCTGGGGCGATTCCTTCGGCTCCCTGGACTTGCGTTGGTGAGGTGAAGATGCAATATGGTGACCGTGGGAAGATAGTACGCTACCACCAGAAGACCGATCACGGATCCGGAGACCGAACCCGAGTGCCAAGGTCGCCTTCCTGGACCCCTGAAGATCGATCAGAAGCGCCCGGACCCGAACCTGAAGGACGCCAAGATCACCGATGGGGAACGCCAAGTTCTTCATCCCGGATGCCAAGACCGACATGATGACGCAGACCCGACAAGATCTGCGCAACGACAAGATCTTCGCCACGACAAGATCGACACCGACCAGGGAGGATCCGATGCGCCCCTGACTCCGAACCAAGTCCTTCTTCCCGGAATGCCAAGATCTACTCTGTACCGAGAACGATCCCGCCGAGGCCGAACCCTAGATCCGAACCCTGAGACCGACCCCGAAACCCCGGAACCCCAAGTTCGTCGAACCCTAATGTGTGACCCCTTCTCTCGAGCCCTATATTATAAATGTAATAACAAATTGATGCATATTAAATTGTCATACTTTCATGCATATCTGTCTGTGGTTTGGGGGCCTTATGCCGATTCCCCTCATAATTAAATATGGGGCCCATATGCGGGCAAATCTAGTCTCATATTGGCCTCATTTAAATTTGTGTAGTGAACCGGTGCTATCTTTTGTCTTGATAATGCAACATTTAAATTGCGGGGTAGATAAAAAACTTGAACCGTTCAATTAAATGTCGGGACCCCGGTTCCGCTTAATATGACCTAATTGCATCGCATCCTTGCCATGCCATACATCATACATGCATCATGCCCGATCTTTTACCGTAGTATTAAATATTGCATCCGGTGTTTATTCTAGTGTTTGCTTCTTCGCGGATAAGGCCGTTGAGTTGATGTGATCTTCGACCCGATCTTCGGTTGAACCTTCGGCAATGTTTTCAGGCGAGCATCTCCCCCTTTCTACCTATCTTACTTTTATAGTATTTATTCCCTCCTGTTGATCTATTGCTATCTGTGTTGCGATGCTCTAGTTTTCGTACCCGTGTTATCCCTTGCAGCCTTATATTGCCTTGGACACCTCCTATTACCTGTTGTCTGGTAGATAGTTGGACTTGCGCGTCGTCGTCGCTTGCTCAAGTGCTGTTGCGTGTCGTCAAGTGCCACAGTTGTTGGTGTATTTCCGCATGTTGATGTTGGAGATGATCATGGCTTTACTTATCGTTCACTTTAATTCCTGTTGAACAACTAAAATTGAAGTAAGTAAGCAGAGGCACAGGTGGGCAATAGATGTTATTTGGTTGTTAACCGTCCACTTGTGTCCCGTAGGACCCCGAGTACTTGATACCTGTTCCTTGAATATTCGCGCTATCCACATCCGGGAGGATTATGGGACCCCCCTGAGCTAGAGCTTGATTCATTCTTATTTCTTGGGGCCACAAACTAGTTTGAGGTTTTATTTACGATCCTGTACTTATGCCATGCTTTACTGCTTTATTTACGATTGTGCGAGGAGCACACTGTACTGTTTAGGATAGTGGCACGATTTCGCGGTGTCGACAAGCCCAGTTTTGGGTTCCCAGTCGTTCACAGCCGTCCCCACAACCTTGAGTCCGTCTCGGAGCCGGCCGGCTTCGTTGCGGGTCTACTTTAAGGGGTGGCCCCCTGAAATATTCCTGAATCCTGTGATTGCTTTGTCGTGAAGGCCTCGTTGGGTTTTGATTTGGTTTTTCCGAGGTTGATCGAGTGTGTGTTGCTATTGGTGCACCCCGGCCGGGTAAAACTTTCTGAAAGCCGTGTCCGCGGTTATGGACGACTTGGAGCACAGTATCTCGATCATAGACAACTATAACTAAAGTAGTGCCATGAATTTGACTTTATAATGACTAGTAATCAGCTTCACTATAATGGAATGGTTAAATAAAACTGCCAACAATTGCTTGTTTGGGTGTCGCTTGCGACCATTGTATCTGACTAGTAAGTATTGCAACTATAACGGAATTGGCTAAATAAAAGTACCAACAACTGCTGGGTTTTGGGTTATCTCATGCTAATTGTATCTGACTAGTAAGTGCCGCAACTACAACGGAATGGTTAATTAAAAGTGCCCACTGCTTAATTTATCAGGATGATTATCTATACTTGACTAGTAATTGCTGCAACGATAACCGAATAAACAAAAATGCCAACTGTGGGAGTTCCTCGGTTGACTTCCTCGTTTGGTCTCGAGGGGGAAACATTAGGATGGGTTTGTCTGATGGTAGAAACAGGTTGGTTCCGAATAGGTCTTTCTTATCCCCCTCTGACAGCCGCCAGTTGTATCGAGTCTCTATAGGTTGTTTAGTGCATGCTGTCGCTGCCGCTCAGTCCACCATACCTATGTAGGCGAGGACCGCCGAATTCTAGCCTCGCCGTGTACTGGCCTCAGTACTGACGCTCCTCTTTTTCCTTTGCCCTTTGTCGGCACCCCTTTTGTTTAAGCAGGTTTTGAGATCGACGTCGTTAGCAGGGTTACCCTTCCGGCTTGGCCTGGGCAGGGTTATGGACGCCATTGGTTATTCTTCAGGGCTCTTAGCCCCATTTGCATCTTGTCCGTAGTCGGACGCTGTATCATTTTCAAGGTGATTTGGATCTTTGTATTGTATATCTGTATCCTTGACTCTTTGAGTCGCTGCTGTATATATATCTGTTCTGTGGGTCCCATCGAGGACTGTTGTGTAATGTTATTACTTCGTTTTCCACCCGCACGAAAGTGCCTGGTGGGCACCTTTGAATCGTTTCTATGCGGGTTTGGCGGGAATCGCTGAAACTTGCATAGGGTCGATTCTGAGGGTGTTACAGAGTGGTATCAGAGCTCAGCAGTTGCGATACCCCACAAGTCCAGCCTGTAGGATAACCTAGCTAACGGCCGAAGTAGAGTCTCAAAACTATTTTTGCAAAATCGGTTGGATAGTTCTGATTAGGTCTGATTTTATTCCTTACGCCTCTGCTATTCTCCTCTTACCTTTGCGTGTTTTGAATCCGGTCTCTTCTCTTTCTTCGAGTCCAGGATTTCTCGTGGTTGGGTTCCGTCGTACCTTCAGGGTTTCCCTTCCTCCTTTGATAACGGTGTTCTACCATCCGAACTTCATGCTATCTGAGTGCTCCTTTATCTGTGGTACCATTCTTTGTTCCTTGTTTGTGCCTTCCGGTGTTTTCCGACGCGACGACATCATCTACGCCAGATCCGATGCGGAGTCTGCATCACTCCTTTGCTTCTGAACCTCGTTTGTCGAGATCTTCAGTCTGAATTCCGAGAGTTGGTTGCATAATCCGCCTATTCGTGTGCAGAGTAATGGTTTGAGTGCGGGATGGAGTAGCTACCATACCACTACTCTTATCATTCGCTCTTGCACATTGAATGGTGAATCATTGCAGTTATACTCCTTCCACGGAAGTTAGAAGTGGCCTTTATCTTTTGATACCTCCACCTTCGTCCTTTGTTTCCCGGAGTGTTCTCTTGACGATCACGGACAACGACCTCTTGTTAGTGGTGTCGCGAAGATCTACACAAAGTGAGAAGACGCAGATCGCCGACCTTCCTTCCGGTACCATGAGGTGGATCTCGAGGGCGAGATCCATTGTTAGTGGTGTCGAATTGTGGCATCCCGCAAAACCACTACTAGAAAACCGCGTTGTTTTTGTGCATTGCATCATCATGACCGCATGCTCATGTCATCATGCCACATTGCATTTGAGCATCTTCATCATCTTGCATTTGCTTGCATAAAACTATTTGCGGAAAGACCTGCCCTTATTTTCTAAACGCCCCGTCTTTGTTCAAACGCAAAACCCGGGTCACCGGATTATTTTGTTTTGTCTGCTATCGGTTTGCAAAAGCCTTGTTTTAAACCAATAAAATATTTAATTATTTTAATGGGGGCAGCCAAACCGGGCCGATTCGACCCAGTCGACCACCCCCAGTATTAAACGGTCCACCTAAACCAGCCTACCCGAAATCCTATTCCCACCTAGTCCTATTCTACCCACCCCTCCAGCCACCTCACCCCACCCAATCCGCTCTCGCCACCTCACCTCCCTGTCCTCACTCCACCACTCCCAGCTCGCCACGTCAGACTCTCTTCCCCAGCCCCACTCCCTCTTCCACCTCCCCCAGACCGGCCCGCACACTCAGCCACACTCACACCGCACCCCCCAGCCATCTCTCCCTGTCCCTGGGCCCCACCCGACCGACCCACTCCCCACCCCACCCGCTGCACCGGGCCCCACCCCGACCGAACCGCCCCACCCACCGTGTCTCCCCCGCGTCGTTCCCACCTCTCTCTGCCTCCCCCGTTTCTCTCTCTCATCTGCCCCGCCGAGCTTGCCAGCCCCGACTCCCTCTCCCCGCTCGCCTTCCTCCCCCCCTGGGCGCCCGCCTCCCCGCCGTCCAAGCGCCGCCGCCGCTCCCTCTTCGGCTCCGCCCCGGAGCGCCGCCCCCTCCTCCGGCCGGCTCGCCCCTTCTCCGGCCGCCGCGCGCGTCGCCGTCAAACCTCCTCGTCCGCCCTCTCCTCGCCGGCCTCCGCGCCTCCCTCCCCACCTTCCTCGTCAGAGCCCGAGGCCCCCCCTCGACGCCGGCGTTCCCCCCACCCCGCTCGAGCCTCCCCGCTCGCCCACCCTTCCCCTCTCTCCCCCGCCGCCGCGTGGACTCGGCTCGAACGGTGCCGACCGCCCTTCCTCGCGCCGTTCCCCTCCTCCCCGTCCCCGGCGTCTGCGGCCGCCCTTCTTCCTGGAGACGCCACCGCCGGCCTCCTTCCCGCCTTCCGCCGCGGCCACGTGCTCCGGCCAGCCCCCCCCTCGGAGCTCCGCCGCCTCCTCCCGCTCAGGTCGCCGCCCCGCGTCCCCAGGCTCGCCGTCGTTGGCCGCCCTCCGCCTGCGACCGCCGCCTCGCCGGGCCCCACATCGCCGCCGAGCCCAAGCCCGTCTCTCTCGCCCTCCGCTCCAGTTCGCCCGCCCCTCCTTCCTTCCCGCCGGCGCCTCCTCTGCCTCGTCCCCCGCCGGTCACAACCTCCTCTGGCACAGCCGTCTCCGTCCTGCCGCCTCTGGACGCTACCGCCTCGCGCAGTCCACGACGCTCCTCAACCCGGGGTGCAGGCCAGATGGTGCGGTACGTGTGGTGGTGATGTACGACTGCTGACCAATGCCTCTTCTCCGACCCCAAGCGCGTGTGGCCATGTCGCGGGTTCTTCCTAGCTGATGCGTCCCTGGGGCGATTCCTTCGGCTCCCTGGACTTGCGTTGGTGAGGTGAAGATGCAATATGGTGACCGTGGGAAGATATTACGCTACCACCCGAAGACCGATCACGGATCCGGAGACCGAACCCGAGCGCCAAGGTCGCCTTCCCGGACCCCTGAAGATCGATCAGAAGCGCCCGGACCCGAACCTGAAGGACGCCAAGATCACCGACGGGGAACGCCAAGTTCTTCATCCCGGATGCCAAGACCGACACGATGACGCAGACCCGACAAGATCTGCGCAACGACAAGATCTTCGCCACGACAAGATCGACACCGACCAGGGCGGATCCGATGCGCCCCTGACTCCGAACCAAGTCCTTCTTCCCGGAATGCCAAGATCTACTCTGTATCCGAGAACGATCCCGCCGAGGCCGAACCCCAGATCTGAACCCTGAGACCGACCCCGAAACCCCGGAACCCCAAGTTCGTCGAACCCTAATGTGTGACCCCTTCTCTCGAGCCCTATATTATAAATGTAATAACAAATTGATGCATATTAAATTGTCATACTTTCATGCATATCTGTCTGTGGTTTGGGGGCCTTATGCCGATTCCCCTCATAATTAAATATGGGGCCCATATGCGGGCAAATCTAGTCTCATATTGGCCTCATTTAAATTTGTGTAGCGAACCGGTGCTATCTTTTGTCTTGATAATGCAACATTTAAATTGCGGGGTAGATAAATAACTTGAACCGTTCAATTAAATGTCGGGACCCCGGTTCCGCTTAATATGACCTAATTGCATCGCATCCTTGCCATGCCATACATCATACATGCATCATGCCCGATCTTTTACCGTAGTATTAAATATTGCATCCGGTGTTTATTCTAGTGTTTGCTTCTTCGCGGATAAGGCCGTTGAGTTGATGTGAGCTTCGACCCGATCTTCGGTTGAACCTTCGGCAATGTTTTCAGGCGAGCATCTCCCCCTTTCTACCTATCTTACTTTTATAGTATTTATTCCCTCATGTTGATCTATTGCTATCTGTGTTGCGATGCTCTAGTTTTCGTACCCGTGTTATCCCTTGCAGCTTTATATTGCCTTGGACACCTCCTATTACCTGTTGTCTGGTAGATAGTTGGACTTGCGCGTCGTCGTCGCTTGCTCAAGTGTTGTTGCGTGTCGTCAAGTGCCACAGTTGTTGGTGTATTGCCGCATGTTGATGTTGGAGATGATCATGGCTTTACTTATCGTTCACTTTAATTCCTGTTTAACAACTAAAATTGAAGTAAGTAAGCAGAGGCACAGGTGGGCAATAGATGTTATTTGGTTGTTAACCGTCCACTTGTGTCCCGTAGGACCCCGAGTACTTGATACCTGTTCCTTGAATATTCGCGCTATCCACATCCGGGAGGATTATGGGACCCTCCTGAGCCAGAGCTTGATTCATTCTTATTTCTTGGGGCCACAAACTAGTTTGAGGTTTTATTTACGATCCTGTACTTATGCCATGCTTTACTGCTTTATTTACGATTGTGCGAGGAGCACACTGTACTGTTTAGGATAGTGGCACGATTTCGCGGTGTCGACAAGCCCAGTTTTGGGTTCCCAGTCGTTCACAGCCGTCCCCACAACCTTGAGTCCGTCTCGGAGCCGGCCGGCTTCGTTGCGGGTCTACTTTAAGGGGTGGCCCCCTGAAATATTCCTGAATCCTGTGATTGCTTTGTCGCGAAGGCCTCGTTGGATTTTGATTTGGTTTTTCCGAGGTTGATCGAGTGTGTGTTGCTATTGGTGCACCCCGGCCGGGTAAAACTTTCTGAAAGCCGTGTCCGCGGTTATGGACGACTTGGAGCACAGTATCTCGATCATAGACAACTATAACTAAAGTAGTGCCATGAATTTGACTTTATAATGACTAGTAATCAGCTTCACTATAATGGAATGGTTAAATAAAACTGCCAACAATTGCTTGTTTGGGTGTCGTTGCGACCATTGTATCTGACTAGTAAGTATTGCAACTATAACGGAATTGGCTAAGTAAAAGTACCAACAACTGCTGGGTTTTGGGTTATCTCATGCTAATTGTATCTGACTAGTAAGTGCCGCAACTACAACGGAATGGTTAATTAAAAGTGTCCACTGCTTAATTTATCAGGATGATTATCTATACTTGACTAGTAATTGCTGCAACGATAACCGAATAAACAAAAATGCCAACTGTGTGAGTTCCTTGGTTGACTTCCTCGTTTGGTCTCGAGGGGGAAACACCAGGATGGGTTTGTCTGATGGTAGAAACAGGTTGGTTCCGAATAGGTCTTTCTTATCCCCCTCTGATAGCCGCCAGTTGTATCGAGTCTCTATAGGTTGTTTAGTGCATGCTGTCGCTGCCGCTCAGTCCACCATACCTATGTAGGCGAGGACCGCCGAATTCTAGCCTCGCCGTGTACTGGCCTCAGTACTGATGCTCCTCTTTTTCCTTTGCCCTTTGTCGGCACCCCTTTTGTTTAAGCAGGTTTTGAGATCGACGTCGTTAGCAGGGTTACCCTTCCGGCTTGGCCTGGGCAGGGTTATGGACGCCATTGGTTATTCTTCGGGGCTCTTAGCCCCATTTGCATCTTGTCCGTAGTCGGACGCTGTATCATTTTCAAGGTGATTTGGATCTTTGTATTGTATATCTGTATCCTTGACTCTTTGAGTCGCTGCTGTATATATATTTGTTCTGTGGGTCCCATCGAGGACTGTTGTGTAATGTTATTACTTCGTTTTCCACCCGCACGAAAGTGCCTGATGGGCACCTTTGAATCGTTTCTATGCGGGTTTGGCGGGAATCGCTGAAACTTGCATAGGGTCGATTCTGAGGGTGTTACAATACACGAAGTAGCATTTCCGTGATGATCCGATGGAGATAAACGGTTCTTCAATGTTTCATCACGGTATTGTGACATTGGTGTGGTCTAGTACTATTTGAGTTTGGAGTACTTTAATTCGCTACAACACTCTAGGTTTATTTTGTGAAGGCACATTGTAAGGTAGCCAATGTTCTCTTTCAAATATGTATGCTCCGGACTCCGTTCACTCTCGCCGCCGGCGCGCACGCTGGCTAGTGCAGAGATGGACTAGGACGCCGGTCCCCTCCCTCCCCCTTCTATACAAAGTTCCTCCATTAGATCTAGTGTAGGGTTTGCCCATGTGGCGTATTGGCTTCATGCCTTAGTTTGGAGTGCCTCGCCGGAGCTTGCGGTCCGCATCCGACGACTCTGGGTTGCGCAGCTCATCTTCGTTGAACTCCCATGGCGGGAGGCGGTTGCGAAGAAGGTCGGCATCGACAACATCTCCCTAAATAAGGTCTGCTGCTCTCCAGGTATGGATCTGGAGACTTGGCGCGCTGCAAGTGGCTCTCGACTGGAGCCTTGTTCTTGCTTTGTTGGTCATCAAGGTGATGATGGACAAGTGAGTTGGGATTCCATTTGGTGTCGATCTGCACGGCAGGGTGTTTGAGATGCGTCTTCTCGGAGTTCATTATCAGAGGACATGCGACGGCGGCGGACATCTTGCCTTTGCATCTTATGGCCGGTTGGCGGCCCTCCCCGGCCATGTTTTTGTGGCTGCTCAACCACCAGGACGCAGGCCACCATGGAGGCCCTTCAGCTCAAGTCGAAGATCTCACAGCGGTGTTACCCCAAGTGGTTCGTCCTCGGGGTTGGCATCGCTGCTCCGGCCATCGAGCTTGTCTGCATGTTTCGGTGGAGAAGGACTCAATTGCTTTTTTTTCATTTTTGTTCTCGGCGGCCCTTGGTGTAAAAGTGAAGGTCATGTGTGTATTTTCCTTTTCTTCATGGACTTTCTTGTAAACTGTATCCCACCGTTTTAATATATGCGGCTATGGGTCCTTCGGGACCCTACCCTTGTTCAGAAAAAATGTATGTTGGCTGAGTCAGTAGATATGTTGGAAGTGTAAGAAGATTGGTAGGTAGATATTCCACGCAGAATTAAGGGTTAAGTGATTTCCCAACCTATGATATTAGCTTAAAGGCTAAATGTTTTTTACAATAAAAGCTCTACGTTAAAGCACATGAACAAAGACAAAATCCAATCTATATGGCAAGTTTTTCAGACATCAAAATTAAGCAGCCTAACTAAAGAGACTATCTTCTCCAAACTTGGGATAATTACTGCGGAAAGTGTCTTTTGCTCATGTGCGCTCCGGTGCTCCCTTCATTTTAAAATTCAAAAATCTTATTTATAGGTCTACAAAAAATAAAAATAATTCTGGACGTTGTTAACGTTGCATGCAAAATCGCAACACGAAATTATTTGCATTATGGTCCACATAAAAATGACAAAATCGATAAAATTTGAGGATTTAAAAATGCATGCACGGATCTATACTCTTGCCATTTTGTGTAGCTTAAAATATAAAGTATGTAAAATTGATATTTTGCATGTTTGTAGGAAAATCATTGGCCATGTCCGATATTTTTTCCAAAAAACTAAATTAAAAGTATGATTTTTGATTTTTTTTAAATAGCCAAAAATCTCTACACTCTAATTACCGGGGACAAAATATCAAACATGCATTAATGCGGACGGCCAGACCCAAAAGTAAAAATTTAACAGAGTGAGAGCTTGTGGACTAAAGTAAAGCTGCCTGCCAACTCAAAAGACCCTCGTGTGTTTCACGTCAACAAAACTACTCCCTCAGTCTCGGTTTATAAGACTTATGCGTATTTTTAGGTTAAACAAATTAACCAACTTAGCATGAGGTATATAAGATAAAAACTATATTATTAAAAATTTCAAATGTTATATTTTCTAATGAAATAATTTTTATATTATATAATTCATATTATATAGATTATGCGGACAACCTAGATATACGCGTAAGTCTTATAAACTGGGATAGAGGAAGTAGTTTGTTGGTCCAAATAGAACAGTGATCCAAAAAGTAGCCCCTAGGCAGCAAAAGGTCTTTTTAACCAAAAACTATAGTCAATCCAGGTCAAATATATAAGCCCTAAAAAAATCATATAATTCCTGTGACGACTGGATGGGTTATGTTATAGCTATCCCAAACCAAGAGGAACAATCGTGTGATCTTTGATCGCATAAATAAAAATCATCAGAGAGTATATCCATTAGGTAAAGAGTTAAATATAGTAGAAGTTCCTATACTTTGTGTATTGTTTGATTTAGTCCTCGTACTCGCAATTTATAGAATTTTAGATACTTGGCAATTGAACTCGATTTAGTCCTAAACCATATTTGTCATCGAAATTACGTGGACACTGACGCCATGTGGACATGGGTCCCACTCATAGTAGATAGCTGCTTGGAAATTTGGACTTAACCCCTTCCATGTAACACGTTAGTAATCTTTGGTCAAGCAAAAAATACGAACCACTCGTTGTTAATTATAGATATCCTCTGCTCTAAAATCCCTAGTTTCTCTAATCTCTAACCCTAGTTTATATGTTCGTCCCATGTCCTCCTCGCCGATCTTCCTCTAGCCAACGGCTCGCAGGATTGGAGCTTGAGCATGACAAGCGTCTTCCGTGGTTCTAGCTCAAGTGTGAAGGAGTACCATGTTCCCACAAGGGAGCTATCCATCGTCAAGTGCAACCCATAAGGGCCTAAGTGCAAATTTCCAGAGTTGCTGTCTTATGCAAGTAGGATCCATATCCACGTAGCGTTCGTGTCGATGAAAAACATAATTTATGACTAAATCGAGGCCAATTGATAAATCCGGCTAAAATTCTGCAAATTGCGAGCACGTAAATCAAACCCCACGAATAAGTATAAGTATAGAGACTCGACCACTACATTTAACTTTAGTAAACATTGCACATACCGCCTTTTTCAGGTTCTTAGGCCATCCCCAACGCCCCCGGCAAACGGGCGTGTCCGATCACGTCCTTCTGGACCGAGGCCAAGGTCCAACGCGTACCTGCAAACGGATCGGACTATGCGGCGGGGTCCGATTTGGTGCAAAGCAGGCCAAAACCTGGGGCTAGTTTGCTAGGTCTCGGCTGCCGGCCTTGGCCGCCTGTGTCCATAGCTGGGCCCATGTGTCATACACACAAAAATCGCTAAATAACTAGTTGTCATTGCATAAATTTCTGGGCCTACGCGTCATATTTATATATACAAAATTACTAGTAGCATTAATTAAACTAACTAAGCATTGCCGCATCCTGGCCACCGAAGGCCGCGTCCTGGCCGGAGATTTCGTCCTTAGCCGTCCGCACCCGTGGGGCCGCCAAGGCAGCGGTCTTGACCTTTGTTGCCTGCCTCCGGCGGTGGCGCGTCAGGGTCTTTGATACGTCAGAAACGTATCTATAATTTTTAATGTTTTATGCTTGTTTAGTATCTACTTTGCTTTGTTTTATCTCCACTTTGTGGTGTATTTATATGTTTTCTGGTGCTAACCTATTAACAAGATGCCACAATGCAAGTTGTCTATTTTCTTCTGTTTTGATTCCAGAAAAGCAGAAAATCAATATTCTCGGAATTGGACGGGACAAAAGCCAAAGTTAATATTTTATCGTGGGGGAACACGGAGCCAGAATACGAGACAGAGGGGAGGCACCAGGGGCACACCCCCTGGCGGAGCGGGCTAGGGTTAGCCGCGCCTGGGGGGTGACCACCCTGGCCGCCCCTGCCTCGCCTCTTCGCCTATAAAGACCCCCCGATGCCAAAACCCTAAGTACCCGATCAATATTCCACGAAACCGTCTGTAGCCGCCTCCACCATCGTCCCTAGATCGGGAGGGGGATCTGAAGCTCTTTCCGGCACCCTGCCGGAGGGGAGATCATTCAGGAGGCCTTCTTCTTCATCATGCCAGCCTCCGGTATGAAGCGTGAGTAGTTCCACCTTGGACTACGGGTCCATGTAATAGCTAGATGGTTGTATCTCCTCCTTTATGCAACCATGTTTAGATCTTGTGAGCTTTGTTCATGATCAAGATCATCTATTTGTAATCATGCATGTTGTGTTTGTGGGGATCCGATGGATATTGAGATTACTATGTTAGATTGATTAATGGTTTTGTCTTATTGATTCTATCATGTATGTGTTGTTTGTGATCTTGCATGCTCTCTGTTTCTAGTAGCTATCTTGACCAAGTAGTTGCTAGTGACTCCAAGAGGAGGTATTTATGCTAGATAGTGGGTTCATGCCTCTATTTAATCTAAGGGAAGTGAAAGAAATCTCTAAGTTATAGATGTGTTATTACCACTAGGGAGAAAACAACGGTCTCTTGTTCATGGAACAAGTGGATTATTTACCTTACACACTTTGCTTAAAACAGTTATCTGTTGCTTGCAACTTAATACTGGAGGGGGTTCGGATGATAACCTAAAGGTGGATTTCTAGTCATAGATGCAATTGGATGGCAGTCTATGTATCTTGTTGTATTGCCCAATCGAATGTAATGCCCGGACAATATTAAAAATTAGAAATTAACTGTTATTTTATATTGTGCATCATCATGCATATTTTGTCCGTAAAATTATTTTATCTAACCATATTTTGTTTTATTAAATATTCATGTGGTTTTATTAAACCCATCTCTCGTTCTTATTTTAAAACTAAAACAAATAATATTTCTCACAGCAAAAGGCTTTCTTATTTTATAAATAAAATTAGGCTAAAAGCCGTCTAAAATTTTGGTCTAAAACTAGCCCCATCTAATCTACTTTGGACTAGATAAATAGTCCATTCTTATATTTTGCCTCCCAAACCCTAGCCCTAAATCTAAACCAAATTCCACTTCTTTTCTTTTCGTCTGCCGCCGCCACCCGCTGGATCAACACGCGACATCCGCATGTTACGTTGCAACTCACAGCACACGCCCCATTCACGCACGCACCCAACATCCTAGACCCAACACGCTACACCACACACCGCACAAACACATGACCCGCACACGACCCGCCGCCAGGAGCTCTGCTCGTCGCCCAGCGCCGTGTGGCATCCCGCCAAAACCACTACTAGAAAATCGCGTTGTTTTTATGCATTGCATCACCATGACCGCATGCTCATGTCATCATGTCACATTGCATTTGAGCATCGCCATCATCTTGCATTTGCTTGTATAAAACTAATTTCGGAAAAACCTGTTTGTGTTTTCTAAACGCCCTGTCTTTATTCAAACGCAAAATCCGGGTCGCCGGAATATTTTGTTTTGTCTGCTATCGGTTTGCAAAAGCCCGGTTTGAAATAAATAAAAGTTATATTATTTTTAGTAGGGCAGTCGAACGGGCCGATTCGATCCGAACGACCACCCCCAGAATAAAATCGGTCCAGACTACCTACAAACGGTCCACCCAAAAATCTATTCCTACCAGTCCTAATCTACCCACCCCTCCAGCCACCTCACCCCGCCCTATAGCAACTCGCCACCTCACCCAGCCCCTCCCGTTGGCCATTCCCCTGCTGCCACCTCTCCCTGGTCCAACTCAACACAGCCCACACCCCACCCACACACGCACGCAACACACACAAGCCACCCACCCGCCTGCGCCCCGGCCCCGCCCCTGGGCCCCACCACGCGCACCACCCCGCTCGTCCTCTATCCCTCCCCACCTTTCTTCCTCCTCTAGCCACCCGACGCGCGCGCCTCTCCCCGAGCCCAGCGCGCCTCCCGACCCCCTCCTCCTCCAGCGCACCGAGCCCACCTTCCCATCTCCGGCCACCGCCTTCTGCCCGCGGGCGCCCGCGCGGCCGCACCCCACCTCGCCCCGCCTCCTCCGCGCCCCGCTCCCCCCCTCCTCCTCCCGCCCGCTCCCTTCTCCGGAGGAGACCGCCCGCCCTGCTCCTCCATCCCCTCGCCGCCTCTGCGCCGGCTTCTCCTCACCGGCGACGCCCCCGACCCCCGTCCTGCGCGCCTCGCCTCCTCCCTCGCTCGCCCCGAGCACCTCCGCCGCCGCGCCCGGCTCCCCCTCTGCAGCCGCCGCCGCGGACCCCTCCCTCGCCGATAGACCCTCCGCGACGCCGCGTCGCCGGCGGCCACCAACCCCCCAGGCTCCGCCGCCTCCTGCAGCCGCCTCTGCCGCGGCCGCTACCCCCGGCCCCTCGTCGTCTACCCCGCACCCGAGCGCCGCACCCGAGCCACCTCCTGGCGCCGGCCGTCGCCTGACCGCCCCTCTCTTCTCCGCGGCGTCTCCCCGCCCCGGCCGCGCGTCGTCCTTCCTCTCCTCCGGCCGCCCGCAGCCCCGCGCGCTGCCGCGCCCGGCGCTCGTCGCCGTCGCCGTCGGCGACCTGAGGAGCCCCGCCGCGCCCTCTGCCCCACCTCGCCATCGACCCCCTCGCCCCGCCGGCAGCTGCAGCACCTCCGGAACCCGCCGCCGCTCGAGCGTCCTCCGGCCGGTCTCGCCCCGCCATGAACGCCATCGCCTCTGCCCGTGTCCCGCGCGCGTGCTCTGCGAGCCCCGGGCCCCGTCGAGCTCGGCGCCCCTGCTAGGTCGCCAGCGCCATGGCCGCCCTCCTGCTCGCCGTCCGTCGCTACCTCAGCTCTCTCCGCTCGAGGGCCATAATCGCTCGGAATTCCTTCGGGGTGGTTGACCTCGTCCAAGCGTTGGCGTTCCAAGGGATGAGCCAGTGTGACCAAGGATGGCATCGACAAGATCTTCCCGAAACTGAAACAAGATCTCCGAGACCGATGGACCACGTCAAGGACCCGCGTGCTCCGAAGACCGTACCGTAACCGGTGGCGCTAGACGAACCCTCGACAAGATCTTCGTCACGGAAACCCCGATGCCTTCAACACGGCGATGATGCCATCGTGAACCCGATGGTCGAGACGTTGAAGACCCGACCCCGGATCCAAAGATTAAACCCTGACACTGGCTTCACGCTCTCCTTGACGGATGCAAGACCCCGGTCCCGGAGGCGAAGTCCGGATCTAAAGACCGCCAAGATCGTCACCGGTACGACAAGCCCTTCGCCACAGAACGCCAAGTTCTTCACCCCGAACGCCAAGACCGACTCGGTACGCGGACCCGACAAGACCTTCGCGACGACAAGATCGGCACCGACCCGGAAGAATCCGATGCGCCCCGACACCGACCCAAGTCCTCCTCCCGGATGCGACAAGATCGACCTCAGTTATCCGAGAACGATCCCGCCGAGGCCGTCGAACCCTGAACCCTGAGACCGAACCCCGAACCCACGGAACCAAGATCGCCGAACCCAGATGTGTGAACCTTTTCCGAGCCTCTGTTTTATAAATGCCATCTATATAAATTGTTGCATATTAAATTGTCATACTCGCATGCATAATTGTGTGGTTTGGGGGCCTTATGCCGATTCACCTCATAATTAAATATGGGGCCCATATGCGGGCAAATCTAGTCTTATATTGGCCTCATTTAAATTGGTGTAGCGAACCCGGTACTATCTTCTGCCATGTTATGACAATATTTAATTTGCGGGGTAGATAAATAACTTGAACCATTTAATAAATGTCGGGGCCCCAGTTCCACTTAATATTGCCTAATTGCATCGCAGCTTTGCCATGTCATACATCAGACATGCATCATGCCGATCTTTTGCCGTAGTATTAAATATTGCATCCGGTGTTTATTCTAGTGTTTTGGTTCTTCGCGGATAAGGCCGTTGAGTTGACGCGAGAGTCGACCCGATCTTCGGATGAACCTTCGACCATGTTTTCAGGCGAGCACCTCCCCCTTTCTACCTATCTTACTTTATAGCATTTATTCCCTCCTGTTGATCTATTGCTATCTGTGTTGCGATGCTCTAGTTTTCGTACCCGTGATATCCCTTGCAGCCTTATATTGCCATGGCCACCTCCTACAACCTGTTGTTTGGTAGATAGTTGGACTTGCGCGTCGTAGTCGCTTGCTCAAGTGCTGTTGCGTGTCGCCATGTACCACAGTTGTTGGAGTATGGCCACATGTTTGATGTTGGAGATGATCTCGGCTTTACTTATCGTTCACTTTAATTCCTGTTTAACAACTAAAATTGAAGTAAGTAAGCAGAGGCATCGGTGGGTGATAGATAATATTTGGTTTCCGACCGCACACTTGTGTCCCGTAGGAACCCGAGTACTTGATACCTGTTCCTTCATTTATCGCGCTATCCACATACGGGGAATTATGGGACCCCCCTTAGCCAGAGCTTGATTCATTCTTATTTCTTGGGCCACAAACTAGTTTGAGGTTTTATTTACGATCATGTACTTATGACATGCTTTACTGCTTTATTTACGATTGTGCGAGGAGCACACTGTACTGTTTAGGAATTGTGACCCGTTTACATGGTATCGACAAGCCCAGTTTTGGGTTCCCCGTCGCTTACAGCCGGCCCCACAAACCTCGGGTCCGTCTCGAAGTCATCTAACTTCTTGTGATTGCTTTGTCGTGAAAGCCTCGTTGGGTTTTGATTTGGTTTTTCCGAGGTCGATCGTGTGTGTTGCTATTTGTGCACCCCGGCCGGGTTAAAACTTTCTGAAAGCCGTGTCCGCGGTTATGGACGACTTGGAGCACAGTATCTCGATCATAGACAACTATAACTAAAGTTTACTGTTATAAATTGACTTGTATCTGATATGACTAGTAATCAGCTTCAACTACAATGGAATGGCTAAATAAAACTGCCAACAATTGCTTGTTTGATTTGTCGCTTGCGACAATTGTATCTGACTAGTAAATATTGCAACTACAACGGAATGGCTAAATAAAAGTACCAACAACTGCTGGGTTTTTGGGTTATCTCATGCTATTTGTACCTGATTAGTAAGTGTTGCGACTATAACGGAATGGCTAACTGAGATGGCCCACTGCTTATTTTATCAGGATGATTATCTATACCTGACTAGTAATTACTGTAACGATAACTGAATAAGTAAAACTGCCAACTGTGTGAGTTCCTCGGTTGACTTCCTCGTTTGGGCTCGAGGGGGAAACACCAGGATGGGTTTGTTTGATGGTATCATCAGGTTGGCTCCGCATAGGTCTTTCTTACCCCTCTCTAATAGTCGCCAGTTGTATCGAGTCTCTATAGGTTGTTTAGTGCATGCTGCCGCTTCCGCTCAGTCCACCATACCTATGTAGGCGAGGACCGCCGAATTCTAGCCTCGCCGTGTACTGGCCTCAGTACTGACGCTCCTCTTTTTCCTTTGCCCTTTGTCGGCACCCCTTTTGTTTAAGCAGGTTTTGAGATCGACGTCGTTAGCAGGGTTACCCTTCCGGCTTGGCCTGGGCAGGGTTATGGACGCCGTTGGTTATTCTTCAGGGCTCTTAGCCCCATTTGCATCTTGTCCGTAGATGGACGCTCTATCATTTTCAAGGTGATTTGGATCTTTGTTCTGTATATCTGTAATCTTGACTCATGGAGTCGTGTTGTATATATATTTGTTCTGTGGGTCCCATCGAGGACTGTTGTGTAATGTTATTACTTCGTTTTCCACCCGCACGAAAGTGCCTAGTGGGCACCTTTGAATCGTTTCTATGCGGGTTGGGCGGGAATCGCTGAAACTTGCATAGGTCCGATTCTGAGGGTGTTACACGCCGTCACCTGCGCTCGCAACCTGTTGCCGGCTGCCGCGCGCCCACGGAGGACCTCCATCGGCCGCCCTCCTATCCACCTTCCAGCGCCATCCCTCGCTCGATCGCGGCCAGCGCCCCGTCGTCCTCGTCGGAGCCCTAGCGAGGACCTTCCAGCGCCATCCCTCGCTCGGACGTCGTTAGCAGGGTTACCCTTCCGGCTTGGCCTGGGCAGGGTTATGGACGCCGTTGGTTATTCTTCAGGGCTCTTAGCCCCATTTGCATCTTGTCCGTAGCTGTGGCATCCCGCAAAACCACTATTAGAAAATCGCGTTGTTTTTGTGCATTGCATCATCATGACCGCATGCTCATGTCATCATGCCACATTGCATTTGAGCATCGTCATCATCATGCATATTAATTTGCCTAAAAACTATTTGCGAAAGACAATCGTTTTCTAAAATTTACCCTCCTTCTATTTCAAATTAAACCCCCGGACGCTTCCGGATATTTTTGTTTGTCTAAAATCTATTTATACAAGCTTATTGCAAAAGTTAAATAAAAATTATATTATTTTAGTGGGGCAGTCGAACGGGCCGAATGACCCGAACGACCACCCCAGAAAATACAAACGGCCCACCCATAATCCTACAGCTACCAACCTATCTACCCACACACCCCCTCCACCTCACCCCCTCCTATCACGAGTCGCCACCTCACCTGGCCCTATCCCCCCACCCAACCACCACCTGCCACCTCGCCATCTCCCTCTCACCAGTCCTAGCCGCCTCTCTCTCCCTCTCAGCCTACACACTCACTCCCACCCACAGCAAACACACGCACACACGCGTCCCTGGCCACTCCGGTCCCACCTAACCCACTCCCCACCTGCCTCTCTCCCCTCCCCTGGTCAACCCCCGCCCCACACACGCCACGCGCGCGCCTGCCCCTGACCCCACCAGCGCCCACGCCCCGCGCCCCCGCTCCTCTCTCTCCTTTCCTCCCTCTAGCCCGACGCCGCAACCTCCTTCTTCCCTCCCCGTCGACGGCGAACCGCGGCCACCCCCTCCCCTCCTCTAGCTCGCACCGGCCACCCTCCCCCGACCCCGCGCTTCCCTTCCTCTCCCCGTCCTTCCCCTACCTCTCGCCGCGCCGCCGCTCCCCTGTTCCTGCCCCTCCGCCGGCCCGCCTCGCTCCCTCACCTCTCCCTCTCCGCGGCGCCGCCCCGCCAGGCTCGCCGGAGCCCTCCTCCGTGCTCGCGGCAGCCCGCGGTGCTCCTCCTCCCGCCGTGGCTCCGCGCGCCCCGCCGTCCCCGCTACCCCTCGTCGGCGCGCCTCCACCGCCGCTCCCTCCCGTCGCCGGCCGAGCCGCGCGCCGCCCCTCCGCGCCCCAACGCCGCCTTCCCCACCTCCGTTCCCCGCCTCTGCACCGCTGCGAGCCGCGCCCCACCAACCGTCTCTACCCGCCTCCACCACCGCGCCCCCTGATCCCACCTCGCCGGACCTCCCCACCTCCGTTCCCCGCCTCTGCACCGCCGCGAGCCGCGCCCCCACCAACCGTGTCTACCCGCCTCCACCATCGCGCCCCCTGATCCCCACCTCGCCGGACCTCCCGCCTCGCCTCCGCCGCCACCCACCGTCCACCGCCGGCCGTCCCTGCCCCGCGTGCAGCGTCGCCGTCCGCCCCTCGCCTGCGCCGGCCCGACCCCGTGCATCCTCTGCGGGTTCGCCCCGACACCGCCTTCGGACGCCGCTGCGCCCGCGCCGTCTGGCCTCTCTTGGCCGCCGTCCCTGCAGTGTGCATCGCCGTCGTCCTTGCGGCCCTACCCTGCACCGCAGTTCTAGCAACCCTAGGCCGGCCCCACATCGGTCCATGCCTTCCAGACGTGGGCACCGCCAACCGACAGCGTGCATGCATCCATGTGTCCCCGGAACGCCGAGTCCAACACAAGTTCGGCCTCGGCAAACCAAGAGGGAACCCTCAAGACCTTCGTGAGAAGCTGCGACGTCGACCCAAGTTCGCCGACCACCCGAGGGAACCTCGTCGAGAAACCCTGGTACCAGAGGTCGACATCAGACCGAAGCATCAAGGCTCCTTCACGGATCTCAAGTTCTCCGTCCCGGGACGACAAGATCGCCACACGGACGCGAACCCCAAGAAACCGAAGACCGATCCCGGAGCCCGATCCGAAGACCCCGGTGCGACAAGTACTCTGTCCTGGACGCCAAGTGCTTCACCCCGGACGCCAAGTCCGACCCGACCCGCGGACCCGGCAAGACCTTCGCAACGACGAGAACGACACCGACCCGGAAGAACCCGATGCGCCCCCGACACCGAGCCAAGTACTCCTTCCGGACGCCGAGTCCGCCGAGAACCCGGATGCGACAAGCTCTGCCCCGTTGTTCGAGAATGTTCCCGTTGAGACCGATCCCGTCGAACCCCGAACCCTAGATCCGAACCCTGAGATCGACCCCGGACCCCGGAACCCCAAGCTCGTCGAGGCCCTCTAATGTGTGACCCTTTCTAAGACCCTAATTTTATAATATGATATTTTATAACTGTTGCATGTTAAATTGTCATGCTCGCATCATATCATGTGGTTTGGGGGCCTTATGCCGATTCACCTAATAATTAAATATGGGGCCCATATGCGGGCAAATCTAGTCTCATATCGGCCTCATTTAAACTTGTGTAGCGAACCGGTGCTATCTTTTGTCTTGATAATGCACCATTTAAATTTCGGGGTAAATAAATAACATGAACCACCTAATTAATTGTCGGGACCCCGGTTCCGCTTAATATGACCTAATTGCATCGCACCTTTGCCATGTCATGCATCCTACATGCATCATGCCGATCTTCTGCCGTAGTATTAAATATTGCATCCGGTGTTTATTCTAGTGTTTCGCTTCTTCGCGGATAAGGCCGTTGAGTTGATGTGAGCTTCGCCCCGATCTTCGGTTGCACCTTCGGCAATGTTTTCAGGCGAGCATCTCCCCCTTTCTACCTATCTTACTTTTATAGTATTTATTCCCTCCTGTTGATCTATTGCTATCTGTGTGGCGATGCTCTAGTTTCCGTACCCTTGATATTACTTGCAGCCTTATATTGCCTTGGATACATCCTATTACCTGTTGTTTGGTAGATAGTTGGACTTGCGCGTCGTAGTCGCTTGCTCAAGTGGTGTTGTGTGTCGTCAAGTGCCACAGTTGTTGATGTATTGCCACATGTTTGATGTTGGAGATGATCTCGGCTTTACACATCGTTCACTTTAATTCCTGTTTAACAACTAAAATTGAAGTAAGTAAGCAGAGGCATCGGTGGGTGATAGATAATATTTGGTTTCCGACCGCCCACTTGTGTCCCGTAGGACCCCGAGTACTTGATACCTGTTCCTTGATTTATCGCGCTATCCACATACGGGGAATTATGGGCCCCCCTTAGCCAGAGCTTGATTCATACTTATTTCTTGGGGCCACAAACTAGTTTGAGGTTTTATTTACTATCCTGTACTTATGCCATGCTTTACTGCCTTATTTAAATTGTGCGACAGATAGCACTTGTACTGTTTAGGATCGGGACACGATTCCGCGGTGTCGACAAGCCCAGTTTTGGGTTCCCAGTCGTTCACAGCCGTCTACCCAAACCTTGAGTCCGTCTCGGAGCTTGCTTACTTCGTTGCGGGTCTACTCAATGGGGTGGCCCCCTGAAATATTTCTGAATCTTGTGATTGCTCTGTCGTGAAGACCTCGTTTGGTTTTGATTTGGTTTTTCCGAGGTTGATCGTGTGTGTGTTGCTATTTGTGCACCCCGGCCGGGTTAAAACTTTCTGAAATCCGTGTCCGCGGTTATGGACGACTTGGAGCACAGTATCTCGATCATAGACAACTATAACTAAAGTTTACTGTTATAATTTGACCTTATAATGACTAGTAATCAGCTTCACTATAACGGAATGGCTAAATAAAACTGCCAACAATTGCTTGTTTGGGTGTCGCTTGCGACCATTGTACCTGACTAGTAAGTATTGCAACTACAACGGAATGGCTGAATAAAAGTACCAACAACTGCTGGGTTTTGGGTTATCTCATGTTAATTGTATCTGACTAGTAAGTGTCGCAACTACAACGAAACGGTTAACTAAAACGGCCCACTGTTTATTTTATCAGGATGATTATCTATACTTGACTAGTAATTGCTGCAACGATAACCGAATAAATAAAACTGCCAACTGTGTGAGTTCCTCGGTTGACTTCCTCGTTCGGTCTCTAGGGGGAAACACCAGGATGGGTTTGTTTGGTGGTATCAGGTTGGTTCCGAATAGGTCTTTCTTACCCCTCTCTGATTGCCGCCAGTTGTATCGAGTCCCTATAGGTTGTTTAGTGCATGCTGCCGCTGCCGCTTCAGTCCACCATACCTATGTAGGCGAGGACCGCCGAATTCTAGTCTCGCCGTGTACTGGCCTCAGTACTGACGCTCCTCTTTTTCCTTTGCCCTTTGTCGGCACCCCTTTTGTTTAAGCAGGTTTTGAGATCGACGTCGTTAGCAGGGTTACCCTTCCGGCTTGGCCTGGGCAGGGTTATGGACGCCATTGGTTATTCTTCAGGGCTCTTAGCCCCATTTGCATCTTGTCCGTAGTCGGACGCTCTATCATTTTCAAGGTGATTTGGATCTTTGTATATTATATCTGTATTCTTGACTCTTTGTGTCGCTGTTGTATATATCTGTTCTGTGGGTCCCATCGAGGACTGTTGTGTAATGTTATTACTTCGTTTTCCACCCGCACGAAAGTGCCTGGTGGGCACCTTTGAATCGTTTCTATGCGGGTTTGGCGGGTTTCGCTAAAACTTGCATAGGTCCGATTCTGAGGGTGTTACAGTAGCTGGACGCTCTATCGTTTTCAAGGTGATTTGGATCTTTGTTCTGTATATCTGTAATCTTGACTCATGGAGTCGTGTTGTATATATATCTGTTCTGTGGGTCCCGTCGAGGACTGTTGTGTAATGTTATTACTTCGTTTTCCACCCGCACGAAAGTGCCTGGTGGGCACCTTTGAATCGTTTCTATGCGGGTTGGGCGGGAATCGCTGAAACTTGCATAGGTCCGATTCTGAGGGTGTTACAGAGTGGTATCAGAGCTCAGCAGTTGCGATACCCCACAAGTCTAGCCTGTAGGATAACCTAGCTAACGGCCGAAGTAGAGTGTCAAAACTATTTTTGCAAAATCGGTTGGATAGTTCTGATTAGGTCTGATTTTATTCCTTACCCCTATGCTATTCCTCTCGTACCTCTACGTGTTTTGAATCCGCTCTCTTCTCTCTCTTCGAGTCCAGGATTTCTCGTGGTTGGGTTTCCGTCGTACCTTCAGGGTTTCGCTTTCTCCCTTTTGTAACGAAGGTGCTACGATCATCAAATCTGCAACTTGTCTGTTGTACCCTTCATCCAATCTTTTGTTCTTGAGCTCTTTATCTATATGTGTTCCTTGCTGGATATCCGTGTCGTTGAAAAACATATGAGAAGGACGAGCATTGGTGAAGTTGGAGTATACCTTGAGCATGTGTTGTTCATGCCAATGGAACCATCGCGGAACCTAATCATTGTGTCTTTCGTACGATTTCTGATGTATCCTCCGGTGTTTTCCGATGTGATGACCTCATCTACATCAGATCCAACGCAGAGCTGGCATCATCCCTTTGTTCCGAATACCGCTTGTGAAGATCTTCATTCTGAAATCTCGAGAGTTGAGTTGCCTGATTTTCCTATTCATGTATAGAGTTGATAGTTTGGGTATGGGATGGATTGATCACCCTACCCGACTCTTGCTGTTCGCTCTGTACATCGAACTGGTGGATCAATGTAACTTTTCCTCTTCTAATGGAAGTTAGAGGTGGCCTTATCGTTTGATACCTCTACCTTCGTCCTTTGTTTCTCCGGAGTGTTCTCTCGACGGTCAGGAACAACGACCCTTTGTTGGTGGTGTCACCGATTTCAAGATGGAGGATGAACCCTTGTTAGTGGTGTCGCGAGGATCTACACGAAGCGAGCAGACACAGATCGCCGACCTTCTTCCCGGTACCATGAGGCGGATCTCGAGGGCGAGATCCATTGTTAGTGGTGTCGAATTGTGGCATCCCGCCAAAACCACTACTAGAAAATCGCGTTGTTTTTATGCATTGCATCACCATGACCGCATGCTCATGTCATCATGTCGCATTGCATTTGAGCATCGCCATCATCTTGCATTTGCTTGCATAAAACTAATTTCGGAAAAAACTGTTTGTGTTTTCTAAACGCCCCGTCTTTATTCAAACGCAAAATCCGGGTCGCCGGAATATTTTATTTTGTCTGCTATCGGTTTGCAAAAGCCCGGTTTGAAATAAATAAAAGTTATATTATTTTTAGTGGGGCAGTCGAACGGGCCGATTCGACCCGAACGACCACCCCCAGAATAAAATCGGTCCAGACTACCTACAAACGGTCCACCCAAAAATCTATTCCTACCAGTCCTAATCTACCCACCCCTCCAGCCACCTCACCCCGCCCTATAGCAACTCGCCACCTCACCCAGCCCCTCCCGTTGGCCATTTCCCTGCTGCCACCTCTCCCTGGTCCAACTCAACACAGCCCACACCCACCCACACACGCACGCAACACACACAAGCCACCCACCCGCCTGCGCCCCGGCCCCGCCCCTGGGCCCCACCACGCGCCCCACCCCGCTCGTCCTCTCTCCCTCCCCACCTTTCTTCCTCCTCTAGCCACCCGACGCGCGCGCCTCTCCCCGAGCCCAGCGCGCCTCCCGACCCCCTCCTCCTCCAGCGCACCGAGCCCACCTTCCCCTCTCCGGCCACCGCCTTCTGCCCGCCGGCGCCCGCGCGGCCGCACCCCACCTCACCCCGCCTCCTCCGCGCCCCGCTCCCCTCCTCCTCCTCCTGCCCGCTCCCTTCTCCGGCCGAGACCGCCCGCCCTGCTCCTCCATCCCCTCGCCGCCTCTGCGCCGGCTTCTCCTCACCGGCGACGCCCCCGACCCCCGTCCTGCGCGCCTCGCCTCCTCCCTCGCTCGCCCCGAGAACCTCCGCCGCCGCGCCCGGCTCCCCCTCTGCAGCCGCCGCCGCGAACCCCTCCCTTGCCGGTAGCCCCTCCGCGACGCCGCGTCGCCGGCGGCCACCAACCCCCCAGGCTCCGCCGCCTCCTGCAGCCGCCTCTGCCGCGGCCGCTACCCCCGGCCCCTCGTCGTCTACCCCGCACCCGAGCGCCGCACCCGAGCCACCTCCTGGCGCCGGCCGTCGCCTGACCGCCCCTCTCTGCTCCGCGGCGTCTCCCCGCCCCGGCCGCGCGTCGTCCTACCTCTCCTCCGGACGCCCGCAGCCCCGCGCGCCGCCGCGCCCGGCGCTCGTCACCGTCGCCGTCGGCGACCTGAGGAGCCCCACCGCGCCCTCTGCCCCACCTCGCCATCGACCCCCTCGCCCCGCCGGCAGCTGCAGCACCTCCGGAACCCGCTGCCGCTTGAGCGCCCTCCGGCCGGTCTCGCCCCGCCATGAACGCCACCGCCTCTGCCCGTGTCCCGCGCGCGTGCTCCGCGAGCCCCGGGCCCCGTCGAGCTCGGCGCCCCTGCTAGGTCGCCAATGCCATGGCCGCCCTCCTGCTCGCCGTCCGTCGCTACCTCTGCTCGCTCCGCTCGAGGGCCATAATCGCTCGGAATTCCTTCGGGGTGGTTGACCTCGTCCAAGCATTGGCGTTCCAAGGGATGAGCCAGTGTGACCAAGGATGGCATCGACAAGATCTTCCCGAAACCGAAACAAGATCTCCGAGACCGATGGACCACGTCAAGGACCCGCGTGCTCCGAAGACCATACCGTAACCGGTGGCGCTAGACGAACCCTCGACAAGATCTTCGTCACGGAAACCCCGATGCCTTCAACACGGCGATGATGCCATCGTGAACCCGATGGTCGAGACGTTGAAGACCCGACCCCGGATCCAAAGATTAAACCCTGACACTGGCTTCACGCTCTCCTTCACGGATGCAAGACCCCGGTCCCGGAGGCGAAGTCCGGATCTAAAGACCGCCAAGATCGTCACCGGTACGACAAGCCCTTCGCCGCAGAACGCCAAGTTCTTCACCCCGAACGCCAAGACCGACTCGGTACGCGGACCCGACAAGACCTTCGCGACGACAAGATCGGCACCGACCCGGAAGAATCCGATGCGCCCCGACACCGACCCAAGTCCTGCTCCCGGATGCGACAAGATCGACCTCAGTTATCCGAGAACGATCCCGCCGAGGCCATCGAACCCTGAACCCTGAGACCGAACCCCGAACCCCCGGAACCAAGATCGCCGAACCCAGATGTGTGAACCTTTTCCGAGCCTCTGTTTTATAAATGCCATCTATATAAATTGTTGCATATTAAATTGTCATACTCGCATGCATAATTGTGTGGTTTGGGGGCCTTATGCCGATTCACCTCATAATTAAATATGGGGCCCATATGCAGGCAAATCTAGTCTTATATTGGCCTCATTTAAATTGGTGTAGCGAACCCGGTACTATCTTCTGCCATGTTATGACAACATTTAATTTGCGGGGTAGATAAATAACTTGAACCGTTTAATAAATGTTGGGACCCCGGTTCCACTTAATATTGCCTAATTGCATCGCAGCTTTGCCATGTCATACATCAGACATGCATCATGCCGATCTTTTGCCGTAGTATTAAATATTGCATCCGGTGTTTATTCTAGTGTTTTGGTTCTTCGCGGATAAGGCCGTTGAGTTGACGCGAGAGTCGACCCGATCTTCGGATGAACCTTCGACCATGTTTTCAGGCGAGCAGCTCCCCCTTTCTACCTATCTTACTTTATAGTATTTATTCCCTCCTGTTGATCTATTGCTATCTGTGTTGCGATGCTCTAGTTTTCGTACCCGTGATATCCCTTGCAGCCTTATATTGCCATGGCCACCTCCTACAACCTGTTGTTTGGTAGATAGTTGGACTTGCGCGTCGTAGTCGCTTGCTCAAGTGCTGTTGCGTGTCGCCATGTACCACAGTTGTTGGAGTATGGCCACATGTTTGATGTTGGAGATGATCTCGGCTTTACTTATCGTTCACTTTAATTCCTGTTTAACAACTAAAATTGAAGTAAGTAAGCAGAGGCATCAGTGGGTGATAGATAATATTTGGTTTCCGACCGCCCACTTGTGTCCCGTAGGACCCCGAGTACTTGATACCTGTTCCTTGAATTATCGCGCTATCCACATACGGGGAATTATGGGACCCCCCTTAGCCAGAGCTTGATTCATTCTTATTTCTTGGGGCCACAAACTAGTTTGAGGTTTTATTTACGATCCTGTACTTATGCCATGCTTTACTGCTTTATTTACGATTGTGCGAGGAGCACACTGTACTGTTTAGGAATTGTGACCCGTTTACGCGGTATCGACAAGCCCAGTTTTGGGTTCCCCGTCGCTTACAGCCGGCCCCACAAACCTCGGGTCCGTCTCGAAGTCAGCAAACTTCGTTGCGGGTGTACTCCAAGGGGTGGCCCCCTGAAATATTTCTGAATCTTGTGATTGCTTTGTCGTGAAAGCCTCGTTGGGTTTTGATTTGGTTTTTCCGAGGTCGATCGTGTGTGTGTTGCTATTTGTGCACCCCGGCCGGGTTAAAACTTTCTGAAAGCCGTGTCCGCGGTTATGGACGACTTGGAGCACAGTATCTCGATCATAGACAACTATAACTAAAGTTTACTGTTATAAATTGACTTGTATCTGATATGACTAGTAATCAGCTTCAACTACAACGGAATGGCTAAATAAAACTGCCAACAATTGCTTCTTTGATTTGTCGCTTGCGACAATTGTATCTGACTAGTAAATATTGCAACTACAACGGAATGGCTAAATAAAAGTACCAACAACTGCTGGGTTTTTGGGTTATCTCATGTTATTTGTACCTGATTAGTAAGTGTTGCGACTATAACGGAATGGCTAACTGAGATGGCCCACTGCTTATTTTATCAGGATGATTATCTATTCCTGACTAGTAATTACTGCAATGATAACTGAATAAGTAAAACTGCCAACTGTGTGAGTTCCTCGGTTGACTTCCTCGTTTGGGCTCGAGGGGGAAACACCAGGATGGGTTTGTTTGATGGTATCATCAGGTTGGCTCCGCATAGGTCTTTCTTACCCCTCTCTAATAGTCGCCAGTTGTATCGAGTCTCTATAGGTTGTTTAGTGCATGCTGCCGCTGCCGCTCAGTCCACCATACCTATGTAGGCGAGAACCGCCGAATTCTAGCCTCGCCGTGTACTGGCCTCAGTACTGACGCTCCTCTTTTTCCTTTGCCCTTTGTCGGCACCCCTTTTGTTTAAGCAGGTTTTGAGATCGACGTCGTTAGCAGGGTTACCCTTCCGGCTTGGCCTGGGCAGGGTTATGGACGCCGTTGGTTATTCTTCAGGGATCTTAGCCCCATTTGCATCTTGTCCGTAGATGGACGCTCTATCATTTTCAAGGTGATTTGGATCTTTGTTCTGTATATCTGTAATCTTGACTCATGGAGTCGTGTTGTATATATATCTGTTCTGTGGGTCCCATCGAGGACTGTTGTGTAATGTTATTACTTCGTTTTCCACCCGCACGAAAGTGCCTAGTGGGCACCTTTGAATCATTTCTATGCGGGTTGGGCGGGAATCGCTGAAACTTGCATAGGTCCGATTCTGAGGGTGTTACACGCCGTCACCTGCGCTCGCAACCTGTTGCCGGCTGCCGCGCGCCCACGGAGGACCTCCATCGGCCGCCCTCCTATCCACCTTCCAGCGCCATCCCTCGCTCGGTCGCGGCCAGCGCCCCGTCATCCTCGTCGGAGCCCTAGCGGCCTACCCAACGACGCGTCGCCGGTTGCCGCCGCCCTGCCGCAAGCACCTCTCCTCGCCGACCCGAGCTCCACCCGCGCCTCCCTCTGAGCCCGTCGAACTCGCCGCCCTCTACAAGGTCGCCCAACGCCGTCTTCGGTCGCCACCACGCCGTCCCTCATAGATCGTCGACCTCCTCGCCTCTGTGCCCGGCCCCGCCGGCCTCTCCTAATGTCAAGCAAGCAAGCCCCGCGCCGTCCTATTCCTGGCGCTCTAGGGGCACCTAAACGAGCTTGTCACCTCCTGTTACTTCCTGATAGCCAGGTGTTCGAGGTAATTCCCGAATGGGACAAGGCCTCCTTGCAGCGTTCATGTTTCCATGTTCTCCTTATTGTTCCTGTTGGTCAATATGTAGATGGCTAATGCAGATATCCGTGTGACGCCCAAGCCCGCCTTGCTCTTGCCTTAATGTGTTGAGATGGTATTGCCGAAGATGAGGTGGTCATGGTACGATGTGTTTGCAAGGCGTGGTTCCGCGTGCATCCGGGTGTCCTAGGATAAGATTCCTGATGTGGTGTTGCTACCCCGTCAAGTGCACTGACATGGAATCGAAGGGCGCCGAACCCCAAGGTCTTCCTCACGGTATCCAAGGACCGAACCCGAAACTCTCCGAACCAAGATCCCGAACAAATGTGTGACCCCTCTCGAGCCCCTATTTTATAAATTGACATATTATACTTTTTGCATATTATTCATCATGCTTGCACACATGTTTGGTGGTTTGGGGGCCTTATGCCGATTCACCTCATAATTAAATATGGAGATCAAATGCGGGCTTTTCTAGTCTAATATCGGCTTCATTTAAATTTGTGTAGCGAACTGATGCCATGCTTTGCCTTGTTAATTCAACATTTAATATATGGGGTAGTTAAATAACTTAGACCTAATAATAATGTCGGGATCCCGATTCCGCTTAATATTGCTAAGCAGGACCGCATATTATCATGTCATGCATCATATCATAATCATGCCGATCTTCCGTCCTAGTATTAAATATTGCATCCGTGGCCTCTTCTAGTGTTTTGCTTCTTCACGGACTAGGCCGATGAGTTGATGCGAGTGTCGACCCAATCTTCGGGTGAACCTTCGATAAAGTTTTCAAGCGAGCATTCTCCCCCTTCTACCTATTTTCCGTTTATAGTCTTTACTTCCTCCAATTGATCTATTGCTATCCTTATTGTCGATACTATAGTATCGTTCCTTTATTTACCTACTCCACTATATTGCCTTGGTTATCCTATTGCTTTGTTTGATTAGTTAGTTTTGTCCTTGCGAGTCGTAGGCATGCTTAGTATCGCTCTCATACAGGTGAAACATGATACTTGGATATGGTTGGTGAAAAGATAATTAATCTGATGTTGTTGGTTATGGTTTCACCTAATGATAAGGCCCTGGCAGGGACAACCTTTGAGAACTGCTTGATCCGACCTAGGACCCGTTCGTTCTACGATACCAGTTCTGAGCTGATCGCGCTAACCAAACGTGGGGCCTCTGGGAACCCCCCCCCCCCCTCAACTACCGGCGTTATTCGTATATCCTGAGGGTTACAAAATTGGTTTTCCATTTGGTGCATACGCATAATATGTCCTCGGACATGGGTTGAGTTGTGATATGATTTTGGTGGACTGCCATGGCTTGCATTGCATAAAATCGGGATGTCGTGCCGGAGGTGGGATGGAGAGTTGGAGATATGCCCTAGAGGCAATAATAAATGTAGTTATTATTATATCTTTGTGTTTATGATAAATGTTTACATTCATGCTATAATAGTATTAACAAGGAAACATTGATACTTGTGTGATTTGTAAACTTAATTTGAAGTCCCTAGTATAGCCTCTATACATCACTAGCTTGTTGGTTGATAAATGATTGTGGTTTCCCTATCATGAACATTGAGATGTTATCAACAACAAGATCATATCGTTAGGAGAATGATATGATGGACATACTCCTATAGATAAGCGTAGCATAAAGATCAAGTCATTTCAATAGTTCAATTGCTATATGCTTTCTGATACATAGTAACCTGATTCCTTCGACCATGAGATCATGCATATCACCTTTACCGGATGAATGCTTTGATGACATCAAACACCACACCGTAACTGGGTGGCTATAAAGGTGGCATTGAGTGTTCGGAAAGTATTGGTTGAGACACATGGATCAAGAGTGGGATTTGTCCATCCATATGACGGATAGATATACTCTGGGCCCTCTCGGTGGAATGTCATCCAATTAGCTTGCAAGCATGTGACTGGCTCACAAGGGATCACATATCACGGGAACGAGAAAAGAGTACTTATCGGTAACGAGGTTGAACTAGGTATGCAGAGATACCGACGACCATAACTTCGGATAAGTAAACTATCGTGAGACAAAGGGAAATTGGTATCGTATGTAAGTGGTTCATTCGATCGCAAAGTAATCGTAGAAATATGTGGGATCCTTATGAATTTCCAGATTCCTCTATTGGTTATTGTTCGGAGAAGTGTCTCGATCATGTCCGCATAATTCACGAACCGTAGGGAGACACACTTAAGGATTCGACGTTGTTTGAGTAGTTATGGAATGAATGAGAAAGAGACCGAATGTTGTTCGGAGTCTCGGATGGGATCCGGGATATCACGAGGAGATCCGGAATGGTCCGGAGAATAATATTCATATAAGGAAAGTCCCGTTTCGGAGTTGGGGAATGATTCCAGTGTTTTCATCGGGAATGTTCTAGAAGGTTCCGGAATGTCCGGCACTCCGGAGGGGAAGGGGTACATGAATGTGTCATTGCAAGTTGGAATGATTGCATCATGTACTAAGTGTCTTCGCTATCCAAAATAAAGGTTTTATTCAAATCCTAAATTGAAAAGTCAAACGGCTAGTTTGAAAGTCAAACGACAAGTTTTGGAAAGAGGAAAAGAGGAGGAAGTGGGAAACCGAGTTGGGGAGGGAATCCCTCCTCCAACCGGCGGCACCCCCTCCAAGCCGAGTTGGGGAGCGACTCCCCTCCCTCCCCTTGGCCGTCGGCCCCTCCACCTATATAAGGAGGGGCAGGGCTCCCTCCTAGCACACACAAGTACCTCTCCTCAAACCCTAGCTTGGCGCCTACCACCATAGCCGCCGCCGCCCCTCTAGGGTTTTGCCCTAGCCGCCGACTTGGGGGTCCCCGGAACCCTAGCCGCCGGCTCTAGCCTCTCCTCCTTGGTGTGTCTAAACCCTAGATCGCCGAGGAGCTCTCTCATACTCCACCATACTCGCTCCAGCTTAAGGCGAAGCCCTGCGAGATCTCCCCTCTACTTCCGGTACCACGCCGTTGTGCTGCCGGAATCGCGAGGAGAGTGATACAACCTCCGCTGCCTGCTGGAACAAGGGAGAGGAAGGTCTTCGTCGAGTACCGAACGTGTGACCGACTGCGGGAGCGCTGCCGGAACGCAGCGCCGGAAGGATCGTCTACGCGATCTTGAGATCGGGAAGAGTACGACTACATCACCCACAAGAATCCGCTCTCGTTAAACACTTTGGAATCTTCGAGGGCAAGTTATTCCATCGACTCGTTGCTACAATCTAGTAGATAGATCTTGGCTTGTTTGTTTGTATGCGGTAGAAATTTTTTGTTTTCCATGCTACGAAACCCTACAGTGGTATCAGAGCCGTGTCTATATGTAGATCTGTTGCACGAGTAGAACACAATGGTCATTGTGGGCGTTGATGCTTTTATTGTCGATTGCTTCTTGTGTACTTTGCATCTTGCGGTATGTTGGGATGAAGCGGCCCGGGCTAACCTTACATGACATCGTTCATGAGACTTGCTCCACACTTGACATGCAACTTGTATTGCATAAGTGGCTTTGCGGGTGCCTGTTTCTCCTAGCATAGTAAAGATCCAATTTACAACGGGTGATTAACAATACTAGTATCAATGTTGTGGTTCATGTTCGTAAGTTAGAACGACACTTATTGAAAGCCCCAAACCACGTAAAACATGCAAAGAAAGTAGAGGCGTCTAACTTTGTTTTGCAGGGGTGTGCAGTGATGTGATATGGCCATGATTGTGATTATATTTGATGTATGCAATGTTCCTTATTGTAAGTTGGCAACCGGCAGGAGCCATATGGTTGTCTTTAATTTATGTTAAGACCCGCGTGTTATTCAAAGTAGTTGTAATAGTTGAAGCCGGTGGACGACAACCATGGAGAAGCGTCATTGACCTTGATGCAATGCCGGTGATGATGGAGATCATGTTCGTGCTTGAAGATGGAGATCGGAAGCACAAAGAAGAAAGGCCATATCATATCACATATTTTGAATTGCATGTGATGTTAATCCTTTATGCATCCTGTATTTCTTAGTAGACGATGGTAGCATTATAAGATGATCCCTCATGCACATGAATTTCAAGTCATAAAGTGTTCACCCTTAGTTAGCACCGTTGCTAAAGCTTGTTGTTTCGAAGCACCACGTGATGATCGGGTGTGTTAGATTCTGCAAGTGTATACAACGTGAGCAAGCCAGATTTGCTCATGCGGAAACTAAGGTTTGATCTTGACGAGCCTAGCATGTACAGACATGGTCTCGGAACACGGATCACCGAAAGGTAAAGCATGAATCATATAGTAGATATGATGAACATGACGATTGTTCGCCATTGAAACTATATCAACTCTCGTGATGATCGGTGTTGATGTGGTGGATTTGGTTCGTGTGATCACTAAAACAATGTGAGGGATATTGTTTTGAGTGGGAGTTCACCTAGATTAACGTTATTATTAATTTGAACTCAATTTGTCATAAACTTAGTCTAAACTATTGCAAATATGTTGTAGATCAATGGCAGCCCCTACCATCAATTTTAATGCGTTCCTAGAGAAAGAAAAGTTGAAAAACAATGGAAGCAACTTCGCGGATTGGTTCGAAATTTGAGGATTGTCCTCACAGCTGGTAATTTGACCTATGTGCTGGATGCACCGCTGGGTGACCCACCTGCAGCTGATGCTTCCGATGAAGTAAAGAATGTTTACCTCGCTCGGAAGAATCGGTACTCCATAGTTCAGTGTGCTATCTTGTATGGTTTGGAATCGGAGCTTCAGAAAAGGTTTGAGAATTCATACCCATATGATACTGTCGAGGATCTCAAATTGATCTTTGAGACTCATGCGGCAATTGAAAGCTATGAGGCTTCTGAAAAGTTCTTTAACTGCAAGATGGAAGAGGGCAGCTCCGTCAGTGAGCATGTGCTTAAGATGTCTGGGCACGCAAACAAACTTCAAAGCTTGGGTATAGTGATTCCTAATGCTTTGGGGATTTACCGTGTCCTCCAATCACTACCACCAAGTTACAAGAACTTTGTGATGAACTAAAACATGCAGAACATGAACAAGCAGTTGCCAGAACTGTTTGCTATGTTAAAGTCTGCAGAAGTGGAGATCAAGAAAGAGCACCAAGTGTTGTTGGTCAATAAGACCACCAAATTCAAGAAAGGCAAGTCTAAGAATAAGGAACACTTCAAGAAGGGTGGTAAGAAAGTTACCGCACCGGCGAAGAAGACCAAGGCTGGACCTAAGCCTGATACTGAGTGCTTTTACTGCAAGGGAGAAGGTCACTGGAAGCGGAATTGCCCAAAGTACTTGGCGGATTTGAAGAACGGCAACATCAAGAAGAAAGGTATATCTGATATACATGTTATTGATGTGTATCTCACTAGTACTCGTAGTAGTGCCTGGGTATTTGATACTGGTTCGGTTGCTCATATTTGTAACTCGAAACAGGTACTGCAGAATAAACGGAAGCTAGCGAAGAACGAGGTGACGATGCGCGTGGGAAACGGATCAAAGGTTGACGTGATCGCGGTCAGCACGCTACCCCTTCATCTACCATCGGGATTAGTTTTATACTTAAATAATTGTTATTTGGTGCCTGCGTTGAGCATGAACATTATATCGGGATCTTGTTTATTGCGAGACGGTTACTTGTTTAAGTCCGAGAATAATGGTTGTTCGATTTATATGAGTAATATGTTTTATGCACATGCACCTTTGATAGATGGTCTATTCTTATTGAATCTCGATAGTGGAAATACACATATCAACAACATTGAGGCTAAACGTTTGAAATCGAGCGATAACTCGACCTATATGTGGCACTGTCGTCTTGGTCACATTGGAGTGAAGCGTGTGAAGAAACTCCATTCCGATGGACTTCTTGAATCACTTGATTTCGAATCACTTGATAGATGCGAAGCATGTCTGATGGGTAAAATGACTAAGACTCCATTTTCTGGTATGATGGAGCGAGCTACGGACTTATTGGAAATCATACATACCGATGTGTGTGGTCCAATGAGTGTAGCGTCGCGCGGTGGTTATCGTTATGTTCTTACCTTCACGGATGACTTGAGTAGATATGGGTATATCTATTTCATGAAACATAAGTCCGAAACTTTCGAGAAGTTTATGGAGTTTCAAAGTGAGGTAGAGAATCAACGTAACAAGAAGATTAAATTTCTACGTTCTGATCGTGGAGGTGAATATCTAAGTTACGAGTTTGGCGAGCATTTGAAGAAATGCGGAATACTTTCACAGTTGACACCGCCGGGAACACCACAGAGTAATGGTGTGTCCGAATGTCGTAATCGAACTCTCTTAGATATGGTTCGTTCTATGATGTCACTTACAGATTTACCGCTATCATTTTGGGGTTATGCATTAGAAACAGCCGCATTCACTTTAAATAGGGCACCATCTAAATCCGTTGAAATGACACCGTATGAATTATGGTTTGGGAAGAAACCTAGATTGTCGTTCCTTAAAGTTTGGGGTTGCGAAGCCTATGAAAAGAAGTTACAGCCGGACAAGCTTGAACCCAAAGCGGAAAAATGCGTCTTCATAGGATACCCGAAGGAAACTATTGGGTATACCTTCTATCATAGATCCGAAGGCAAAATCTTCGTTGCCAAGAATGGATCCTTTCTAGAGAAGGAATTTCTCTCGAAAGAAGTGACTGGAAGGAAAGTAGAACTCGACGAGGTTGTCGAACCTTCTCTCGAAATTGCGAGTAGCACACTACCGGAAGAAGTTCCTGTGGTGCCTGCACCAATTAGAGAGGAAGCTAATGATGATGATCATGAAACTTCGGTTGAAATTGCTACAGAGCCTCGGAGGTCAACGAGAACTCGTACCACTCCAGATTGGTATGATCCCGTTATGAGTGTCATGTTGGTGGACAACACCGATGACCCTGAGACATATGAGGAAGCAATGATGAGCCCAGATTCCAATAAATGGCAAGAAGCCATGAAATCCGAGATTGGATCCATGTACGAAAACCAAGTATGGACTTTGGTGGACTTACCAGATGGCCGGAAGGCTGTCGAGAACAAATGGATCTTCAAGAAGAAAACAGATGCTGATGGTAATGTTACTGTCTATAAAGCTCGACTTGTCGCAAAAGGGTTTCGACAAATTCAAGGAGTTGACTACGATGAGACTTTCTCACCGAAAGCGAAGATAAAGTCTGTGAGGATTATGTTAGCAATCGCTGCATATTACGATTATGAGATATGGCAGATGGATGTCAAAGCAGCATTCCTCAATGGAGACATTGATGAAGAGTTGTATATGATGCAACCCAAAGGTTTTGTCGATCCTAAAGATGCTAACAAGGTATGTAACTTCAACGGTCCATCTATGGATTGAAGCAAGCATCCCGAAGTTGGAATCAACGTTTTGATAAGGTGATCAAAAGTTTTGGTTTTATACAAACTTATGGAGAAGCTTGTATTTACAAGAAAGTGAGTGGGAGCTCTGTATCATTCTTAATACTATATGTGGATGACATATTGTTGATTGGGAATGATGTAGACCTTCTTAATAGTGTCAAGGAATATTTGAATAATAGTTTTTCAATGAAGGATCTTGGCGAAGCAGCTTACATATTAGGCATAAAGATTTATAGAGATAGATCGAAACGCCAAATATCATTATCACAGAGTACATATTTGGACAAAGTTCTAAAGAGGTTTGGAATGGAAGATAGCAAGAAAGGGTTCTTGCCCATGTTGCCCAATACGACCTTGAGTAAAACTCAAAGTCCGACATCGGCAGAAGATAGAGAAAGGATGAGTAAGACTCCCTATGCCTCAGCCATAAGATCTCTAATGTATGCCATGCTATGTACTAGACCCGACATTGCATATGCTGTTAGTTTGACTAGCAGATATCAAAGTGATCCAGGAGTGGATCATTGGACAGCGGTCAAAAACATCCTTAAGTACTTGAGAAGAACTAAGGATATGGTTCTTTCTTATGGAGGTGATGAACAGCTCGTTGTTAATGGTTACACCGATGCTAGTTGGAACACCGATCCGGATGATTCTAAATCACAATCTGGATACGTATTTATTTTGAATGGTGCGGCAGTTAGCTGGAGGAGTGCAAAGCAAAGCGTTGTGGCGAGATCTTCAACTGAATCGGAATACATGGCTACTTCGGAGGCTTCACAAGAAGCGATATGGATGAAAGAGTTCATTACAGAGCTGGGTGTGGTTCCTAGTGCGCTGGACCCAATGTCTATCTACTGTGATAACATGGGCGCCATAGCCAATGCGCAAGAACCAAGGTCACACAAGAAGCTGAAGCACATCAAGCTACGTTTTCACGCTATTCGAGAACATATCCAAGATGGGGATATAAAGATTTGCAAAGTACACACAGATCTGAATGTGGCGGATCCATTGACTAAACCTCTCCCGAGGGCAAAACATGACCAGCACCAAACTGCCATGGGTGTTCGGTATATTACCATGTAATCTAGATTAGATGACTCTAGTGCAAGTGGGAGACTGTTGGAGATATGCCCTAGAGGCAATAATAAATGTAGTTATTATTATATCTTTGTGTTTATGATAAATGTTTACATTCATGCTATAATAGTATTAACAAGGAAACATTGATACTTGTGTGATTTGTAAACTTAATTTGCAGTCCCTAGTATAGCCTCTATACATCACTAGCTTGTTGGTTGATAAATGATTGTGGTTTCCCTATCATGAACATTGAGATGTTATCAACAACAAGATCATATCGTTAGGAGAATGATATGATGGACATACTCCTATAGATAAGCGTAGCATAAAGATCAAGTCATTTCAATAGTTCAATTGCTATATGCTTTCTGATACATAGTAACCTGATTCCTTCGACCATGAGATCATGCATATCACCTTTACCGGATGAATGCTTTGATGACATCAAACACCACACCGTAACTGGGTGGCTATAAAGCTGGCATTGAGTGTTCGGAAAGTATTGGTTGAGACACATGGATCAAGAGTGGGATTTGTCCATCCATATGACGGATAGATATACTCTGGTCCCTCTTGGTGGAATGTCATCCAATTAGCTTGCAAGCATGTGACTGGCTCACAAGGGATCACATATCACGGGAACGAGAAAAGAGTACTTATCGGTAATGAGGTTGAACTAGGTATGCAGAGATACCGACGATCATAACCTCGGATAAGTAAACTATCGTGAGACAAAGGGAAATTGGTATCGTATGTAAGTGGTTCATTCGATCGCAAAGTAATCGTAGAAATATGTGGGAGCCATATGAATTTCCAGATTCCTCTATTGGTTATTGTTCAGAGAAGTGTCTCGATCATGTCCGCATAATTCACGAACCGGAGCTTCAAAATCGTTTTGAAGAGTATCCCGGGCCCTTCGAGATTCTCGAGGAGCTGAAAACCATGTTTCAAACTCAGGCCCGTTCTGAGAGATATGAGATCTCTGAGAAGTTCTTTAACTGCAAGATGGAGGAAGGGAGTTCCGTTAGTGAGCACGCCATAAAGATGTCGGGCTACACTCAACGCCTTGAGAAACTGGAATGCACGATTACAGAGGAGCTCAAGATTGACAGGGTTCTGCAATCACTCCCTCCCAGCTACAAAAGTTTTGTAGTGACTCATAATCAGATTGGCTCCACTGATACGATCACCGAGCTCTTCGCAAAGCTAAAGGCTGCGGAAGTGGACATCAAGAAGGATAATCATGTGCTGATGGTCAACAAGCCCTCCTTTAAGAAAGGTAAGGGAGCAAAGAAGCCGTTCAAGAAGGGCGGCGGCAAGCGCAATGCTCCTGCTGAGAAGAAGCTCAAGTCTGGTCCTAAGCCGGACACTGAGTGCTTCTATTGCAAGGACAAGGGTCACTGGAAGCGCAACTGTCCGAAGTACTTAGCGGACAAGAAGGCTGGCACCATCAAAGGTATATTTGATATACATGTTATTGATGTTTTCCTTACTAGCCCTCGTTGTAGTGCCTGGGTATTTGATACCGGTTCAGTTGCTAATATTTGTAACTCGAAACAGGAGCTACGGAATAGACGGCGGCTTGCGAGGGATGAGGTGACGATGCGCGTTGGCAACGGATCAAGAGTTGATGTGATGGCTGTCGGCACGCTCTCCTAAGTTTTACCTTCGGGATTAGTTTTAAACCTTAATAAATGTTATTATGTGCCTGCGTTGAGCATGAACATTATTTCTAGATCGTGTTTATTGCAAGACGGTTATTCATTTAAATCGGAGAATAATGGTTGTTCTATTTATATGAGTAACATCTTTTATGGTCATGCACCTCTTATGAATGGTTTATTTCTTCTAAATCTCGAAAGGGATGAATCCATAACATTGAGGCTAAGAGATGCAAAGTAGATAGTGATAATACTACTTATTTGTGGCACTGTCGTCTAGGTCATATTGGTGTAAAGCGCATGAAGAAACTCCATTCTGATGGACTTTTGGAGTCTCTTGATTTTGAATCATTTGACACATGCGAACCATGCCTCATGGTCAAGATGATCAAAACCCCGTTCTCCGGTATGATGGAGCGAGCAACGGACTTGTTGGAAATCATACATACCGATGTATGCGGACCGATGAGTGTTTCGACGCGCAGTGGATATCGCTATTTCCTCACTTTTACCGATGACTTAAGTAGATATGGGTATATCTATTTAATGAAACATAAATCTGAAACATTTGAAAAGTTCAAGGAATTTCAGAATGAAGTGGAGAACCATCGTAACAGAAAGATTAAGTTTCTACGATCCGATCGTGGAGGTGAATATTTGAGTTATGATTTTCTCACGCATCTTAAAGCAAGTGGAATCGTTTCACAACTCACGCCACCCGGAACACCACAGCGCAATGGTGTGTCTGAACGCCGGAATCGAACCCTATTAGATATGGTCCGATCAATGATGTCTCTTACTGATTTGCCGTTATCATTTTGGGGTTATGCATTAGAAACCGCTGCATTCACTTTAAATAGGGCTCCATCTAAATCCGTTGAGACGACACCGTATGAACTGTGGTTTGGTGCTAAACCTAAGTTGTCGTTTCTTAAAGTTTGGGGATGCGAAGCTTACGTCAAGAAGTTGATGCCGGACAAGCTCGAACCCAAAGCGGAGAAATACGTCTTCATAGGATACCCTAAGGAAACTATTGGGTATACCTTCTATCACAGAACCGAAGGCAAAGTGTTTGTCGCAAAGAACGGTTCCTTTCTTGAGAAGGAGTTTCTCTCGAAAGAAGTGAGTGGGAGGAAAGTAGAGCTTGAAGAGGTTATCGAACCTTCTCTTGAATTGGAGAGTAGCGCAGCACCTGAAATTGTTCCAGTGCCGCCTGCACCAACAATAGAGGAAGCTAATGACAAGGATCATGAAGCTTCGGACGATGCTGCTACTGAACATCGTAGGCCGACAAGGTCGCGTGCCCCTCCTGAGTGGTACGGCAACCCTATCTTGACTGTCTTGTTGGTAGAAGACAGTGAACCTACGAACTATGAGGAAGCGATGATGAGCCCAGACTCTGAGAAATGGATGGAAGCCATGAAATCCGAATTGGGATCCATGAGCGAAAACCAAGTATGGACTTTGGTGGATCCTCCTAGCGACCGAAAGGCCGTTGAGTGCGAATGGATATTCAAGAAGAAAACGGACGCAGATGGTAATGTTACCGTCTATAAAGCACGGCTTGTCGCAAAAGGTTTTCGACAAGTTCAAGGTGTTGACTACGATGAGACTTTCTCTCCCGTAGCGATGTTTAAGTCCATTCGGATTTTATTAGCAATTGCCGCGTTTCATGATTATGAAATATGGCAGATGGATGTCAAGACTGCTTTCCTCAATGGGAACATTGATGAAGAGTTGTATATGATGCAACCCGAAGGTTTTGTCGATCCTAAGGATGCTAGTAAAGTATGCAAACTTCAGCGTTCCATTTATGGACTGAAGCAAGCATCTCGGAGTTGGAACCTTCGTTTTTATCAAGTGATCAAGAGCTTTGGATTTGTTCCAAATTGCTACGAAGCTTGTATCTACAATAAAGTGAGTGGGAGCTCGGTGACGTTTCTGGTACTGTATGTGGATGACATATTGATTATCGGAAATGACATCAACATGCTTAACGATGTGAAGAGTTATTTGAACAAGTGTTTTTCAATGAAAGACCTAGGTGAAGCTGCTTATATATTGGGCATCAAAATCTATAGAGATAGACAAAGACGCCTGATAGCTTTAAGCCAGAGTACATACCTAGACAAAGTTCTGAAAAGGTTTAGAATGGATAAGGCAAAGAAAGGTTCAGTGCCTATGTTGTCAGGTAAGATATTGAGCAAGGCTCAGTGTCCAGCTACGGTAAATGATAGGGAAGCTATGAGCAAAGTGCCTTATGCCTCGGCCATAGGTTCCATCATGTATGCCATGCTGTGTACTAGACCGGATGTGTCCAATGCTCTTAGTTTGACGAGCAGATATCAAAGTGATCCAGGAGTGGAACACTGGACAGCCGTGAAGAACATCCTAAAGTACCTAAATAGAACTAAAGAAATGTTCTTAGTCTATGGGGGTGATGAACAGCTTGTCGTAAAAGGTTACGTTGATGCTAGTTTCGACACCAACAAGGATGATTCCAAATCTCAGACAGGATACGTTTATATTTTGAATGGAGGAGCTGTGAGCTGGAGAAGCTGCAAGCAAAGCGTGATCGCGGGATCTACAGTGGAAGCGGAATACATGGCCGCTGCAGAAGCGTCAATTGAAGGAGTTTGGATCAGAAACTTCATCACTGAGCTTGGCGTGGTTCCAAGTGCATTGGACCCACTGGAGATATTGTGTGACAACACTGGCGCCATAGCACTCGCTAAGGAACCAAGATATCATCCAAATACCAAGCATATCAACCGCAAGTTTCATATAATCCGAGATTATATAGCAGATGGAGATCTGAAGATTAGCAAAGTACATATGGATCTGAATGTCGCAGATCCATTGACTAACCTCTTCCACGTGTAAAACATGATCAACACCTCAGTGCCATGGGTGTGAGATTGTTGCCAGATGTAAACTAGATTATTGACTCTAGTGCAAGTGGGAGACTGTTGGAATTATGCCCTAGAGGCAATAATAAAGATGTTATTATTATAATTCTTGTTCATGATAAAGTTTATATTCCATGCTAGAATTGTATTAAGAGGAAACTTTAATACTTGTGTGGTTTGTGAACAACACCGTGTCCCTAGTACGCCTCTATGGACTAGCTCATTGATCAATGATGGTTAAGGTTTCCTAACCATAGACATGAGTTGTCAATTGATAATGAGATCATATCATTGGAGAATGATATGATGGACAGACCCAAACTAAGCGAAGCAATTAGATCGTATCATCGTGTTCATCTTTGCGAATCTTTTCCTATGTCAAATATTGTATTCCTTAGACCATGAGATAATACAACTCCCTGGTATCGGAAGAAAGCTTTGAGGTCATCAAACGTCATCCTATGAGAGGGTGATCATAAAGGTGTCTCTCAGGTGATCAGAAAGTATCTGTTGGGTTGTATGTATCGAGATGGAATTTGTCCCTCCCAAGTCGGAGAGATATACTTAGGGCCCACTCGGTAATCGATATCAACACCGCTTTCAAGCATGTGGTTAAGGAGTTAATCACAAAGTGATATCGTATTACGGAACGAGTAAAGTACTTGCTGTGAACGAGATTGAACTAGGTATGACGGTACCGACGATCGAATCTCGGGCAAGTAAAATATCGCGAGACGAAGGGAATATATATATGGGATTGTTTGAATCCTGACATCGTGGTTCATCCGATATGATCATCGATGAATGTGTGGGAGTCAATATGGGTGCCCAGACCCCGCTGTTGATTATTGATAGATGATCATGTCCGCATATTCTCGAACCCACAGGGTCACACACTTAACGTGTCTCGACGCTAGGATAGATTGGATAATTGGTTTATGAATTTTTGTTCGGAGTCTCGGATGGGATCCGGGATATCACGAGAGGTTCCGAAATGGTCCGGAGAATAAGATTCATATAAGGCAATGCAGTTTTTGGAGTTCGGAATTGTTCCGGGTTAATAGGTATTGTACCGGAAGCTTCTAGAACCTTCCGGAAGGGGACCAACGTGGCCCCACCTTCCGGGAGATGGCATGGGCCTATGAGGGAGTGTCTTGGCCGCATTGGGCCAGGGGCACAAGGCCCCATAGGGCCCAGCCGATCCTAGAGAGTTTAAATCGTTTAAACTAGAGATAGGGTTTCTAGAAGAGGGGAAAGTCCATGCCCCCCACTCCTTATCCTTTGGGCTTGGGGGAGGGGCTAGGGCTGCGCTCCCCCCCCTCTATATAAAGAGGGGTGGGGACGCACCAACCCCATACACCTCTCCTCCAAACCCTAGCCGCCTTGCTAGCTTTCCTCTCTCCCTCCCGACTGTTTGTAGGCGAAGCCCTGCTGCAGAAATTCTCCACCATATACACCACGCCGTCGTGTTGTAGATCCAATCTATCTCTCCACCATACTTGCTGGTCCGAGGAAGGAGGAGACGTCGAGGTGCTACACGTGTGCATCTCACGGAGGCACTGCCACTTGTGGTGCTAGATCGGATCGTATCGCGAGGAGGAGAAGCGAGTACGACTACATCACCCACGTTCCGACGAACGTTCCGTTGTGCGAATCTTCAAGGGTATGAAGATCTAATCCAATCTCTCTCGTTGATTGCATCTCCTAGATTAGATCTTGGCTTTCCCTCTGTTCGCATCCGTAGAAAATTTTGATTTACTATGACGCGAATCCCTTCAGTTCGGAGTCTCGGATGGGATCCGGGATATCACGAGGAGATCCGGAATGGTCCGGAGAATAAGATTCATATAAGGAAAGTCCCGTTTCGGAGTTGGGGAATGATTCCGGTGTTTTCATCGGGAATGTTCTAGAAGGTTCCGGAATGTCCGGCACTCCGGAGGGGAAGGGGTACATGAATGTGTCATTGCAAGTTGGAATGATTGCATCATGTACTAAGTGTCTTCGCTGTCCAAAATAAAGGGTTTATTCAAATCCTAAATTGAAAAGTCAAACGGCTAGTTTGAAAGTCAAACGGCAAGTTTTGGAAAGAGGAAAAGAGGAGGAAGTGGGAAACCGAGTTGGGGAGGGAATCCCTCATCCAACCGGCGGCGGCCCCTCCAAGCCGAGTTGGGGAGGGACTCCCCTCCCTCCCCTTGGCCGCCGGCCCCTCCACCTATATAAGGAGGGGCAGGGCTCCCTCCTAGCACACACAAGTACCTCTCCTCAAACCCTAGCTTGGCGCCTACCACCATAGCCGCCGCCGCCCCTCTAGGGTTTTTCCCTAGCCGCCGACTTGGGGGTCCCCGGAACCCTAGCCTCCGGCTCTAGCCTCTCCTCCTTGGTGTGTCTAAACCCTAGATCGCCGAGGAGCTCTCTCATACTCCACCATACTCGCTCCGGCTTAAGGCGAAGCCCTGCGAGATCTCCCCTCTACTTCCGGTACCACGCCGTTGTGCTGCCGGAATCGCGAGGAGAGTGCTACAACCTCCGCTGCCTGTTGGAACAAGGGAGAGGAAGGTCTTCGTCGAGTACCGAACGTGTGACCGACTGCGGGAGCGCTGCTGGAACACAGCGCCGGAAGGATCGTCTACGCGATCTTGAGATCGGGAAGAGTACGACTACATCACCCACGAGAATCCGCTCTCGTTAAACACTTTGGAATCTTCGAGGGTAAGTTATTCCATCGACTCGTTGCTACAATCTAGTAGATAGATCTTGGCTTGTTTATTTGTATGCGGTAGAAATTTTTTGTTTTCCATGCTACGAAACCCTACATGGAGCTCTACAAGTTATCTTCCGATCATCGCCCGACCGTAGACTCAAACGATGTGCCTCCCTCGAGAATCGTCGTACCTCTTGGTTGGATCAACACAGTAGGTGATGCCTCTGGATATGCGCATAGTTATGGGACAGTTCTTGTTGTGAGATTTGGAAGGCACGCGTTATATGTTGCCTGAAGGGTTGAGCATGCGTTTGGGTACAGTAGTGCACCCCTGCAGGGTAAATCTTTTCGAGAAGCCGTGTGTCCACGGTTATGGACGCCTCAGGAGTACAGTGTCATGATCATAGACAACGCCATTAATGTTTTTCCTCTAATAAAATGACTAGTAATTAGCCATATCAACTAAACACCTGCTTAACTAAAATTGCCACCGTGTGTGTTCCGCAAGGGGACTTCCTCGACTGGTCTTCGAGGGGGAAATCTTCGGATGGGTTATGTTTGGTCTTATATTATAGTTATCGTTTAGCGCTCTCATCTCGCTCTAATAGCCAAAGTTGTAGCGTGTCTCTATAAGTTAGATAGTGCAAGCTTTGCTGCCGCTGAGCCCACCATACCTATGTAGGCGAGGACCGCCGAATTCTAGTCTCGCCGTGTACTGGCCTCAGTACTGACCGCTCTCTCTTTGTTTTCCTTTGCCCTTTGTCGGCATCCTTTTGGCTTGACAGGTATGTGATTGACGACGTTAGCAAGGTTACCCTTCCGTCTTGGCCTGGGCAGGGTTGGACACCGCTTGGTTATTCTTCAGTACTCTTAGTCCCATTTGGATCTTGTCCGTACTCGGATACTATCTTGCTTTCTTCTTGAGTTGTATCTTCGTATTGTACCTTTTGTATTGTTGACTCGTTGAGTCGTTGTTGTATATATAAGTTCTCGTGGACTCTGTTGTAAACTATTGTGATGTAACTACTTGTATTCAAATCCCACCCACACGAAAGTGTCTGGTGGGCGTCTTTGAATCACTTCTATGCGGATTTTGGCGGGATATGCTGAGATCTGCATAGACCCGATTCGGGGGCGTTACATAGAATCTCATAGGATCATGAATGTCTAGTATTGCATTGTTATGTCTTGCTCGGTCCTGTCAATTGCCCTGATGTAATTTATTTACCCAGCATGCCATGTTTGTTTATCTTAAGGAGAATACCTCTAGTGAACTATGGACCCAGTCCAATCTTTACCATTGATACATCTTCCACTGTTACTGTTTACTTGTTTCAAACCACTATTACCTTACACACCATACAATTAATCCTTTGTTACAGCAACTGGTGAGATTGACAACCTCACTGTTCGTTGGGGCTAAGTCTTGAGTTTGTGTTGTGCAGGTCTCCAAGTTGCTAGCAACACCTTTGATTCGTTTCCTTCCACCTACTGGTTCGATAACCTCGGTTTCTTACTGAGGGAAAACTTGTTGTTGTGCTCATCACACCTTGCTCTTGGGGTCTCCCAACGAGGCGTCAATAACACGCCAACAAGCTTTTTCTGGCGTCATTGCCGGGGACGCTAAGGACGCCTTCACAAGGGGAGTCCTTCACAACCTTTCTCTTTACTTTGTTTTTGTTTTGCTTGGTTTTGTTTCCCTTTTTTTATCAAAATATATAAAAAAATTAGTTTGGTTTGCTTTCTCTTATAAAAAACACAAAAAAATTAGTTCCTACTCTAGTTGCTACCATGTCTGGTTTTGGTCCAATCCCCGTGTCACCTATGGAAAGGGTCGTTACTTTTAAGCAAGGAAGTGAAGAGAGTTTTAAAGAAGCTTGGTCTAGAATCTCTGCTTTACAAAGGGAAACTAAGCCTAAGATGAGTCTTAGCTTGGTTATTAATAGTTTCTACAATGGTATTGCTCTTTATTATAGATATGCTTTGGATGTTGTAGCTGAGAAAGATATTTTTCGATGTACTGAGGATGAAGATTTGGATGTCATAAAGAAGTTGATTATAATTTATAATATGCCTAGCAAGTCTGGTTCTTCTTTTATAAACATTTATGCTAGGTTGAACACTCTTGAGACCAGTACAGTTGCTTTGAACAATTCCTATAACGTGCTTAGAGAGCACCATGGTTATGTTCCAATAAATTCTGAGCCTTCAAAATGGTTTCCTACAATAAAAGTCTCTATAAATAGTGAAACTTTTGATGCTCGTTGTGATATTATGTCTGAATTTTGCCTCATGCCTAAAGATATCTATGAGTCTTTGAGTATTTGGGGACTTTCTAAAGGAGGATAAGAAATATCTCTTATCAATAATGCAACTTTATTACCCATTGGAATAGCTGAAGGTGTGTTTACAAAAATCTCAGGGAAAAATGGTGTCTACTAATTATATTGTTATTGAATGTGTAGGAAAAGGACAAATTACACTTGGAAGATCCCTACTGAAACACATTGGAGCAATAATAGATGTGGGAAAAGGCATTATGCATTTTTCTTCTCCAATAAGCAATCACATATTACCTAAAGAGAATAAGAAAGGTAAGAAAGGTAGGAGCAAGAGAGTTGGTGTTAATGCTTCTTCATTTGAAAATACTTGATTCTTGCTTCTTGTGCCTAACTTAAAGGCATTAAAGAAAAGTACTTGTTGGGAGATAACCCAAGAGTTTTCTTGAGTCTTTGAAGTTATTACTTCAGTAATGACCTCTCCTTATCCTTTTTGTTTGCTTTTTGTGCCAAGAATAACCTATAATGAGAGGGAAGTAAGATTTGGGGAGTTGCTGTCCCGAAACAGATTTTTGTGCTTCACTATAAAAATTTATGAGGAATCTCTGTAAGTCGGATTGAGCTGATATTTTGTGAATAAATCCCCCAGTATGTTAGATAACTTTCATTAGCTCAACACTTTTTTTATTTGAGCAACAAAAGGTCTTCGAAAAAATCGGTTTCTACCTGCTGGTCTATTTTGTCAGATTTCTGCCATTATTTGCATTTGCTTCTTATTGATTCCTTTTTCGGTTCTTTTTGGGAAATTGAGCCTTTTGAGGGAATTGCTACAGTAGCTTGTGTTTTTAGTGAAATATTTTCTATTCTAAAGCTAAACCCAATTGTCTATTATCTTTTGAATACATTAATGTTGCTAATGAAGATTGTGTTAAGTTTTGTATGAAGGAAAAATTTCAGGTGTAGAGAAAGAATGATGTAATGATATGAAGAATGGACAAAAGCTCAAGCTTGGGGATACCACCCCGTGTCACCCCAAAAATTATTCAAGAGGTACAAGCATCAGAGCTTGGGGATGCCCAAGGCATCTCCTTCTTCATCAATAAAAAGCTCAGGTCTTTCTAGACACTTCATTTTTATTGTTTCATGCACAAGTTGTGTTATTCTTGGAGCGTCTTAGTTTTGTTTAGTTTGCTTGAATAAAGTAGTTTGGACCCCTGTTCTGGCTTTGTCGTTTCAAATAAGTTGATTGGTGTTGGAGAGGAGTAGAAAGTTCTTGCTTGAGTAGTACAAGAGGAGTTTGCTTTGACTATGACTTAGACTTTATCATGTCATGCTAGGTGTTGTTTTGACCTTATGCTTAGTGATTATTGCTGTAGCATGACTTGTTCCAAACAATTGGGATTGCTTAGTGTGCCTTGAAGGAATCATGCATTGTTTTAGCATATAAAAGCATAGTATTGTGGTATTCTCCTTTGATGATTTGTTTGGGTTGACTTGGCACATGCTCACACTATGTTATGACTATGAACAAGTCATCATATCCTCTATGATCATTTAGTCCTTAACTTGTAGTACCACTTTATGCTTTGATTAGTAATGTTTTGTCGCTCTGTATGATTATGGCTATTATTGCTCTCTTAGTTGGTCGCTCCCAGTATTTTGCTAGCCTCCACTTGTATGTATAAGCTCTAGTCATGCATCCAACTCCCAAGAAATAAAGTTATTCCAAAGTGTCCACTATAAATTCCTATTCATGGTGTGTTACACCATTCCAAGTATATTCTTGTTTTAATCTATCTTCCAATTAAAAAGTATTTTGTTATGTGAAAACTTAGTGATTAAAGCTCTCACAAACTTGATGGCACACTTTATCTTTATTGCCCCTAATTCTATAAAAAGCTTAAGCGTGGTGAGTTTCCGGCGTTTTGGAGGCCTTTGCCGATCCCTTGGCCCGTCCCATGAGTCTGCATGTGGGTCCACGATAGCGTGGGTGAACGGCGGTTTATTTTCACCGGTTCTAAAGAAAAGAAACTTACGAGAGACTTCTTATGGCCAAGAAGTGGTCGTCTCCCCCGTCCTCTACCTTTCCTCCCTACACGGCTATGCCGCCGATACCAGATCTCCCATCGTGTACCCATCCTCCTTCCCCCGTGCACCTCCCCGGCCTCCTACCCGTACCACGCCACCACCAGGCTCCGCATCACGCACGGCCACCGCCTGCCTCCCTTGCTGCCATACAACTCTCCTCCTGGTTGTGCTCTCCCTGAAAGATTCAGAGGTTGATGCATCGAAAACGGCCAGGGCCCTATCTACGGAGTCGAAGAGGGCATCGAACTCCTTGTCGAGCGGGGCGAAGTGGGAGAACCAAAGCGCCCAGGATTCGTGGCAGGCATCCAAAGTTGTTGCTGTGATTCGAGGTTGGTGAGTAGGCGCATGGCCTAGCCGTTGGCGGTGGAGTCGTCGGTGGTCGCCGTTGAGGAGTAGTTTCCAGATGCTAAGGTAGGATATTGCGACCCTGTAGTATGAAACAATCCATATACATTGAATGATGGTTAGGTTGAACCTTAGCACGTGCTCTGAGATGAGGGCTATAGGCTGCAGTCCAGATGTTGTGACTTATACTGTCTTGATTGGTGAAGATTATAATAAAGATTTTAATCTTAATTGATTGAGCAAGTCTGGCTTGGTTCGTTCCGGCAAGAACGTCCTTGAGATCTTCTAGGGCTTAGTGTGTTGATGGAAATAGAAGAACTAAAGCTTTGATTGGAAGGCAGATACCTCTGCCATCTGAAGTGCATTTAGGTGCTACCAATCGATTCTTTATTGCATAGAGAATTATAAGCCCCTCGAGTAAGTCCAGTTGATTTCTAATGGGGATTGAGAAATTATATGATGCAATTTGTTTTTTCATTGTAGTTCAATCTATAGGGGCAGGACATCATCCACAAAGGAGGAACGGGCGGTGACATCGGCTTATGGAGCTACTGTGTGGCATCCCGCAAAAACCACTACTAGAAAATCGTGTTGTTTTTGTGCATTGCATCTCCCTCATCTTGCATTGTTTGTCTGAACTATTTCGAAAAACCTAGTTTTGCTTTGTACAAATGTCCCTCTTTATTTCAAAGGCAAAACCCCGATCGTATCGGATATTTTATTTTCCTAAAAACTAATTGCAAAGTGGCCTTGTTTTAAAATAAACAAAACCAAACAAACACATATTTATAAAACCTAAACTCTAAATCCTGTATCTACCTAGTCCTAATCTACCCACCACTCACAGCTCGCCACCTCACCCTCTCCCCCAATTCCTACCCACCCCGCCACCTCATCAATCCTAGACTTTTCCCCCCCTCTCTCTCTTTCTCACCCAGCCCCCTCCTACCCCTCTCCCTTACAGGCTGGCCCCACCCCGCAGTCCTCCCTCTCTTTCCCCTGGTCTACTCTCTCCTCCCCCTGGCCCACGCGTCAGCCACACCCCCACCCTCTTGGACCCGGTCCACCCCACCTGCCGCTGTCCCCTGGGCCCCACCGCGCCCCACCTCTCCCCTGGGTCCCACCCCACCACACGCGCCTCCCACGCGGCTCTCTCTCCCCACCTTCTCCCTTCCTCCTCTCGCCAGACCCCCCCTTTCCCGTGACCGATGCGGCCCCTCCGTTCCCCCCCGCCTCCGCGTTTCCTCGCCGGAGTCCCCTCTGCGGCCGCCGTCCGCCGCCCACGGCCGCTTCCTCCTCGACCTCTCCCCTCCTCCGCTTGCCGGCCCCGCCCGCCTCGGCACCGGCGCCGCCCCTCCTCCTTGCTTCGGCCTCCACCCGGACCGCACCCTCTCCACCGCCGGCGACCGCTTCCCCGCCGCCCTTTGCTCCTCCTCCTCCGGCCGCGCCGCCGCCTGGCCTCAAGCCGCCGCCGGCCGCGACGCTCGCCACCGGCCCGGCCTCTGCCTCCCGCGCGCGGACGACCCCGGCCGTGCCCTCCGCTCACCTCCAAGCCCGTCGCCGCCCTCTGGCCGGAGTCCGCCGCCCCAACCTTCCCCTTCACCCCGCGGCCGCCGCCCCGCCGCTCCGCGCCCCTTCCTCTGGCCGCGCCAACGCCGCCTCGCCGGCCACGGCCCGTCCGCGCCGCCTCCGCCACCCGCGGGACTCCGCCGAGCCCCCTCCTCCGCGCGGTGCTGCCCCGCCGTCGCCCGCCGCGAGCTCGTCGTCGCCACCCTCCCCTCCAGCGAGCTCGACTCCGCGCGCCCGCCGGCCTCCTCCGGCCTCCTCCGCGCCTCCACCGCCGCCCGCGTCCTCCACCATCTGCCTCCACCCGCCCGCCGCCCAGGAGCCCGCCGGCCCGCCTCTGCGTGCTGCCGGTCCTGCTCGCAATCGGCCCGCGCGTCCCCACCTATGGGCCACGTGTGTATTTTATGTGTTTGTGCGATGTACCCCAAAACGCCCGAGTCCAATACAAGATCGGCATCGGCAAACCAAGAGGGAACCCCAAGATCTTCGGGAGAAACTTCGACTTCTACCCAAGTTCGCCGACCACCCGAGGAAACCACACCGAGAAACCACGGTACCCGGAGATCGACACCGGACCAAGGTCTCCTTCCCGGAACGCCAACATCCACCGGCGCCAAACCTAAGACCGACATCGTCATCCGAGAACTCTGACAAGGACGCCAAGGTCGCCCACCCGGAACGCCAAGCACTTCGCCGCGGGATGCCAAGTACTTCGTCCCGAACGCCATGACCGTCGACATGACCCGAAGACCACAGATGCGACAAGACCTACCTCCGTTATCCGAGAACGTTTCCGTCGAACCCTGAACCCCGAACCCCCCCGGAACCCCAAGTTCGTCGAGTCCCCCTAATGTGTGAACCCCTTCCCGAAACCCTATTTTATAATATAATAAACTTGTCGCATATTAAATTGTCATTCTCGCATGCATATCATTGGTTTGGGGGCCTTATGCCGATTCACCTCATAATTAAATATGGGGCCCATATGCGGGCAAATCTAGTCTTATATTGGCCCCATTTAAATTGGTGTAGCGAACCGATGCCATGTTTCGCCCTGTTAAAACAACATTTAAATTGCGGGGTATCTAAACAACATAAGTCACCTAATTAATGTCGGGACCCCGGTTCCGCTTAATATGGCCTAATTGCATCGCATCTTGCCATGTCATACATCATACATGCATCATGCCCGATCTTCTGCCGTAGTGTTAAATAGTGCATCCGGTGTTTATTCTAGTGTTTTGCTTCTTCGCGGATAAGGCCGTTGAGTTGATGTGAGCTTCGCCCCGATCTTCGGTTGAACCTTCGGCAATGTCTCCAGGCGAGCATCTCCCCCTTTCTACCTATCTTACTTTATAGTATTTACTCCCTCCTGTTGATCTATTGCTATCTGTGTTGCGTTGCTCTAGTTTTCGTACCCGTGATATTCCTTGCAGCCTTATATTGCCCTGGACACCTCCTATTACCTGTTGTTTGGTAGCTAGTTGGACCGCGCGTCGTAGTCGCTTGCTCAAGTGTCGTTGCGTGTCGTCAAGTACCACAGTTGTTGGAGTATGGCCGCATGTTTGATGTTGGAGATGATCATGGCTTTACTTTTCGTTCACTTTAAATACTGCTTAACAACTAAAATTGAAGTAAGTAAGCAGAGGCACAGGTGGGCAATAGATGTTATTTGGTTGTTAACCGTCCACTTGTGTCCCGTAGGACCCCGAGTACTTGATACCTGTTCCTTGATTTATCGCGCTATCCACATCCGGGAGGATTATGGGACCCCCCTGAGCCAGAGCTTGATTCATTCTTATTTCTTGGGGCCACAGACTAGTTTGAGGTTTTATTTATTATCCTGTACTTATGCCATGCTACTGCTTTATTTACGATTGTGCGAGGAGCACACTGTACTGTTTAGGATCGTGGCACGATTCCGCGGTATCGACAAGCCCAGTTTTGGGTTCCCAGTCGTTTACAGCCGTCCCCACAACCTTGAGTCCGTCTCGGAGCCGGCCGGCTTCGTTGCGGGTCTACTTTAAGGGGTGGCCCCCTGAAATATTTCTGAATCCTGTGATTGCTTTGTCGTGAAGGCCTCGTTGGGTTTTGATTTGGTTTTTCCGAGGTTGATCGAGTGTGTGTTGCTATTGGTGCACCCCTGCCGGGTAAAACTTTCTGAATGCCGTGTCCGCGGTTATGGACGACTTGGAGCACAGTATCTCGACCATAGACAACTATAACTAAAGTAGTGCCATGAATTTGACTTTATAATGACTAGTAATCAGCTTCACTATAATGGAATGGTTAAATAAAACTGCCAACAATTGCTTGTTTGGGTGTCGCTTGCGACCATTGTACCTGACTAGTAAATATTGCAACTACAACCTAATGGCTAAATAAAAGTACCAACAACTGCTGGGTTTTTGGGTTATCTCATGCTATTTGTATCTGATTAATAAGTGTTGCAACTATAACGGAATGGTTAACTAAAAGTGCCACTGCTTATTTTTATCAGGATGACTATCTATACCTGACTAGTAATTGCTCCAACGATAACTGAATAAATAAAACTGCCAACCGTGTGAGTTCCTCGGTTGACTTCCTCGTTTGGTCTCGAGGGGGAAATACCAGAATAGGTTTGTTTGGTGGTAGTATCAGGTTGGATCCGGATAGGTTTTTCTTACCCCTCTCTTATATCCGCTAGTTGTATCGGGTCTCTATAGGTTGTTTAGTGCATGCTGCCGCTGCCGCTTCAGTCCACCATACCTATGTAGGCGAGGACCGCCGAATTCTAGTCTCGCCGTGTACTGGCCTCAGTACTGACGCTCCTCTTTTTCCTCTGCCCTTTGTCGGCACCCCTTTTGTTTAAGCAGGTTTCGAGATCGACGTCGTTAGCAGGGTTACCCTTCCGGCTTGGCCTGGGCAGGGTTATGGACGCCATTGGTTATTCTTCAGGGCTCTTAGCCCCATTTGCATCTTGTCCGTAGTCGGACACTCTATCGTTTTCAAGGTGATTTGGATCTTTGTATATTATATCTGTATTCTTGACTTATTGGGTCGCTGTTGTATATATATCTGTTCTGTGGGTCCCATCGAGGACTGTTGTGTAATGTTATTACTTCGTTTTCCACCCGCATGAAAGTGCCTGGTGGGCACCTTTGAATCGTTTCTATGCGGGTTTGGTGAAAATCGCTGAAACTTGCATAGGGTCGATTCTGAGGGTGTTACATACTGGCTCGCACCCTTTACTTGAGGGCTTATAAAAATTGTCACATATTTAACCGATTTGGATTTTATGAGTGAATTTATCACTTGTTTGAAGAAGCTTTCTAGGTATACAGACCACGTCTGCAATGCTTCAAGGTGTTCATATTGGCCTGAATCCTTGAACTGATCCAAGTCCAACTGATGTTTGTGACAAAGTCCAGGAAACAATTTGTTGCTGCCGCTGTAGAGCTTATGCCAGATTTTGGATCACCTGGTAGGTCATATTATGACAAAGTAATTTAATCATCTTACTTCACTATTAGAATTATGCTGATTTTTTTAAAATCAATATCCCTACGGATAATTGAACTGCTTTTTATCTGTCCTCGGATCAAACTGGTGAAGGAGATTGCCGAGGATCATGATATCGATTGGGATCTAAAACAGGAGGGCCATCATCATAAAATTTGATGTTCGATTCATCAAGCAAAATTCTTCCAACTGTGGTGTATTGGACGACTGTATTATTTGTTTATGGGGTTAAGCGTGGAGACGAGGCTGCGCTCCGAGGCCTCCTACGGCACGACGCCCGCGCGTGCTGATGCTGCGTGTGGGCCCTTGATGGTTTGCGCCGCTTTCTGTGGGACAGTGTCCTGTGCGCTAGCGTGGCCAACGATGGTCGGTGGGGCTCCCTCTTTCCACGCATCGCACTTGGTTGTTGTCGGCAGATGGTACAAGGGAGTGGTCGAGTGGATGCAACACATGCGTCGTTTAAATAAAAGGTGAGGTGTCTTGCGAGATAAATATTGGGAATTATGCATCTCGCCATCCCAACGGTGCCAATAGAGAAAAAGGAAATCAAAGGTAACGATTCTGCATCCATTTTCCTTAGTTTTCTTTCTGTTTTGCCTCCAATAGTTCATCATTAAGCTTGTGATGTTCTAGGATTTTCTCTCTTGATATTGAATTTTAGAAAATTTCATGAAGGAACATAATTAGAAATATATCACTAATTAGTTAGCATTGGTTCCTGTAATTCAGAAAAAATAAACATGTAAAAGCCCATTGACTTCAGTCAGAATAAAATATCAGAGTATCCTTGGAGAGTGACAAATACAAGTACAAATGCTGAAACTGGCCAACTTCGTTCTTGATAAAAGTTTAGAGTATATCTCTATCAATTGATACTAAGACCACAAGATAGCTGCTTGCAGTTAGCAAAATTATGATATTAATGATTAAGTGGTTAGGTTGTGTTGATTTCAATGGATCGGTGCTTCATATCTTCTAGAATCAGGGTGTCAAGAACCAATTTACTCTTTAATTTGCATTTGTCTGTTTATAATGTTCATATTATGGGATGATTATCAAATAGGCATGCTTCCATTGAACTTGTAAACTTGAACCATTGATACGTCGGAAACGTATATATAATTTTCGATGTTCCATGTTTGTTTAGTATCTATTTTGCTTTGTTTTTCTTTACACTTTGAGGTGTTTTTATATGTTTTCTGGTACTAACCTATTAACAAGATGCCACAGTGCCAGTTGGCTGTTTTATTCTGTTTTTGGTTCCAGAAAGGCAGAAAATCAATATTCTCGGAATTGGACGGGACAAAAGCCAAAGTCGATATTTTACCGTGGGGAACACGAAGCCGGAATACGAGACGGAGGAGATTCACCAGGGGCCACACCCCCTGGCCGTGCTGGTGGGCCACCCCGCGCTTGGGGGGGTGCAGCCGTCCTGGCGACCCCCCCCCCTGCCTCGCCTCTTCGCCTATAAAGACCCCCTGATGCCAAAACCCTAAGTACCCGATCAATATTCCACGAAACCGTCTGTAGCCGCCTCCACCATCGTCCCTAGATCGGGAGGGGGATCTGAAGCTCTTCTCGGCACCCTGCCGGAGGGGAGATCATCCAGGAGGCCTTCTTCTTCATCATGCCAGCCTCCGGTATGAAGCGTGAGTAGTTCCACCTTGGACTACGGGTCCATGTAATAGCTAGATGGTTGTATCTCCTCCTTTGTGCTACCATGTTTAGATCTTGTGAGCTTCGTTCATGATCAAGATCATCTATTTGTAATCATGCATGTTGTGTTTATAGGGATCCGATGGATATTGAGATTACTATGTCAGATTGATTAATGGTTTTGTCTTATTGATTCTATCATGTCTGTGTTGTTTGTGATCTTGCATGCTCTCCATTTCTAGTAGCTATCTTGGTCAAGTAGTTGCTAGTGACTCCAAGAGGGGGTATTTATGCTAGATAGTGGGTTCATGCCTCTATTTAATCTAAGGGAAGTGAAAGATATCTCTAAGGTTGTAGATGTGCTATTACCACTAGAGAGAAAACAACGGTCTCTTGTTCATGGAACAAGTGGATTGATTACCTTACATACTTTACTTAAAGCAGTTATATGTTGAGTTATATGTTGCTTGCAACTTAATACTGGAGGGGGTTCGAATGATAACCTGAAGGTGGATTTCTAGTCATAGATGCAGTTGGATGTCGGTCTATGTATCTTGTTGTATTGTCCAATCGAATCTCATAGGATCTTGATGTCTAGTATTGTATTGTTATGCCTTGCTCAGTCCTGTGAATTGCCCTGCTGTAATTTGTTTACCCAGCATGCCATGTTTGTTTATCTAAGAAGAACACATGTAGTAAACTATGGACCCCGGTCCAATCTTTACCATTGATACATCTTCCACTGTTATTTGTTGCAAACCACCATTACCTTCCATATCATACATTTAATCCTTTGTTATAACAAACCTGTGAGATTGACAACCTCGCTGTTCGTTGGGGCAAAGTCTTGAGTTTGTGTTGTGCAGGTCTCCAAGTTGCTAGCAACACCTTTGAGTCGTTTCCTTTCTCCTACTGGTTCGATAACCTCGGTTTCTTACTGAGGGAAAACTTGCTGCTGTGCTCATCACACCTTGCTCTTAGGGTCTCCTAACGAGACGTCAATAACACGCCAACAGTCTCCACCTTCCTTAGCATGTCCGTCTTTGTTGTCTGCCTCCTCTCTCGCCTCACGGTTGGCCGTGGCCAGGAGCACCTCCCGTTGGGCCGCCGCCACCACCGCAACACGCAAGGTGGCCACGTCCTCCAGCATCTCCGCCAGCATCTCCCGTTTGACCACTGCACGCACCTCCGCCAAGTCCTCCCGTTGGGCGGCGATGTCTTGGACAAGGCCGCGACCTCCGCTAGCACCTCTCGCTTGACCACATCCGCCAGCTTGCCCCATTCGGCGGTGGCCTTGGATAAGACGCTGCCCAAGACCGCGTCCTCCGCCATTTCCTGCGCCTCCTCCATCATGGCTTCAGCGGCGAGCTGGGCGGTCTTCTCGACCTACAGTGATTGATGCGATTCCCACTCATCGCGGTTCTCGATGGCCGCCACCGCCTCTCTTGCCGCCTACTCAGCCTTCAGCCGAAGCCGCTCGGCGGGTTGCCAACCGACGGCCTTCCTGGCCTTGAAGGCCGTGTATAGCTCATGGACGTACTTCTCTAGGATGTAGTGCGTGGCGTCGGCGCTATCGACTTCACCCTCCGCCGCCTTCGCCTCCGCCTCGGCATGCGCCTGCTCGGCCTCCTCCTCCGTGTCCGCCTTGGCCTGCGCCACCAACTCTGCCTCGCTCGGCACCAACTCTCCCATGTCCTTGTTGCCCTCCGAAGATTCACCGACGCCCGGAGGGGAAGGGGGAGAATGGGGTACGCGGCAAGGACGAACTTGCTGAGGTCGGCCCAGGTCACAAGGAGGTTGTCCATGGCGAGGGTGGGAGGGAACGGCGAGGGGTTGGTGCTGGTGCTCCGTCCCGGCAGCCGACTCCTATTTATATTCGCGGGGCTCGACGGGAACAGCGAGCGGGATCGGACGGGAAATGGCGCAGCCTAGGCAGAAAAGGCCGAGGCAGCGGGCGAGAACTGGAGTTCTGATGAGACAATCGTCGAACGCCATTAGCGCTGATACTCCCATCAGCTCGAGTTTGATGGCCCCCGACGGACAAGGAGGCCCGCATATGCGGTAGCCGGTTGCGGCCACATGCCATCGCAACTGGACTAACCTCGGACGCCTGTACTCCACCCTGCAAATGGACCAATTTAAACAAAACTGGTGTGCGAAATGCGGGGGCCGTTGGAATGGCCTTATCCATGAATTCACGTGGCTCGCGAACACGGTCAATAATCAATGGCAGCCAAACGTACATTACAGAGACGGAGAATCGTATACTTCCTCCGTCCGCAAATAAGTGTACTTCTCGCTTTGTTCCAAGCTAAATTTTACTATATTTGACTAACTTTTTAGAACAACGTATCAATATTTATGGCACAATTGATACCATTAGATTTATTTTTAAACCTAGTTTTATAATATGTCAATTTGATGTAATATATGTTTTTTTATATTTTTTTATAAAGTTGATCAAATTTTATTATATTTGACTTAAACAAAAGCTAGACGGTCCGATAGCGTCAAATAAATCTCCGCGTCGCGTTGCCGTCCACCCGCCCCCGAACCACCGCCGAACCAGCCCGGATCCGACCCGGTCACCCACTCGCTTTTGATTTCCGCCGCCCACCCGTCCGTCGTCCCCACGCGCATCACGCCAGCGCGGCGACGAACCCGTGTCCGGTAAGGAATCGGTTGGCGCCAGCAAAGGCCTCTTCCGCCGGCTATAAAAGGCGCCCAGGTGCGCTCCTCTCTTCCCCGCGCTCTGGTCCGGCCCTCTCTCACCGTCTCGGTGGCCAGCGCCTTCCTCTCGTCTGCGGAGCTCTTCCTCGATTCCCCCTCCTGTCCCCTCGATTCGTTTTCGATCGAATCGCGTTGGTCTCGATTGATTTTTGCTCCTCGTCGCCTCTCCGTCCTGTTCTCGCAGGTTCCTTGGCCCGTCTCGTCCGCCCCCGTCGTTGCGACTCGGCCAAGGATCGGATTCGATCGGTATCTCTGGATCAACCCGAGTTCTGGTTCCGCGATCTCTGTCTTCTCTTGATTGGTTCCTGCATATGTCTCTAGTTCCGGTTTGGACCGCCGGTGTTCCCTCGTCGGTTGTGCAGGACTGGATGTAGTTTTCGAAATTGGAGCTCCGCGTGGCGAGGCCCGCAAGGATGGCGATCGACGCAGGTCAGTTTCTCGTGCTCGGTCAGATCGGTTCTATTGGTTCCGTCACCCTGCAATCGGTGATTTCAGATTCCAATTCAAATGGATTCTGGATCGATGTCCCGTGAGCGCTCACCGCCTGAACTCCGCCATCCGTTGACCCGAGGTGGATTCGGTCAACGTCCCGGTCGATTTCTTAATTTTTTCAGCTGATCTCGTTTCTGGGATGTTCCTGCTCCTCCTTAGATGCAGTAACCCGGGATTGGTCGTTCTGGAGGGATGAGTCGAGGATTGGAGGTTTGCTCTGTTATGTCCATGGTCATTTCGATTGGTTATTGTTCAACTATATTTTGGTATATATATGGTCAGATCTCCAGAGGTGAAGCTTTAGTGTTGCATTGGATTGGTCATCGTTGTAGGATCGGACAACTGCTGATATTGCCATGGAAGACAATTAACAATCTCGAACCACTGCCATCGTCTGCCTGATCCCCTGCCTATAACTGTCCACACTCTTGCTTTTCTAAATTTTCTTATAAGCCCCCCTAACCGAAATTTCATAGTAATATCTCTTGCTTGTTGCAGGTTCTAGTTGCCGAATTCATGTCCAACCTGATGCCGAGTGCTATCTGTTTGAAGACACTTCCAAATTTACTTACCTTTTCGATTTGTCACAACTCACATGTATATAAAATTATCTTACAAAAACAATATTTGAACATTCAGATTGATCTGCACTCTGAGTGGCGGAGGGTGACACCAAATGAAGGATGGGCCGGCTCAATGTAGACTGGGCCAATTGATGTTACTGGGCCAATTTATTATTAAATCCTAAAGGAAATTAAGATATCAGGGTGGGCCACGGCCAAGTATGGCCTCCACTACGCGCCACCGTCTCTGAGGATGATCTGGAGCTTCAAACTATCGCCATCCTACAACCGAGAAAACTCTGTGCTCTCTATTCACTTCCTTTTGCTCGTATTTAGAGTCCATCTGTTTGTTTATTTTGGTTAGTTGCCCTCTGTTCATAGCTTTACTATCGTTTGTGCCCGACATGTTGCAGATCCTTCTTATCCTGGACACGTGGCTAGCTTGGTAGTGGCCTGAAATCTGACAGATCGTTTGTTTTTCTATCCATCTCTTTATAGTTTGGTTCGTTATGTCCTCCCGATCCTTGTGATTTGTAGCCTGCTACGCGTTTGGCTGCAGGGTACTGTAGGGAGTTGGACCTACCTCGGTTTTGTAGCTGAAGTCAGGTTAGTGTTCCATGGGCAGTCTGTTCGGTTCATTTGTGTTTGCCTCCAATGTCCATTGATTTCAGGATATGGAACTAGAGATTAGTCATCACATGGGGAAGGAAACCTGAGGAGGTCAGTTTCCTGTGCTCTGCCAGATCAGTTTGTTGGTTGTGTTACCTGATTTCAGTGATTACAGCTATGAATATAATTAGCCGTGCAATGCTCTGGATTACTGTTCCTTGGCATTCTCTTCTGATGGCTGGTCATGTCCCTTGATCTGAGGTTGATTTGAGGCCCTGTGTTGATTATATATTATTGTGACAGCTGATCTCGCTTCTGGTATTTGTTTGTGCTCCATGAGTTGCACAGGAGGGAAATGGTTGTTGATAGATGAATTGGAGGATAGAGGTTTGCTATTTGCTTATTACTGTTCAATGGTTAATTTGATTTATTATTGGTTCAGAATGGTATTGTAGTATGGTCTGATACTCTGAGCTGAAGTTCTGTTGTGGAAGCTGGATTAGATGTTTGATCATTTGTATCAGAAAAACCTTGAATCTGTGTTTGGATAATCAACCCTCCTCAATTTGATATTTTTTCTGTGCAGTTTAATTTTAGTGTGCAATAAGTCTGATTTGGATCATTGGTTGTTGTCCACAATAGAATATTATGTGTGGCTGGGCGGGTTTTCCTGTTTTTCCTTTTTGTGTCTTCAACCATCTTTTCAAACTCATCAACAATTTAACTTTCCAGACAAAAGTATTCTATTCTCTGTTTTTTGCAGATAATCTGGATGAACTATAATTTACAGTTTGATATAGGTATACCTGATTTCTCTTGGCCTAAGCTTGAGCCAGGCTTACCCCTACCCCTCAGGATTTTGGATAATCAACCCCACTTCATTAACCATCTTTTCAAACTCATCAACAATTTAACTTTCCAGACAAAAGTATTCTATTCTCTGTTTTTTGCAGATATGAACTATAATTTACAGTTTGATATAATCAACCTCCCTAGATTATTTTTTCCATCCCCTTAGTTAAAATTTAGTCTCAGTAGTTCTGATTTGGAGTTATTGGTGATTTTCTAGAAATTGCTATTGGCAGATGATCTTGTTTACCCTGGCATGAAGGTTCCTTGTTATGACTAAACTTTAACTTGCTTACTTCTTTTAGAATTATACAATTACAAACACTAGTTTTCTCTGCCTTAATAAACCCTCACTTATTGCAGCTACTGACTCAAAAGTGATAAAATTGCATTTTGGAGCCAATGTTGTCTAGCTGAACCTTACCAACTGAGACAGGCCTATCCTTCTGCCCACTCTTCATCATCATTTGATGCATGCTTTAGCTGTTTTTAATGAAAAGTTTATGGAAATTCCTCTTGCTAGATGCATGTCTTGGATTCCTAGTTGACGAGTTCAAAGCAATCTGTTACTGAGTTTTAATCTGTTTATAGAGCTTCTTATTCTACTATCTTTTCAGTTCATCATAACATAGATAACCTATCTTACATGAGGTAATGATCTAAATTCAGATTGATCTTGAAAGGTGCACGAATATACGGATAGTCTGGAGCATCCTACAACCGATTAAAACTTTCTGATCTCTTACACTCTTCATTTCAATCCTATAACTTACTCTTCTGTCTTTATGTTATGTAGCTTCTTGTCAATCCATATCCTTGATTTCGGTTTTGCTTCTCCCTTGCTATGGTTGCGGATTCTTTTGCCAACGCCATGCTGCTAGTCACTGAAAATCTGTTAAATTGTTGGTTTGCAATCTGTCGTCCATCTTTCTGTTCGATTTGTTTTCTGTCTTTAGATGTGATTTTGGTCTTCTGCATTAGGATTATCCCCTAGGGAAAATATTTACTCTCTGCATGGAGCCAGGTCAGTGTTTAGTGGATGTGGTCTGTTTGGTACATGTTGTGTCTGCCTCAGCGAGTTGGTTACAGGTCCTGGATCTTGTCTGAAACATGAGCTCCTTATGGCGACGGTCAGTTTCCCATGCTCGGTCACATGGGTTCACTGGATCTGTTAGGTCATATTCTTATGGTAAGAGCTCTGTTGTCCGTTGGATTAGAAGACCTTTGTTGATTCTAAGTTGGAACAGCTGATTCTCCCTCGTGGTATGTGTTTGGGCTACTTGAGGTGCAGGAGGGTGATGGTTGTGGAGAGATGAATGGAAGGGTCGAGGTTTGCTTTCTGCTCGTGATTATCATTATTGGTTATGATCTTGGTGCTTTATTTCATTTGGTCGGAACTTGTGAGCTAGTGCTGGATTGGATTGCTGATCATGGGATGAAACCAGAGAAGCTACATATGGGATAGTCGGTCCTTCTGAATTCAATTTCTTTCCCTGTAAAGTTCAGCTTCAGTGTACACCAATTTCAACCCTGATATGGATAGTTCGTTCTCCAGATATTGGACTTGCGCAACTTGGCGGAGGTGCCCTATTTTGCTTCATCATGTTATCGGTGGTTCCTTTTTGTGACTTCAAGGAACTTTCGTGGCCTCATTTGATAATCAACTTCATAGTCATGGTTTTCTCTCCCTTCGTCCGTAATTATGTGCTCTTGCAGATATTGAAATGGAGGACTTCCTATCTTCTAACCAAGAAAGCTAATCTTATCCCCTCAATATAAGTAGCTTCTTTTCCCCGAACAAAAAAGTACAGTTATGTCCTAGGTCCAACCTGATGCTGAGTTATATCTGTTTGGAGTTCTTCTAAACCAACTATCTTTTCAATTCACAATAACTTCTAAAACCTGTAAAATTATCACAGTATCTCATGGACAGGCAATATTTGGACATTCAGATTGATCTGCGGAGGTAGAATGATTCTGAGGCTGCTTTGGAGCTTCAAGATGGCACATCCTACAACAGAAAAAACTCAGTGCTCTCTATTCAAAACTCTTATTTTGTATGAACTTATATTTTGTCACAGTTTCTTGCTTTGATTGGGGGTTTCGCTTCCTCCTTCCCGTGGTTGCAGATTGTGCTTTCAGTTGCTTGGGATGTGTTATATTGTTTGGTTTGCAAACTTTCTCGCTGTGGTTGAATTTGTTATATATGTAAGCTTCATCCCTGTGTTTCTATATCTGAGTGTTTTGTTTGCAGTACATGTTTTGGATTGGTGGAAAAAATGCCCTGTATGGGAAGTCAGGTCTTGGTTTGGTCACCCTGTCAGCTTCAGTGATTTCTAGGCTCTCAATGCAAAAATTGCTTTTATCCCTTTCTCCGGTGGCAAATCCTTGTAATTCAAGGTGTGTCTGGATTCTAGAACCCTGGATTGGTTTGCACTGATACAGTTGATCTTGTTTGTGATATGTGCATATGCTCCTCTAGCTATAACACAGTGGTTTTGGAGATTGGATTGAAGGCTAGAGGTTTTGTTATAGTTCATGCTCTTTCTTCAGATCACATCATAATTTTGTGATGTTAATTTATCGGTTTTGGTGGCAACCCAGATTGGAATTGTTGGTCAGACCTGCATAGTTGAGGATTTGAAGGTATCATGAAGCTTGTCTGAACTATAGAACATAGAACTGGACTGTAGATCAAACCTTGATTTGGATATATTCTTCCTTTGAAGCTCCTTTCTTGACTACGGATTGTATCATGAAGTTCGATTTCATCCCAAAGCGCATTGGTTAATTTTTAGGATATAAATGATAAATGATCATAGGGTACTTGCAGATGTCAATCGGATATGCATTGTGGACGGAATGGTAGGCTCGACAGTTCTTTCACACATCATAACATTTATTCCAGTTGAGAGTTCTTATATCTGACTTTTGAAGTAATAGGGTTATATATTTGATCTGCTCATTGATTTGCACTTTTGCAGTGTTGGAGATTCTTAGTGCAAGGATGCAGAGTTGGAAAGTCTATGCTGGTTTTCTGACTGTCATGTCTGCTTTCCTGACTGTTCTGACTTCTAATCAAAAAATCTTGATGCATTTTGTCACTTGATTTGATCTTCTGCGGCAGCTTACAGTTTCAACTTTCAACTTGCATTCAGTGGCCTCATATCTTCGGTACAGCTTGGAGTCTTTAGTTGCGTGCACATCTGGATCTTCTCATTAGTAATCCTGAAGCTTATTAACTGGTCTCTATTGTGTTCCAACTTTGTTTGGATGGAATCTGTTCTCATCCGTTTTTACGACTCAACACAGGAGATGCGAGAAGTCACTTAGGGCCTCTTTTCCTAGAAGTCTTGGTTACTTTGTTACCATGTTTATTTCTGGAAGTTGGGTTTCATGCCAATATTTGACTGTTTGTATCTTCAGTTTTATTAGTGCAATTAGATGTGTTCTGTTCCTCAAGCAGTAGGTCGCAGATTTATCACCTGATAGGAATGCATGTACATGAGCTCTGAAAGCAATAAAACATTCCTAATGTTATAGACTTGAATTATTTTGGGATCATGTCTGGATGTGCTGGTTATATTGTTATGCATGATCACAATTGGTTTGTCCACTTAACAATTTTCCTGGTCAGTTCAATAGGCCAACTCACATCTAATCAATTTCTGGTATGTGCGGATATTGAACTTCTACAAATTAAGATCCACCTAATCTGCTGTCTCTCTTCACCTGTATATTAAAAAATATTAATTAATTCAAAGATCCCTCTTGAATCTAGTTGGTAATGTTGTTATTGAGAGAAAGGTTAGGAATTACTGCTATGTATATGCTAAAACAAGGCAGAGGCGAAGGTTCTAAATTGGATGCTTGAACAGGCTATAGTTTGCCATGAACTTTTATTGTTACTTCCTCTTCTTGATTAATGTCTTCTCTGCTTAATATGATTTTCGATTTGTTAGTTATTGAATTGATTTTTCAGAAGTGATGTTCTTCTCGTTAGTGTTTCTTCAGTGGGATCTGGACTGCATTTCTCGGTTTCCTGGGGAATTTCCTACTTCCAGTTTGATTGTGGCTTATCTGATGATTCCTACTGACTGCATACTTTTTGTCTCTACAGTTATCTTTTACCAGAATTCAGAAATTGCTCTTCATGCCATTCTGTTTCGTACTTCGTGCCCCTCTTGTCTTCTTTGCTTTAGAGAGTAAACTTGCTGTTTATGCCATTTTGTTCTCATTAACTGCAGTTTCTCTATGCCTAGTGATGAAGATAGCAAACCCTCTTAACTGTTGGTATATTCTTTATTTTCGAAACCAAAGATATGAATTCATGCAACTTATTGTCTGGATGGATCTAGCTATTCAGGTTCTGAAATCTGTAGGTTGATTTGCTTACTTTGGGTATCTAACTCCTACATTAGCAATTTATACTTGTGCCTCCATGTCTTTGTTACTGTATGTGTTATGATCTGTCTGCAAAGTTCCATTGTGTGTCTAAATATTGCCTTTGATCGATTATGTAAGCTTGTATGCTTTGCTGAGTGTTGGTTTGGAGTGTTTGCTAATTTGTGTTTTGTAGTTTTATAGTTTAACACTGCCTTTGCCGGTCCCAAGCCCGGATGAGAAAATGTGGAGGGAACTGCAGTTAGCTCGTTTGTATAAGTTTGTATTGGCATTCTCATGTGGTCTCCAGATATTTTGAATTGAATAGCAGTGAATGAAATGAACAAGTTAACATATTCTAAATCTGGGAGTGCAACTGTGGTCATATATGGTTCAAACCCTGAAATGCATCCTTGCTGTTATGGGGTCCAACCGGCAAAATCAAGGCAGGTGTAGTTGTTGTTAGAGCAATATAACATCATTTTTCTCCCGATCCCAAATGGAAATAAAACCAGGTAAGACCGGATATATCAGCAAAACCATGTAAGACAGGATACATCTGGAGTAGTATGAGGCATTAGCGCAGGCTCCTGCAAGGATCAAAATCTACAGTTCTCTAGAAATATTCCCGCCGTCCACTTTTCTAAGTCGCGGAAGATGTCAACAGTGAAATTATGGCATGTTGCAACATTTTCTGGTTTTCTAGTTATGCCCTTGTTCGGACCGCACTTCCGCACTAACTCTCCCTCGTCTACACTTCCTCTCCCTCGTCTGGCATTGCTCGCTCACTCCTGTAGCCTGCCCACTCCTTTCCACCGCATCAGTGGCGCCGTCTCCCTCTCAAGTCCGCTTCGCCGCCACCCTCTCCCCGGTCTTCTTTGCTGCTGCCCTCTCCCTCACCCGGCCTCCGGCACCGGTACTCTCTCCCTTGCGTAGCTCTCTTCCCCCTCGTGTTCACGATGGGTTTTTCCCCTCGGTCGGCTAAATCTGCAACGGTGCTGTTGGATCTTCATAGGGTGTGTTTGATCTTCATAGGGTGTGTTTGATCTTTTGATCCAAGGGCATGGTCGAGCGGTGGTTGTGGCAAGTTCGTTCGCTTGCCTGTAACTTGCCAACCCCGCACCTCCAGCCTCAACGTCTCTTTGTCTCTCTCCGTCTCTTCTAGTGTCCCCTCTCTGCACCGTGCGCTACTCTCTCCGATGTCGTAGGAGCTCCCAACGTGTATATGGATGTTTTCGAGGAGGACTATCAACAATATCGTAGCAGCAGCTCGAGAAGCACACCCCAGGACGGCGCTCGACAGGCAGTGGTACCCGCTGTGTAGGCAGCGGGACTAGGAGCTCCTGGATAGCACTCTGTGGGCGCTGAGCGTGACGGCACATCGCTTCTCGGCACGTGATCTCCCGTGAGCATCCGAGGGGGCTGACCGTCGACCATCTTATTCCACGCCTTCTGCCACCTTTTTTGTACTTTGTTGGGCTAGGTTGTGCCGAGGCCCAAGCGAACGGTCTCTTTTCATCCTTTTTTATTTTTATTTTCTCTCTCTTTCTCCTCAGCTTCAGACCGTTGTTTATGGAACTTGTGGTACTTGGTTGGTGCTTTTATTTATAAAGCAGGCGGAAGTATGTTTCTAAGAGAGATAATATGTTGTACAACTTATCTCTAATGATTTCTCTAGATGATATAATGGGCTAAAGAAAGACATGCTCTCTCTACCATTGTACTGTCCTTACAAATAAAATTTATTAGCGAGCACTCCATTAATTGTGTAAACACGTTAGCTGATTCGACAGACCACGTTCTGCACTAGAGACAACGACCCTCCTGCTCCCCACTTCCTTTTCCACGTTCTCATCCAGTTCGTCATGGCTCGTGGACATGGTAATCAATCAATGCACAGAGATGGGGTATCATATGTCCGATCGCGTCTCCCGAGCAACCTAGAATTTACGTGTCACGTTGCTGACGTGCCAGCCGTCCATCCGCCCTGAACCACAGCCGAACTAGCCTGGATCTGACCCGGTCACCAGTCCCACTCCCTTTTGATTTCCGCCCCAAACTCGGATTTATGTTATGTGCTTGGTAAATTAAATGCTAGTTTTATTTTATATTTGTTAGAGCCAAAACTATAAATAGTTTTAAATCGCTTATTCACCCCTGTAGGCGACATCTGAGTCCTTTCACACATGAGGGTGACAAACAAGCTATAAAGGGTCGACAAAGTCTTAGATTTTAGTGACAAACCCTTTGAGTTTTGGAAATTATACTTAATGATCTTGTTTGTATTCTCCAACAGTCATGCCGGCGTTGCGAGACAGGGGTTGTGATCATACCATCGGCGTATCTACAGAAGTACAATATGATGACTTCTACTTGATACATGATCATATATTGTGAATATCGTGGTTGGTTAGCACTATTTCTGCTCTTTATTATCCATGAAACCCAAGACGGCAAATGCATAAGATTTCATGAAATATGTTCATTTAAAGAAAATAAAGTATACTCCGTACATGTATTAGTACAATCAATACATCTATTAGGAAGCTACTTCGGTGAGGGAATGGATGCTCACAACAATACGATACTACCCATGTGCTTCTTTTGACAATACTGAATTCAATGGAAGCATAATTGCATGGCTGATGCCCCCACATGTGTTTCTATTTAAGTAGAAGAAGGGAAATGGAGCGAGATCATACTTTACAAAGAAACCATCATGCTTATGCATACTTGAGATTGAGCAATGAGTAGAACTCATTCATCGCTAGGTTCACAACAGCCTACGTCACATGCGCACACGTCTTGGACTTGGTTGGAATTGCTTTTATAGTGTTGTTGAAATCTGGCCTGATACATCCTAGGAGCTAGAGGCATCCGGATTTGCTAGTGTGCTGACCTGAATTGTGTATACACTAAGTAGCATTATCATGATGATCGGATGGATATATACTACTCTTCAATGTTTCATCACGGTACCGGGAGTCAGGTCAAGTATAGTACTAATTGACTTTGAAGAACTTTGATTTCACGAAACACTCAAGGTTTATTTTTTTAAGACACGTTTTCAGGTAGCCAATGATCATTTCAAAGATGTGTATGTTGGCCTGATCAGTAGATCTATCGGAAATGTAAGAATATTGGTGGACAGACTTAATTTCATACAGAATTGAAGGTAGAGAAAACTCTTAATACATCACATTAACTCAAAGACTAGAATCCTTTACAACAACAAACTATATGTTAAAACACATGAACGAAGATAAAATTCCAATAGCTATGACAAGTTCTTCAAACATTGATATTAATCTGCCAAAATAAGGAGTCTAGCATGTTAAATTTTGCAATGACTATCGAAGACCAAATGCTAAAAGATTAAAGGGTGCACAGAAAAAGTTGACGTTTAACCAAGTAAGAGCTTGTGGACTAAAGTAAGAGGATCTCCACTCGTCTACCCAGGACGCCGATCCGGACGCCAAAATTAGGTCCGGACGCTGAAAATCGGTCTAGTCGCGTATCCAGTGACATGTTTTTGTCCGGATTTCGACGTATTTTGGTCCGGCCTACTGATGACCCACAAGTGTAGGGGATTGCAAAAATCTTCGCGGGTAGTATTATCCAATTTATTGATTCGACACAAGGGGAGCCAAAGAATACTTGCAAGCCTTAACAACTGAGTTGTCAGTTCAGCTGCACCTGGAAATAGTTTTTGCTCACAGAAGTTTATCAGTAGCAACTGTTTGGTAGTAGCAACAGCAAAGCAACAACAACAGTGAAACAAGAGCAATAGTAACAGTAACAGTAACAGTAAGATTCAAGTACGGTAGGCATATGGATGAATGGACGGGCGTTGCATGGACGAGTCTAAACATGTTACTTCAAGATCTAGAGCATTGCAGATAAATAATAACAAGCATCCAAGTACTAAACAATCCTAGGCATGTGCTCCATATATAGTCATACGTGCTCGCAATGAGAACTTGCACAACATCTTCTATCCAGCCAGCCTGTGGCAACGGGGCCTCTAGGAAACTACTGGCAATTAAGGTGCTCCTTTTAATAGAGCACCGGAGTAAAGCATTAACACTCTATGAACACATGTGATCCTCACACCACATCCATCCCCTCCGGTTGTCCCAATTATTGTCACTTTGGGGCCTTTGGATCCAGACAACGATATATGTACACAACTTGCAGATAAGACCACAAACAATACTATCATAATGATTCAATAATAAGTTCAGATCTGAGATCATGGCAGTCGGGTCCTAGTGACAAGCATTAAGCACAACAAGTTGCAACAAAGTCAAATAACACTAATAGAGATACTAGGCACTATGCCCTAACAATCTTATTCGATTACATGATAGAACTCATCCAATCCCTATCATCCCCAAGCCTACAGCGGGGGATTACTCACTCATGGATGAGGAAAACATCGGTGGTTGATGGAGATGCGTTGGTGATGATGATGGCGATGATCCTCTCCAAATTCCCCGTCTCGGCAAGGTGCTAGAACGGAGTTTCTGGATCCGAATCTTGGTTTCTGGTGGCGACGGCGGAGCGGAACTCTTTCTAGAAAACTATCGAACCCCCCTCGGTTTTTAGGTCGAAGGGCAACTTATAGGCGCGGAGGGAGGCCGAGAAGCTGCCTAGGGTGGCCAGACCTCCCCTAGGCGTGGCCAGAGGTGGGCCCGCGCCTAGGGTGGGTCTGTCCCCCCAGACCTCCTCTCTGATTCCCTTCTGGCTCCGTGGATCTCCTGGTGAGAAATAGTTTTTGGCATATTTTCTAGGATTTTTCCTGATAGTTCATTTTCTGCACAAAAATAAGACACCAAGGTAATTCTGCTGAAAACAGCGTCAGTCCGTGTTAGTTGCATCCAAATCACACAAGTTTATAGGATAAACAGTAGCAAAGTGTTCGAGAAAGTAGATACGTTTTGGACGTATCAACTCCCCCAAGCTTAGCTTATTGCTTATCCTCAAGCAATTCAATTGAAAACTGAGTGCGATAAAAGAAATTTCACGAACACATTGCTTCATATGATGTAAATATTCTCAGCACATGAGTAGATGTTTAGACAATTCATAATAAATAGTATGCAACTAAGTCTACTCAATAGTCATTGCAAGCTATGAAGAGAAACCAACTCAAGAATAATAAGTAACATGAAACATAAACATAAGCAACATTGCAATGCTCATAATAAGGTATGATAGAGTGGTATCTCGCTTGCCTTTGTTTGAAGGGCACAATATAAATGCCAAGGCACCTCTGAAGTTCACATGAAGACTAAAGATAAAGATATCAGAGATACAAGCATCAAAGTCATGACATAATTAACCAAGTTTTGAGACAAACACAAGAATGACAACTATGCTCTCAAGAAGGTGCTCATAGAATAGGTGGTGACTCAACAAGGTTTTTAAAAAGGTTTTTGAAGGTTTGAAAGGCTTCCAAATGCTGAAAGGAAGGTACTCATTAGCTTTGAGATCTCATTGCCCCTATCATAAGCATCTTTATGTGGTTAAGGTGAAAGTGAGGTCCACTCTGAATTATATGCTTGACAGACCATATACTGAAAATCTCGAGCCCCTTGAGTGCGAGGGCCACTCCGCATACTACTCAACTTTGGGTCCAGGCAAGTTCTTGTCATTGTAAGTATTTGCATATCATCGAGAACCGCCAACGGGGTACCCCTTGCATATGGTACATGAGCTTTCCCATAACCAAAATGACAAGGCAAACAGACAATGAGCATCTCAGCAATCTTTTTATTTACTATATGCATAGTTTTTTTATTGAGGATGCTTCATAGATGACTCACTATGGTGATGCTGCAAGTTTCCACCATGAATAGGCATGGCTTAGGCTAGCGGCCCAGGTGTTTCTCTAACACAGAATACAAACTCCATGGGCTCACAAGTCCCCCTCTCATTTCGCATCGTTGACATCCGCAAACAAAAGAGCAAGGTATCAACTAGATATAAATGTACTAAAAGGTGTTGAAAGCGTTCCCCATGACAGCACGGTTCTGCTAACTCCCAGCATATAATTTGCAAGCATATAACTTTTATGGACTAGTCACAATGGTTCAGAATTATTAAGTGCATAGAATAAAGTGTGCCATCAAGTTCGTGAGAGCTTTACTAACTAACTTTCTCAACACAGACTAACATTTTATTTTGGAAGAAAACACGGCATATAGAATATGCACTGAAGTAGCAAATGATGCTAATAGGTAGGTATAGTGGACACAGCTGGCAATATTGGTTTTGGGGAGTTGGAAGCACAGCTAGAGCACATACTCAGTGCAAGTGAAGGCTAGCAATAGAGAGGAAGCGACAAATGAGAGAGCAATAGCTGTCATAATCATGCTTGCAACAAAAACAGGACTAATTATGGCATGAAAGTGATACAAGAACTCTGAGGCAAAATAAATCACTGAGGCTTACTGACTATTGATTAGTCATATGCATGCGTGAGCATGTGCCAAGTCGATTCACATGAACAGTCAGAGGAGGATACCACAATATCATATCAAAGTATGAATAAAACAATGCAAGCAAACATTCATATTTTTGGAATTATGCCCTAAAGGCAATAATAAAGATGTTATTATTATAATTCTTGTTCATGATAATGTTTATATTCCATGCTAGAATTGTATTAAGCGGAAACTTTAATACTTGTGTGGTTTGTGAACAACACCGTGTCCCTAGTACGCCTCTATGGACTAGCTCATTGATTAATGATGGTTAAGGTTTCCTAACCATGGACATGAGTTGTCAATTAATAATGAGATCATATCATTGGGAGAATGATGTGATGGACAGACCCAAACTAAGCGAAGCAATTAGATCGTGTCATCGTGTTCATATTTGCGAAGCTTTTCCTATGTCAAATATTGTATTCCTTAGACCATGAGATAATACAACTCCCTGGTATCGGAAGAAAGCTTTGAGGTCATCAAACGTCATCCTATGAGAGGGTGATCATAAAGGTGTCTCTCAGGTGATCGGAAAGTACCTGTTGGGTTGTATGTATCGAGATGGGATTTGTCCCTCCCAAGTCGGAGAGATATACTTCGGGCCCACTCGGTAATCGATATCAACACCGCTTGCAAGCATGTGGTTAAGGAGTTAATCACAAAGTGATATCGGATTACGGAACGAGTAAAGTACTTGCTGTGAACGAGATTGAACTAGGTATGACGGTACCGACGATCAAATCTCGGGCAAGTAAAATATCGCGAGACGAAGGGAATATATATGGGATTGATTGAATCTTGGCATCGTGGTTCATCCGATATGATCATCGATGAATGTGTGGGAGTCAATATGGGTTTCCAGACCCCGCTGTTGATTATTGATATAAGATCTTGTCTGCATATTCTCGAACCCGAAGGGTCACACACTTAACGTGTCTCGATGCTAGGATAGATTGGATAATTGGTTTATGAGTTTTTGTTCGGAGTCTCGGATGGGATCCGGGACATCAAGCGAGGTTCCGGAATGGTCCGGAGAATAAGATTCATATAAGGCAGTGCAGTTTTTGGAGTTCGGAATTGTTTCGGGTTAATCGGTATTATACCGGAAGCTTCTAGAACCTTCCGGAGGGGGACCAACGTGGTCCCACATGTCGGGAGGGGGCATGGGCCTATGAGGGAGTGCCCTGGCCGCATTGGGCCAGGGGCACAAGGCCCCATAGGGCCCAGCCGGCCAAACAAGGGGAAACCCTAGTTTGGAGCTTCTAGAAGGGGGGGGGTTCCTTGCCCCCCACTCCTCCCTCCTTTGGCCGCCGCCCTAGGCTTGGGGGAGGGGCTAGGGCTGGCGCCCACCCCTCTATATATAGAGGGATGGGGCACACCACCCCCCCACACCTTCCCCTCAAGCCCTAGTCGCCCTGCTGCCCTCCTCTCTCTCTCCCTCCCGACTGCGTGTAGGCGAAGCCCTGCTGCAGAAACTCTCCACCACTTGCACCGTGCCGTCGCGTTGTAGATCCAATCTGTCTCTCCACCATACTTGCTGGACCAAGGAAGGAGGAGACGTCGAGGTGCTGCACGTGTGCATCTCCCGGAGGCATCGCCACTTGCGGTGCTAGATCGGATCGGATCGCGAGGAGGAGAAGCGAGTACGACTACATCACCCACGTTCCGACGAACGTTCCGCTGTGCGAATCTTCAAGGATATGAAGATCCAATCTAATCTCTCTTGTTGTTTGCATCTCCTAGATTAGATCTTGGCTTCCCTCTGTTCGCATCCGTAGAAAATTTTGATTTACTATGCCGCGAAACACTTTACATATGACATGCTACAAACTATTAGCAAGCTGGAGCTAATCATAGACAAACAAGAACTACTAAGCATCCATAATTACATACACCTTACACAAACAAGCTAAGCATGCTCACAATGATGAGTATATGTACAAAAATGAAACAAATAGAGTTCGTTACCAGCCTCTTACCACTCCTCGAGTTGTCTTAATCTTCATTATTGCTCTTCACTTGTGTGACTTGAATGATAACATGAAACCAAAATCCACTGAGAACGGCTGAACCCTGCAAAGAACTCACAAAACCAAAGAAGAACAACAAATATTTTTGGTGTTTTCGATTTTTTAGAAACAAGCAAAAAAAGAAAAACCAAATAAAAACAAAGCAAACCAAACAAAGAAAAATATTTTTGGATTTTTCTTTTAAGGCAAACCAAAGCAAAGAAACAAACCAAGAGAAACAACAAAAATATTTTTGGTATTTTTGTGTTTTTGAGAAAGAAGCAACAAGAACCAAAAATAAAGCAAAAATAATGGATATACAAAGAACCGACCGGACATGATATATAGATGAGTGTGATGTCGATGTACCTCCCCCAAAGCTTAGGCTTTTGGCCTAAGTGGGGTTCAATTCCATGGTGTTGGAGATATGCCCTAGAGGCAATAATAAATGTAGTTATTTTATATCTTTGTGTTTATGATAAATGTTTACATTCATGCTATAATAGTATTAACAAGGAAACATTAATACTTGTGTGATTTGTAAACTAAATTAGAGTCCCTAGTAAAGCCTCTTCATAATACTAGCTTGTTGGTTAATAAATGATTATGGTTTCCCTATCATGAACATTGATATGTTATTAACAACAAGATCATATCGTTAGGAGAATGGTATGATGGACATACTCCTATAGATAAGCGTAGCATAAAGATCAAGTCATTTTAATAGTTCAATTGCTATATGCTTTCTGATACATAGTAACCTAATTCCTTCGACCATGAGATCATGCTTATCACCATCACCGGAAGGATGCTTTGATGACATCAAACACCGCACCCTAACTGGGTGGTTATAAAGGTGGCATTGAGTGTTCGGAAAGTATGGGTTGAGACACATGGATCAAGAGTGGGATTTGTCCATCCATATGACGGATAGATATACTCTGGGCCCTCTCGGTGGAATGTCATCCAATTGGCTTGCAAGCATGTGACTAGCTCACAAGGGATCACATATCACGGGAACGAGAAAAGAGTACTTATCAGTAACGAGGTTGAACTAGGTATGTAGAGATACCGACGATCAAAACCTCGGATAAGTAAACTATCGTGAGACAAAGGGAAATTTGTATCGTATGTAAGTGGTTCATTCGATCGCAAAGTAATCGTAGAAATATGTGGGAGCCATATGAATTTCCATATTCCTCTATTGGTTATTGTTCGGAGAAGTGTCTCGATCATGTCCGCATAATTCACGAACCGTAGGGAGACACACTTAAGGATTCGATGTTGTTGAGTAGTTATGGAATGATGAGTAAGAGACCTAATGTTGTTCGGAGTCTCGGATGGGATCCGGGATATCACGAGGAGATCCAGAATGGTCCGGAGAATAAGATTCATATAAGGAAAGTCCTGTTTCGGAGTTGGAGAATGATTCCGGTGTTTTCATCGGGAATGTTCTAGAAGGGTCCGGAAGGTCCGGCACTCCGGAAGGGAAGGGTACATGAATGTGTCATAACAAGTTGTAATGGTTGCATCATGTACTAGGTATCATCGCTGAGCAAAATAAAGGGATAAATCAAATCCTAGTTTGAAAAGTCAAACGCCAATTTGAAAAGTCAAACGGCAAGTTTGGTTGGTGGAGGTTGAGTAGGAAACCTACTTGGGGAGGAGTTCCTCTCCCTCCACCCGCCGGCCAAGGAGGCCGACTTGGGGGAGGACTCCCTCCCCTTGGCCGGCGCCCTCCCACCTATAAAAGGAGGGGCAGGGCTGCCCCTCTAGAGCTACACCTCTCACCACACAAACCCTAGCCCTAAGCCGCCGGGGCCACCACCCCTGCCGCCGCCTAGGGCACCACCAACTCGCCGAGTTGGGGTGAAACCTATAGCACCCCGGATAAAACCACTACTAGAAAATCGTTGTTGTTTTTATTATGTGCATCATCATGACATCAACATGCATCTGTTTGCCTAAAATTATTTTCTAAAAGCCTATTTTGTTTTCTGGATGTTCTCCTCTTTGTTCAAATCCAAACCTCAGATCTGTCCGGATCTTTTATTTGTCTAAAAACCTTTGACAAATGTTTTGTTTTAAATAAATAAAAATAATAAATAATAAATCTATTTTGTTCCGAGGGAGGACGTCACCGGCCAGGCCCAAAAGGCCCAGCTGGCAGCAGCCTACCACCCCGGCTAATCCTGACCCTAGATCTAATCTATCTAAACTCTAGTCCCACCTAAACCCTAACCCTAATCTACACCCCACCTACTCCATCTCGCCGCCGCCAGCCTCAACACTCACACGCTACACAAACACACCCAGGCACACCGACACCCTCCCCGTCACGTTTCATGGCCCCGCTCCAGTGGACCCCACCCTGACCCGATCGTGACCATGCGGGATCCCCGCTCCCTTGATTCCCCCCGCTCGGCCCGCTCCCCTCCCTATGATCCCTGCTCCCTCTCTCGGTTTCCACTCCGCGTGACCCCGACGGGAGCCCCGCCTCTCTCTGCTACCCACTCGTCGCCGCCACCATGTTCCCCGTCGCCGCGGAGCTCGCCTCCCCATCGCCCCTCCCGCGTCCCCCCGCAAGCCCCTCTCCCTCTGGTGGGCCCCGACTGTAACACCCTCAGAATCGACCCTATGCAAGTTTCAGCGATTCCCGCCAAACCCGCATAGAAACGATTCAAAGGTTCCCACCAGGCACTTTCGTGCGGGTGGAAAACAAAGTAATAACATTACACAACAGTCCTCGATGGGACCCACAGAACAGATATATATATAACAGCGACTCAATGAGTCAAGAATACAGATATAATATACAAAGATCCAAATCACCTTGAAAATGATAGAGCGTCCGACTACGGACAAGATGCAAATGGGGCTAAGAGCCCTGCAGAATAACCAATGGCGTCCATAACCCTGCCCAGGCCAAGACGGAAGGGTAACCCTGCTAACGGCGTCGATCCCAAAACCTGCTTAGACAAAAGGGGTGCCGACAAAGGGCAAAGGAAAAAGAGGAGCGTCAGTACTGAGGCCAGTACACGGCGAGGCTAGAATTCGGCGGTCCTCGCCTACATAGGTATGGTGGACTGAGCGGCAGCAGCAGCGTGCACTAAACAACCTATAGAGACTCGATACAACTGTCGGCTATCAGAGAGGGATAAGATAGACCTATTCGGAACCCACCTGGTACTACCAAACAAACCCATCCTGGTATTTCCCCCTCAAGACCAAACGAGGAAGTCAACCGAGGAACTCACACAGTTAGCAGTTTTATTTATTCAGTTCTCGTTGCAGCAATTACTAGTCAAGTATAGGTAATCATCCTGATAAAATAAGTAGTGGGCACATTTAGCTAGCCATTCCGTTGTAGTTGCGACACTTACTAGACAAATACATTTAGCATGTGATAACCCCAAAACCCAGCAGTTGTTGGTACGTTTATTGAGCCATTCCGTTGTAGTTGCAATACTTACTAGTCAGATGCAATTGTCGCAAGCGACAACCCAAGCAAGCAATTGTTGGCAGTTTTATTTAGCCATTCCATTATAGTGAAGCTGATTACTAGTCATTATCAAGTCAAATTTATAGCACTACTTTAGTTATAGTTGTCTATGATCGAGATACTGTGCTCCAAGTCGTCCATAACCGCGGACACGGCTTTCAGAAAGTTTTACCCTGCAGGGGTGCACAAATAGCAACACACACTCGATCAACCTCGGAAAAACCAAATCAAAACCCAACGAGGCCTTCACGACAAAGCAATCACAAGATTCAGAAATATTTCAGGGGGCCACCCCATTGAGTAGACCCGCAACGAAGCTAGCTGACTCCGAGACGGACTCAAGGTTTGCGTCAATGGCTGTAAACGACTGGGAACCCGAAAATGTGACTGGGCTTGTCGATACCGCGAAAACACTCCGCTTACCTAAACAGTACAGTGTGCTCCTCGCACAATCGTAAATAAAGCAGTAAAGCATGGCATAAGTACAGGATCGTAAATAAAACCTCAAACTAGTTTGTGGCCCCAAGAAATAAGAATGAATTAAGCTCTGGCTCGGGGGGTCCCATAATCCTCCCGGATGTGGATAGCGCGAATATTCAAGGAACAGGTATCAAGTACTCGGGGTCCTACGGGACACAAGTGGACGTTTAACAACCAAATAACATCTATTGCCCACCTGTGCCTCTGCTTACCTACTTCAATTTTAGTTGTTAAAGAGTAATTAAAGTGAACGATAAGTAAAGCCATGATCATATCCAACATTAAACATGTGGCAATACTCCAACAACTGCGGTACTTGGCGACACGCAACAGAACTTGAGCAAGCGACTACGACGCGCAAGTCCAACTATCTACCCAACATCAGGTAATAGCAGGTGTCCAAGGCAATATAAGGCTGCAAGGGATTTCACGGGTACGAAAACTAGAGCATCGCAACACAGATAGCAATAGATCAACAGGAGGGAATAAATTCTATAAAAGTAAAATAGGTAGAAAGGGGGAGATGCTCGCCTGAAAACATTGTCGAAGGTTCATCCGAAGATCGGGTCAACACTCGCATCAACTCAACGGCCTTATCCACGAAGAAGCAAAACACTAGAAGAAACACCGGATGCAGAGTTTAATACTACGGCAAAAGATCGAGCATGATGCATGTATGATGTATGACATGGCAAGACGCGATGCAATTGGGCAATATTAAGTGGAACCGGGGGTCCCGACAGTTAAATAGGTGGTTCATGTTATTTATCTACCCCGCAAATTAAATGTTGAATTAACAGGACCAAACATGGCTTCGGTTCGCTACACCAATTTAAATAAGGCCAATATAAGACTAGATTTGCCCGCTGATGGGGATACGCCTACTGGGGTATACTCAGCAGGACGTTTCCGACTGGCCCGAGGGCTGGCGAGTGGGCCTGCAGAACGGCGAGTGGATCGAAGCCCAGCAAGGTACCAAGCGACTGGAAGCTGAAGGCCCAGGCGAGTAGATAGGCCCAGTCGGACTAGGTTAAACGATTACCGAAGCTGTAACCGAATCGGTTGAGATATGTAAACCCTAGGGGAGGTGAGCCTATATAAACCTCCCTACGGGGTGAGTAGAGACACGTTCCCTCATACACCCAAGCGACTCGCCGCCTAGCCGCCGAGCTCGCCCATTGTAAACACCTCCCTAATACAATCTAGCAGGAGTAGGTCTTTACCCTCCGGGGGGCCGAACCTGGGTAAAACCCTGTGTCTTTGCCCTCATCTCGCACCGCAGATGGCTGGCCGCCCTTGCCCCTCGTTCTACTACTCGCTGCCGATTGCAGCATCTGCCGTGACCATCCCCACGACAGTGGCGCCCACCGTGGGGCCTGGCCGGTCTGGCCGGTGTTCTGCGGCAAGATCCAATCTGCCCATCAACGAGACGGTCGCCACCGGCCGCATGATAGCGATCGGCGAGATGCTCCAGATCTTGCCGAGTAGCTACGTCCCGGCGGCGCGACCCGTCACGCACAGCGTGATCCTGCCAATCGGCACGATCAGCCTCTTCGTCGGCCTCACCGACGTCATCGTCTCGGAAGACTCGGCTCGCATCCGCGAGTCGTCGCCACGCGATCGGCTCTCCGAGAGCCAGATTCGCACGATCCACCGCCTTGCCTCCGAGTACAACTCGGCCCACAGCAACGTGGCCGGGAACTCAGCGGTCGCAGAAGACGCGGCCCTCACCGACGACGCCGACTCGGCGACCCCGGCGTCACTCGCCGGATCCATCACCGCGGCCTCATCCGCGGGCTCCATCGCCCAGGTCTCCAACGCGGGAGACTTCGAGGACCCCTCCATCCTCGGGATCTTCGAATTCGACTCCGGGTCGGAGAACTCCGCCGACCTCCGCGATGGCGCCAATCGCCACGCCGCGACTTACATGGCCACCGGCACCGATCCACCGGAGGATCCTTTCTCCACCCCAATCCCTCCTAACGCCACGGCAACGGAGGTCGAGGAACTCCGCTTGAAACTGGCGGAGGCGGTACGCAAAGAACAGGCCGAGCGCGAAAAATTTCGCCTCGAGCAGGTGACGGCGCAGGAGCTGTCACGCTACCACCAGCAGCGGATCAGGTCACGCTTGAACCCCACCGTTCAAGGGCATGCCCTGAACTTTGACGACGAAAACGACCAGGCCCGCATAGCCGAGCGCGTGATCTGCGAGAACGCGCCACCAGGAGGAAGCGCCCGGCCCCCGCCAGGATCAACGGCGATGGGTGCCCCACCACCACCCAACCGCACCCCTCCCAGGGACCAACCGCGGATAGTTGTCTCCTCACGGGAGCGAGACGCAAACGGCCTCGCACTATTCTCCACCCCAATGGACAACCTCGTGGCAGGCCGAGCAGCAGCCGATAGCATCATAGCCACTGGCGACGGCGCCTTACAGATCCAGTACGTCAAGGCCTTGCTTGCGAAGGCTGTGGAGCAGCAAAAAGCGGGCGCCGACTCGCAAGGTCGAGTATACTCGCGTTCTTCGGGAAGCAGAGCGGCCTCAAGCGGCCGCCCAGCGGCGGCAAACGCCCTCAATTGCCCGCCACCAGAGCCACTGCAGCTCCAACACCGACCCGCGAACGCGGCACTCTCCACCAACGATCCCAGGCCGGCGACCAACTTCGTCGCCGCTAACGGACAACCCATCGACGCCCGCACTCACATCATCAACAACCAAAACTGGCGCGCACGCCAGCCCGACGACTTGCGGCACACCCTAACTAATCGCCGCGATGGCGAGCCCATGGGGTCGCTCAGTCGACTTGGGCCTAAGTGCTTCGGACCAATGATCCGAGGCGAGAAGTACCCGCCAAACTTCAAGGCGCCAAAGGAGATAGAAAAATACGACTCCTCGTACGACCCCGCAGTCTGGCTCGACACATACCTCATGGCAATGGGAATCGCGGGTCACACTGACCTACTCGCCGCCCGTTACCTCCCACTGATGATGGAGGGGACGTGCAGGCAGTGGATCAACACGCTCCCCCAGGACAGTATCGACTCCTGGGAGGAAATGCGCGACGCCTTCGTCAGGCACTTCGAGTGCTCCTACACCCGCGCCACCACCATCGAGGACCTGGAACGATGCGTCCAGGGACCCGCGAGTCGACCCGCAACTGGGTCCAACGGTGGCAAGAGCTCTGGTACAACGCGGTCGGCATCCACCCGGACACCGCGATCCATTGCTTCAAGACCTCGTGCCGCTACGAGCCTCTAGTCGCCAAGCTCAAGCGACACGCCCGCACACTCGACAACATCCCCGACCTCCTCGAGATCGCCAAACGGTACGCCGAGGAGGATCCAAACCAGGAAATCAACGACGAGTCAGGAGGGCAACGCCGCACGGGCGGCAACGACGGCGGACGCCGAACCGACCTACGCTACAGCGGCACCCGCCTCACAGGCAAGCGCCGCAGCGACGGGCGAGTCGACTTCGTCGCCAACGCTGGGCACGCACAGCGCGAGCCCAAGAGCTACCGCCGCGACGGAGGGCAACGGCGCGATGGCGGCAACTACAAGAACAAGCCAAGGTTCGATCCTGCGGCCCTCCTTAACCAACCATGTGCGTTTCACAGCAGGGAAGGGAAGCCCGCAACGCACACCACCGCCGACTGCCACACCCTAAGGGAAATCGAGAAGGCACGTCACGCGCGGGAGGACACCGACAACGACCCGCCACATGGCGGAAAGTTCGGCAAAGTAGCCGGCTCGCTCCACACCTTCACAGGCTTCAACACGAAGTGCGAGAAGAAGGTCATCGCCCGCGCCGTCGCCGTCAACGCAGTGGCCCAAACAGACGTCCCCCAGTTCCTGAACTGGTCGGAACAGCCCATCACCTGGAGCCGGCAAGACCACTCGCCACGCATCGAGTACCCAGGACGAGTCGCCCTGGTGGTCAAGCCCAAGGTTGGTGACTACTGCCTCACCAAAACACTGATGGACGGCGGCATCTCCATCAACATCCTCTACCTCGACACCTTCAGGCGGCTGCGGCTCCCGCAGTCGATGATCGAGACAACCCACACCACGTTCCACGGCATCGTCCCCGGTCGGAAGGCATATCCGATCGGCAAAGTCACGCTGCCAGTCACTTTCGGCAGTCCGGCAAACTTCCGCACCGAGCGGATCGTCTTCGAGCTTGTGCCCTTCGACAGCCCTTACCACTGCGTCCTGGGGCGCCAGGCGTTTGCTAAATTCATGGCAGCGCCCCACTACGCGTACAACGCGATGAAGCTCCCCGGGCCGTGCGGCGTCATCACCATCAATGGCGACCCCGACATGGCCGCCGAATGCGAGGCCAAAGGAGCCGAACTCGCCGACGCTGTCATCGCGGCAGAAACAAACCACGCCGACGAGCTCGCCAAATACGCGAGCGGGGTCAACAATGACGATCCCACAATACTCAAGAGGCCCAACTCAGAGGGCACAAACACCTCAACCATTGAGGCCACGATGCACACCCGCACCGTCGAGCTGGTCCCAGGCGACCCCAGCCAGACGGTGACGATCGGGACAGGCATGAGCCCAGCATAGGAAGGCGCGCTCATCGAGTTCCTTCGTGAGAATAGGGACATCTTCGCATGGAAACCCTCCGACATGCCCGGTGTCCCTAGGGAGCTCGCTGAGCACAAATTAAACGCCGACCCCAAAGTGCGACCTGTCAAGCAGTCGCTACGGCCCTTCAATGAAGAACGCCGTCGAGCAATCGCCGAGGAAGTGCAGCGCCTACTCGCTGCCGGCTTCATCCGGCCAATCAAATACTCCAAGTGGCTGGCAAACCCAGTCCTGGTCGAGAAGAAAACGGGACCTGGAGAATGTGCATCGACTACACAAACCTGAACAGCGCCTGCCCAAAGGAGCAGTTCGTCCTCCCGCGGATCGATCAGATAATCGATTCAACCGCGGGTTCGGAGTCGCTATGTTTCCTCGATGCCTACTCGGGGTACAACCAGATCAAAATGGCTGTCGAAGACGAGGAGAAGACGGCGTTCATCACGCCATTCGGAGCCTTCTGCTACACCGCCATGACCTTCGGCCTCAAGAACGCCGGGGCAACCTACCAGCGGTGCATGCAAGAATGCCTCGCGAGCCAAATTGGCCGCAACATCCACGTCTACATCGACGACGTGGTCGTGAAATCCGCTCGCCAAGGCGACCTACTCGCCGACCTGGCGGAGACCTTCGCCAATCTGCGGAGGTACAAGATAAAGCTCAACCCAGGCAAGTGCACCTTCGGTGTACCCGCCGGACAACTACTGGGGTACGTCGTCTCCAAACGAGGGATCGAGGCGAACCCAACAAAGATCGACACGATCGCCCGGCTCGGCAAACCCGAGTGCCTGCGTGACGTCCAGAAGCTGGCCGGGCGAGTAGCGGCTCTCAGTCGCTTCATCCCCCGCCTAGGCGAAAAGGCAATGCCCCTATACCGCCTGATGCGCAAGAACCCCACCTTCCAGTGGGACAAGGAGGCGGACGACGCGCTCCGCGACCTCAAAAAGGTGCTACTCGCCGCACCACTACTCGCCGCACCCACTGACAAGGAACCTATGCTGGTTTACGTCGCGGCGTCCGAGCGCGTCGTCAGTGCTGTAATGGTCGTCGAACGACCAGAGGAAGGAAAGGAGCGCCCGGTTCAGCGGCCGGTGTACTATATCAGCGAGGTTCTCACCGAATCGCGCCAGCGGTACCCACAGTACCAAAAGTTAGTATACGCGGTCTTCAGGGCTCAGCGGCGCCTGCCGCACTACTTCCAGGAGCACCCGATCACGGTCGTCTCCTCAGCGCCACTGCAAGACATCATCCGCAATCGCGAGGCGACCGGGCGAGTCGCCAAGTGGGCCGTCGAGATCGGCGTCCACAACATTAAATACGAGCCATGAAGGGCGATTAAGTCACAGGCACTGGCAGACTTCATCGCCGACTGGGAGGAGGCCCAGCAGCCAGAGAAGCTGCCGTACCTCCATTACTGGAGCCTGCACTTCGACGGGTCCAAGAACGCGGACGGTGCAGGAGCGGGGATAGTGCTGACTTCACCAAAGGGCGACAAGCTCCGCTACATCCTCCGCCTCGAATTCACGCCCTGCACCAACAACATGGCCGAATACGAGGCCCTACTCCACGGCATGCGAGCCGCCAAGGAGATGAGCGTCAACCGCCTCCGATGCTACGGAGATTCCGACCTCGTTGCGGGACAAGTCGCCGGCACCTGCGACGCCATCTCCCCTACCATGGCGGCGTACCGCCAAGAGGTGGATAAGTTGGGCGGCCACTTCACCGGCTACTCTGTCGAGTGGATCGACAGGCGAAAAAACGAGGAGGCCGACGCCCTCTCTCGCATCGGGTCGGCTCGACTCGCACCACCCGCCGGCGTGTTCCTCGACACAATCTCCAGGCCATCAGTCTCTCCCCCGAGGGAGATCGACATCGGAGTCCCACTCCAACCAGAGGCAGCCTTGGTCGCACTCATCACCGAGCCAGACGACTGGACCAAGCCCTACATCGCCTACCTGGAAACCGGCACTCTGCCAGCAGACGAGACAAACGCTCGGATGATCGCTCGCCGATGCAAGTCTTACACCATCATCGACGGCGAGCTGCACAAGCGCAGCGTCACCGGCGTGTTCCAACGTTGCGTCCAACCGGCTAAAGGACGCAAAATCCTCCACGACATTCACTCAGGTGACTGCGGCCACCACGCCGCCGCCCGCTCCCTGGTCGCCAAGGCTATGTGACACGGCTTCTACTGGCCCACCGCACACGCCGACGCCGTCGACATCGTCCAGCGATGCGCCGGGTGCCAGAAGTACGCCAATCAGACGCGCGTACCGAGCTCAGCGCTCAAAACGATCCCCATCACTTGGCCATTCGCCGTATGGGGCATGGACATGGTAGGCCCCTTCAAGAAAGCCCCCTCCGGCTACACCCACCTGCTAGTCGCCGTCGACAAATTCACCAAGTGGGTGGAGGCCAAGCCAGTCCGGAAATGCGACGGGAAGACCGCCACTAAATTCCTACGCGAGCTCATATATCGCTACGGGTTCCCCAACAGCATCATCACGGACAACGGCACAAACTTCGCCAAGGGGGCAATGGCCGAATTTTGCGAAGAGCACCACATCCGGCTCGATCTCGCGTCAGTCGCCCACCCGGAATCCAACGGGCAGGCGGAACGAGCCAACCAAAGCATCCTCCACGGCCTGAAGCCGCGACTCCAAGTGCCACTCGAGCGCACCGCTGGATGCTGGGTCGAAGAGCTGCCTTCCGTCATCTGGGGAATCCGCACCTCGGTTAACAGATCGACGGGATTCACTCCCTTCTTCATGGTCTACGGCGCCGAAGCAGTCATGCCCACCGACCTCGAACACGACTCGCCGCGGGTCGTCCACTATACGGAGGCCGCAAACGAGCTGGCCCGCCAAGATGGGCTCGACCAGCTCGACGAAGCACGCGACCTCGCTCGATCGCGCACCGCCATTTACCAGCAAGGACTCCGCCGCTACCACAGCCGACGGGTGAAAACCCGCACCTTCCAGGAAGGCGACCTGGTGTTACGCCTCATCCAGGACATGAAGGGCATGCACAAGCTCTCCCCTCCGTGGGAAGGCCCATTCGCCATCGGGCGCGTACTCGGCAACGACGCCTACTACCTCATCGACGTCCGCGGGTACGGCGAACTCGACGTCAAGCGACCATGGAATGTCAATCTCCTCCGAAAGTTCTACTCCTAGAACCCCACACATGTACTCTCCAGTCGCTATGAAATAAAAGAAACGGTTACCGCAAAATTGCGTCTACTCTCCATGCCTTGTGCCACTCGCACTCGTAATAACAGCGTCATGCTAAAATGCAGAAGTCAACCTTTGGTATAGCGATCGACACGGCTAAGTAGTGCGATGTAAGAGCACTGAGTCACTTCAGGTCTTGCGTCGTCCACGAAAAACGCCAATCCGGAGCCCCATTGGAGTCGCCTAGCTCGACTGGTTTTACGAACCAAGACAACTGCCCTCGCTTCTCACAGCGACCTTGGTCCTCCGCATCCTCGGCATAGCGACTCGAACGGCTAAGTACCACGCTCGGGGACTGAATACCAGTTCGTCGCGATCGGTCAGGGAAAACGCCAAGTAAGAGAGCATGCCCAGGACTCGCCACGCGACTGACCCCACGGGCCAGGCAGGAGTGACGTGCTCACACCAACGCGCTGAGTCCTCAACCACCCTCGAGTCGCGCCTAGAACTACCAAGTACCACGCTCGGGGACTCGGTCACCCGACCCCGTTCGCGCACGGGAAAACGGTAAAGTACAGAGCACTCAAGGGAGTCGCCTTGCGACTGGCTCTCCGAGCTCGGGCGAGTCGACTAAATCAACAAAACACTTGATAACAACAAAACATCATATACGAGGTAAACCCCACAAAAGGGCGGACGCGCTCGGGGACTCGTCCAAAATGAATCCAAAGCACACAAACAAATAGCAAAACGGACACGACGTCCCATTCAATCGCATATTGCATTGTCTTATATTACAAAATATGCCCGCGTGGCAGAACTGATGCTAACACATCCAGGCAAACTACCCTATTCTGCAGGCTTCGATGACGACTCGCCAGAATCCCGGCGCCTACGGATGAACGCGGTGTACGGGTTTGACGGATACGTCGTCAGTTCACCCGCCATCGCCGCGCGGAAAGGCTGCTCGACCTTGAAGTCACGATGCGGCGGCTCGGGGTCGTTCGGCGCGACGACCGTCTCCTGATAGGGAAGGAGGTCGCCTATTGCCCAGACACGCTCCGAGTACGCGGCGGCACGCTCCTGCAACTTGAGAACCTCGGACAGGTCCACCGCGCCAGTCGACGAGGGATACCCACTCGTCACATCGTCGAGGTCGAAATCCTCGGGGAAGTGGGCGAGTCCAAGGCTCAGTGCTGTCGACGCTCCACGCCGAAACGCCGACCGCGTCATGAACTCAACGACCGTGGGCGCCTTCTCCAAATACTCCCACACCTCAACGAGGTCGCTGGGAATAACCTCCGTGGGCGACATTTCTTGAAGGTAGGCGCGGATGCACGTCGCCGATAGCGTAGCCGAGTCAACGAGCATGCTTACGCACTGCCTCGCGTCGAGCGAGCTCGCTTCTTCTTGGCTACCAATCACGCGACCTGCGAGAAGGAGACAATGATGAGTGCGACGGACACCACAGCAACTCCAACTAACGGAAAGGAAAGATGCACTCACCAAGCAATGGGCGGGCGAGCCCCGTGATGAAGCACTGAAGTGACGTGTGGTCGTCCTGCAGCCCAGCAATAAGGACTTTCGACACCTTGCGATCCTCCTCCGCGGCTGCAATGGCGGCCTTAGCCCGCCCGTCCGCCGAGCTAGCTTCTTCCCTCGCTTCCCGCATCTCGCGCTCGAGGTCAGCGACCCGCTGTTCAGCAGCGCCCAGAGCAGATCGCGCCGCCTCCAACTCACCAGCAGGGACAAGTTCCTGGCGAGCTTCCTCTGCCCTCGCAGCAACAGCCTGGAGCTCTTTGTTCGCCTCCTGGATGGTGGTCAACTCCTTCTCAGCACGCTGCTGGGCGGCCAATCGGTCCGCCGATTCGAGCTGCAGACCCTGCATATCATCAAAAAAGTCAGTAAAAACGAACCTCCTAAGTGCCCACCCGCTGAAATTCAGCGAGTGCGTACTCGGGGTCTGGCGATCAAGAAATTCCTAAGTGCCCACCACGCTAAAATTTAGCGCGTGCGCACTCGGGGACTGGATAAGAAAGTAAAAGACGAGAAAATAATAAGAATCAAGCCGCTGCAAAGCACCGACCTGATCCTCGGGGACTGGATATACCTGGATGGCTGCGCCAAGCATGCCATGAAGTTGCATCGCGTCCACGGATGCGAGTAACGCTGGCGTGTGCCCACGACGCTGGTCGACTTCAGCATCGACGGCCCCTGGAGCGAGGCTCGGGGATGCAGCCCCGCTCGCCGCGGCCTCCTTGGTCACGAAGCGAGGGAAGGTGGCGATAGAGGCACCCGCTCCAAAGGAAGTCGCCTCCGCCGTTCCAGGCAAGGAAACGCCCTCCTTCGTAGACGCGGCTGCCTCCACCGCGGGCCCGGCCGGCGCGACCGCCGTGTCGTCAGAGACAGTGACGATGCCGTCGCCCTTGGCCTTCTTACTGCCATCCGCCGAGGCAACGACCTCGTCCGCCTTCCTCTTACGGGAAGGATCCTCTTCGCTAGCGGTGGAGGGTACCTGGGCCACGGTCGGGTGGCCCATCCTTTTCACTCCGGTCCTGCACATCAGTCGAATCAGTAAAGACAATCGAAACAGCTATGGAAAATAGGGAAGGCCGAATGCACTCACTTGGCGACCGGGATGAAGCGTAGCCCTGTGCGAAGGCCGGCCGGTTTTTCTAGCTCGGGGCCCAGTTGGCGACTGAGCCCTAGTTCCAGGACGTCGCGTGCCCAAGACACGGACGGCTTCTTCGTTGTCGAGGTTGCGGCTGGCGCCTCTGGGATACCTTCGGCAAGGGCTTCCTCGCGAACTGAAGCCGCTACGGCCGGAGCCTCCTTGCGGGGCGAAGCCGCCCCAATCGGAACCTCCTTGTGAGGCGAAGTCGCCACGGCTGGAGCCTTCCCTAGCCCAGAGACTGGCGCGAATGGCGGGGGCATCGAGGCCAGTGGCACCTCCATAGACGGCGCATCTAGCGCGGTTGTCGCCGGGGCCGCGCCGTCATCGGCCGAGCTGTGAGCATCAGAGCTGCTCGTCGAGTGTGGTGGCGAGGCCATTTTCGGCGGCTTCGTTTTCCTCCTCGGGGGGGCCCTCGCCTCCTTTTCCTTCTTCTTCTTCTTCGAAGGAGTGGCCTGGCGGCGCGAGGTGGTCTCTGGGAGCTCGTCGTCATCATCATGACGCTCGAGGCTCCTGCTCGCTTCGATTTCGCGCTGACGTTGCCCGCGGGTCTTTCGGACCAGCGGGGCGATTTCCTCTTCGGACTCGTCCTCGTCGTCCTCGTTGCCCTTCGCGGGTGGCGATTCGCTTGTATCCTGGGCGGATGGCCCCGGGCTCTCGTCATCGGCAGGTGGGAGCCACCCTTCCACCACTTGGAACAGCTGCGATGAATACGAAACAGAGTTAGAATTACCGCGACTGCATACGCTGCGACTGCGAACAAGATGAAGAAATTACCGTCGGAGCCGGACGCTTCGCGGTGTAGGGCGGACCCCGGCCTGTGCATCCACGTACACCGCCTGGGTGATCTTCTTCAGCGCTGGGAGATAGTCCTCCAGCTTCCACTCGTCGAGGCAGGCTTTCGTCGAGTCTCCCCGGCCCGTGTACTGATACATGTAATGGTCGCGTTGGGCGAGCGGAACGAGCCGTCGCCCAAGCCAGCAATTGTACAAGTTTATCGTCTGGAGCCCTTTCTTCTTTAGACCACGGATGGCCTGGAGCATCTCGTCGACGACCATCCGCTGGTCGTCGGGGAGTTTGCCGACCTGGAGATGGCGCGGCTCGGAACGGTTGGCCGAGTACCGCGGGATCGCCGCCTCGTCCTCTGGAGTCGCCTCGGTCACGTAGAACCATGACTTCTTCCAGTCGCTCGCTGCTTTGGCGGGCAGCATCAGATCGAAGAAGGAAGCTTTGGACTTAAGCTGGAACGTCAGGCCGCCCGCGGCTAGCATTGGGCCGCCTGCCTCCTCGCGGCTGATCCGTCCGTGGAACAGATCTTGCCACAAGGGAAAGTAGGGCCGGCAGCCCAAGTAGCACTCGCAGAACGCCACGAAGATGGCGAGCTGCTCGATGCTGTGGGGACCCAGATCTGAGGGCTGGATCCCGTAGTAGGCGCAAAAACGCCGGAAGAACAAAGACGTGGGAAACCCTAACCCCCGCTCGAGATGACTGGTGAAACAGACGAACTCCCTCTCTCGCGGGTTTGGGGTCGTTTCTCCGGCTGCGGGGATACGCCAACAGCCGGCTCGCAGGATTCCGGCCTCCTCGAAAGAGGCCAGTTGCGCCCTCGTGCACTTGGACCTGCCCCATGGTTCGGAGGGAAGGGCCATAGCCGAGAGGTTGGTTGGAGGTCGGAGGATTTCGGCTCGATTGGATCAAGGAGCAAAAAGAAAAGAGAATGCGCGCACTCGGAAGAAGTGGTGGGCAGTTGGCTCTACGATTGCCTGCCATTCCTCTTATATAGCGGGAGTTACCCGCCAAATCAGGGGGCCGTTACCGCGCGATGATTACGCCGAAAGTTACCGTTGAGTTACCTTAACGGCTAGTTTGACCACGCCTGACGGTCCAACTCCAGCCACTCGGCTCGCTAGGCCACTCGCCGCGGCTGCGTCCCGTTGGCTCGACTCGCCAAAGACGCGACTTGGTTCACTGGATTTTCTCCTTCATACAGGAGCCCGCCGACGATTCGACTGGATGCCTACTTTGAAGCCGTATACTCCGACTGCCAGCAGCCACTTACGCCTAATAAACGACGGCCTCGGGGACTACTGATGGGGATACGCCTACTGGGGTATACTCAGCAGGACGTTTCCGACTGGCCCGAGGGCTGGCGAGTGGGCCTGCAGAACGGCGAGTGGATCGAAGCCCAGCAAGGTACCAAGCGACTGGAAGCTGAAGGCCCAGGCGAGTAGATAGGCCCAGTCGGACTAGGTTAAACGATTACCGAAGCTGTAACCGAATCGGTTGAGATATGTAAACCCTAGGGGAGGTGAGCCTATATAAACCTCCCTACGGGGTGAGTAGAGACACGTTCCCTCATACACCCAAGCGACTCGCCGCCTAGCCGCCGAGCTCGCCCATTGTAAACACCTCCCTTTTACAATCTAGCAGGAGTAGGTCTTTACCCTCCGGGGGGCCGAACCTGGGTAAAACCCTGTGTCTTTGCCCTCATCTCGCACCGCAGATGGCTGGCCGCCCTTGCCCCTCGTTCTACTACTCGCTGCCGATTGCAGCATCTGCCGTGACCATCCCCACGACACCCGCATATGGGCCCCATATTTAATTAGAGGTGAATCGGCAAAAGGCCCCCAAACCACACAAGTATGCATGCATGAACAATTTAATATGCAATAAGTATATTATTTATAAAATATAGGTCACGGAAAAGAGGTCACACTTTGGGGTTCGGCGAACTTGGTTCCGGGGTTCGGGTTTCGGTCTTAGGGTCTGGATCTGGGATTCGATGGAATCGGATACAAGATGAAGAGCTTGGCGTTCCGGGATGAAGGACTCGGTGTGGCGTCGGGGCGCATCGGACTCGCCCTGGTCGGTGTCGATCTTGCCGTCGCGAAGACCTTGTCGGGTCCGCGCCATCGAGTCGGTCTTGGCATCCGGGGTGAAGTGCTTGTCGTTCCGGTGGCGATCTTGGTGTCAGGGTTCTCGGCGCACTCGACGTGTTGAGGTTGGGTTTTCCGGGTCTCGACTCGTGTCGGTCTTGTCGTTAGCCGAACTTGGTATCGGGGTCTCCGTGTAGGGGAAATTGGCGATGAACTTGTCGGATTCAGGGCTAGCAGTAATCTTTTATTGGGTACACAAATATAGCAGACATTCACCAAAAGGGCGGAACAAAGCCAGAAGGCCGTGTCTCGTCTGAGCATTGTCCCGAACACCTTGCGAGCGTGCAGCAGCGGCAACACGCAGAAGACGTGCGGCCCCCGGTCCAGTAGCACGGCGGAGGAGGCGAACGCGGCCGCGGCCCGGCCAGGCGGCATCACGGAGGCGGCGAGGAGGAGCTCGGGGAGGGCGCGCGTCACTACCGAGCAGAGGTGCCCGGCCGGCGGAGCGCTGGGAGATGAGGGCAGCGCTGGTGGGGACCTGCGGGGCGAGGCCGACGGAGGAGCTTGGGGTTGGGGAGGCGGCGACCGGAGGTGAGGGGAGGGTGCAGGACGGCGAGGAGGGACTCTGCTGCGGGGCGAGCGAGGTCCAGGAGTGGGGCCGGGGCGGAGGAGGAGGCCGGCGGCGGCAGGACGCGGGGAGAGGAGCGTCGGGGAAGGAGGAGAACGAGGGAGGCGGCACGCTGGAGAGGCGGAGGGCGGTGGGCCTGTGGTGAGCGGGGCCGACGGCGCGGTGAGGCAGAGGGGGAAGCGGCGGTGGCCGGAGGCGGCTATGGGGCGGCGGCGGTGCTCGAGCGCGGGGCCGGCGAGGCTAGGTTGGTCGGAGGCGACCGGCGGGGAGGACGGAGAGGAGGGAGCCGGCACCGGCGAGGGGAGGAGCGACGAGGGGAGGCGCAGAGGCCGGCCCGAGGAAGGGGAGAGGGGCGCGGGACGAGGGCGCTGAGGCCGGAGGAGAGAGCGGGCGGTGGGCGCGCCGGCGACGGGAGGCGCGGCCGAGCGGGGACAGAGAGGAGAGAGACGGGAGGAGGAAGAGAACCAGGGGAGAGCGAGCGCGTCGGGGAAGGAGGTGGGGTTGGTGGGAGCGGGGCATGGGCAGGATCCCGAGGCGGGTGGTGGGGCCTGTCGGGCGGCCAGGGAGAGGCAGGTGGTCTCGGGGCGGGGCCAGGGGAAGCTGGTGGGGTGCGGTCTGGGGAAGGTGGAATTTGAGGGAGGGTGTGAGGCAGGAGGGTGGGGACAGGCGGTCAGGGGGCAGGCGGTGGGCCAGGTGGTGGGACCAGAGGGGAGCGGGCCTAGGGGCGCGGGTCCACGCGGGGTCGGGGCTGGCGCGTGGGACCCGCGGGACAAGGAGAGGAGAGAGGGGGCAGAGATGGGGAGGCTGGTGGGGCGTGTGTGCTGGGGGAGTGGGGTGGGGCCAGGGTGTCGGTGGGGAGAGAGAGAGAGGGTGGGTAGATGGGGCTGTGGTGAGAGAAAGAGGGGGGAGAGAGGGTGGATTGATGAGGTGGCAGGTGGGTAGGGAATGGGGGAGAGGGTGAGGTGGCGAGCTGTGAGTGGTGGGTAGATTAGGACTAGGTAGTTTTAGGAATTCGGGTGGACTGGGTAGATATTTTAGTCTAGGGTTTTTCTTTTATTTAAGAATAACTTTTGTAAATAGTTTTAGACAAATAAAAGACCGGAACAGACCGATGTTTTAATTTGAAATAGAGACGGGGGTTATTTAGAAAACAAAACTAGGCGTTTCAAAAATAGTTTCAGACAAACAATGCATGATGATGACGATGCAATGCACAAAAACAACGCGATTTTCTAGTAGTGGTTTTTGCGGGATGCCACAATTCGACACCACTAACAATGGATCTCGCCCTCGAGATCCGCCTCATGGTAGGGGGAAGAAGGCCGACGATCTGCTTCTTCTCGCTTCGTGTAGATCCTCGCGACACCACTAACAATGGTTCATCCTCCATCTTGAAATCGGCGACACCACCAACAAAGGGTCGTTGTTCCTGATCGTTGAGAGAACACTCCGGAGAAACAAAGGACGAAGGTAGAGGTATCAAACGATAAGGCCACCTCTAACTTCCATTAGAAGAGGAAAAGTTACCTTGATCCACCAGTTCGATGTACAGAGCGAACAGTAAGAGTCGGGTAGGGTGATCAGTCCATCCCGTACCCAGACTATCAACTCTATACATGAATAGGATAATCAGGCAACTCAACTCTCGAAGTTTAGAATGAAGATCTTCATAAGCGGTATCCGGAACAAAGGGATGATGCCAACTCTGCGTTGGATCTGATGTAGATGAGGTCATCACATCGGAAAACACCGGAAGATACAACAGAACTCGTATGAAAGACACAATGATTAGGTTCCGCGATGGTTCCATTGGCATGAACAACACATGCTCAAGGTATACTCCAACTTCACCAATGCTAGTCCTTCTCCTATGTTTTTCAACGACACGGGTATCCAGCAAGGAACACATAGATAAAGAGCTCAAGAACAGAAGATTGGATGAAGGGTACAACAGACAAGTTGCAGATTTGATGATCGTAGGACCTCCGTTACAAAAGGGAGAAAGCGAAACCCTGAAGGTATGACGGAAACCCAACCGCGAGAAATCCTGGACTCGAAGAAAGATAAGAAAGTAGATTCAAAACACGCAGAGGTGAGAGGAGAGCAGCAGGGGGTAAGGAGTAAAATCAGACCTAATCAGAACTATCCAACCGATGTTTCAAAAATAGTTTTGACACTCTATTTCGGCCGTTAGCTAGGTTATCCTACAGGCTGGACTTGTGGGGTATCGCAACTGCTGAGCTCTGATACCACTCTGTAACACCCTCAGAATCGACCCTATGCAAGTTTCAGCGATTCCCGCCAAACCCGCATAGAAACGATTCAAAGGCGCCCACCAGGCACTTTCGTGCGGGTGGAAAACGAAGTAATAACATTACACAACAGTCCTCGATGGGACCCACGGAACAGATATATATATATAACAGCGACTCAATGAGTCAAGAATACAGATATAATATACAAAGATCCAAATCACCTTGAAAATGATAGAGCGTCCGACTACGGACAAGATGCAAATGGGGGTAAGAGCCCTGCAGAATAACCAATGGCGTCCATAACCCTGCCCAGGCCAAGCCGGAAGGGTAACCCTTCTAACGGCGTCGATCCCAAAACCTGCTTAGACAAAAGGGGTGCCGACAAAGGGCAAAGGAAAAAGAGGAGCGTCAGTACTGAGGCCAGTACACGGCGAGGCTAGAATTCGGCGGTCCTCGCCTACATAGGTATGGTGGACTGAGCGGCAGCGGCAGCGTGCACTAAACAACCTATAGAGACTCGATACAACTGTCGGCTATCAGAGAGGGATAAGATAGACCTATTCGGAACCCACCTGGTACTACCAAACAAACCCATCCTGGTATTTCCCCCTCGAGACCAAACGAGGAAGTCAACCGAGGAACTCACACAGTTAGCAGTTTTATTTATTCAGTTCTCGTTGCAGCAATTACTAGTCAAGTATAGGTAATCATCCTGATAAAATAAGCAGTGGGCACATTTAGCTAGCCATTCCGTTGTAGTTGCGACACTTACTAGACAAATACATTTAGCATGTGATAACCCCAAAACCCAGCAGTTGTTGGTACGTTTATTGAGCCATTCCGTTGTAGTTGCAATACTTACTAGTCAGATGCAATTGTCGCAAGCGACAACCCAAGCAAGCAATTGTTGGCAGTTTTATTTAGCCATTCCATTATAGTGAAGCTGATTACTAGTCATTATCAAGTCAAATTTATAGCACTACTTTAGTTATAGTTGTCTATGATCGAGATACTGTGCTCCAAGTTGTCCATAACCGCGGACACGGCTTTCAGAAAGTTTTACCCTGCAGGGGTGCACAAATAGCAACACACACTCGATCAACCTCGGAAAAACCAAATCAAAACCCAACGAGGCCTTCACGACAAAGCAATCACAAGATTCAGAAATATTTCAGGGGGCCACCCCATTGAGTAGACCCGCAACGAAGCTAGCTGACTCCGAGACGGACTCAAGGTTTGCGTCAATGGCTGTAAACGACCGGGAACCCGAAAATGTGACTGGGCTTTTCGATACCGCGAAAACACTCCGCTTACCTAAACAGTACAGTGTGCTCCTCGCACAATTGTAAATAAAGCAGTAAAGCATGGCATAAGTACAGGATCGTAAATAAAACCTCAAACTAGTTTGTGGCCCCAATAAATAAGAATGAATCAAGCTCTGGCTCAGGGGGGTCCCATAATCCTCCCGGATGTGGATAGCGCGAATATTCAAGGAACATGTATCAAGTACTCGGGGTCCTACGGGACACAAGTGGACGTTTAACAACCAAATAACATCTATTGCCCACCTGTGCCTCTGCTTACCTACTTCAATTTTAGTTGTTAAACAGTAATTAAAGTGAACGATAAGTAAAGCCATGATCATCTCCAACATTAAACATGTGGCAATACTCCAACAACTGCGGTACTTGGCGACACGCAACAGAACTTGAGCAAGCGACTACGACGCGCAAGTCCAACTATCTACCCAACATCAGGTAATAGGAGGTGTCCAAGGCAATATAAGGCTGCAAGGGATTTCACGGGTACGAAAACTAGAGCATCGCAACACAGATAGCAATAGATCAACAGGAGGGAATAAATTCTATAAAAGTAAGATAGGTAGAAAGGGGGACATGCTCGCCTGAAAACATTGCCGAAGGTTCATCCGAAGATCGGGTCGACACTCGCATCAACTCAATGGCCTTATCCGCGAAGAAGCAAAACACTAGAAGAAACACAGAATGCACTGTTTAATACTACGGCAAAAGATCGAGCATGATGCATGTATGATGTATGACATGGCAAGACGCGATGCAATTGGGCAATATTAAGTGGAACCGGGGGTCCCGACAGTTAAATAGGTGGTTCATGTTATTTATCTACCCCGCAAATTAAATGTTGAATTAACAGGACCAAACATGGCTTCGGTTCGCTACACCAATTTAAATGAGGCCAATATAAGACTAGATTTGCCCGCATATGGGCCCCATATTTAATTAGAGGTGAATCGGCAAAAGGCCCCCAAACCACACAAGTATGCATGCATGCACAATTTAATATGCAACAAGTATATTATTTATAAAATATAGGTCACGGAAAAGAGGTCACACTTTGGGGTTCGGCGAACTTGGTTCCGGGATTCGGGGTTCGGTCTTAGGGTCTGGATCTGGGATTCGATGGAATCGGATACAAGATGAAGAGCTTGGCATTCCGGGACGAAGGACTCGGTGTGGCGTCGGGGCGCATCGGACTCGCCCTGGTCGGTGTCGATCTTGCCGTCGCGAAGACCTTGTCGGGTCCGCGCCATCGAGTCGGTCTTGGCATCCGGGGTGAAGTGCTTGTCGTTCCGGTGGCGATCTTGGCGTCAGGGTTCTCGGCGAACTCGACGTGTTGAGGTTGGGTTTTCCGGGTCTCGACTCGTGTCGGTCTTGTCGTTAGCCGAACTTGGTATCGGGGTCTCCGTGTAGGGGAACTTGGCGATGAACTTGTCGGCTTCAGGGCTAGCAGTAATCTTTTATTGGGTACACAAATATAGCAGACATTCACCAAAAGGGCGGAACAAAGCCAGAAGGCCGTGTCTCGTCCGAGCATTGTCCCGAACACCTTGCGAGCGTGCAGCAGCGGCAACACGCAGAAGACGTGCGGCCCCCGGTCCAGTAGCACGGCGGAGGAGGCGAACGCGGCCGTGGCCCGGCCAGGCGGCATCACGGAGGCGGCGAGGAGGAGCTCGGGGAGGGCGCGCGTCACTACCGAGAAGAGGTGCCCGGCCGGTGGCGCGCTGGGAGATGAGGGCAGCGCTGGTGGGGACCTGCGGGGCGAGGCCGACGGAGGAGCTTGGGGTCGGGGAGGCGGCGACCGGAGGTGAGGGGAGGGTGCAGGACGGCGAGGAGGGACTCTGCCGCGGGGCGAGCGAGGTCCAGGAGTGGGGCCGGGCGGAGGAGGAGGCCGGCGGCGGCAGGACGCGGGGAGAGGAGCGTCGGGGAAGGAGGAGAACGAGGGAGGCGGCACGCTGGAGAGGCGGAGGGCGGTGGGCCTGTGGTGAGCGGGGCCGACGGCGCGGTGAGGCAGAGGGGGAAGCGGCGGTGGCCGGAGGCGGCTATGGGGCGGCGGCGGTGCTCGAGCGCGGGGCCGGCGAGGCTAGGTTGGTCGGAGGCGACCGGCGGGGAGGACGGAGAGGAGGGAGCCGGCACCGGCGAGGGGAGGAGCGACGAGGGGAGGCGCAGAGGCCGGCCCGAGGAAGGGGAGAGGGGCGCGGGACGAGGGCGCTGAGGCCGGAGGAGAGAGCGGGCGGTGGGCGCGCCGGCGACGGGAGGCGCGGCCGAGCGGGGACAGAGAGGAGAGAGACGGGAGGAGGAAGAGAACCAGGGGAGAGCGAGCGCGTCGGGGAAGGAGGTGGGGTTGGTGGGAGCGGGGCATGGGCAGGATCCCGAGGCGGGTGGTGGGGCCTGTCGGGCGGCCAGGGAGAGGCAGGTGGTCTCGGGGCGGGGCCAGGGGAAGCTGGTGGGGTGCGGTCTGGGAAAGGTGGAATTTGAGGGAGGGTGTGAGGCAGGAGGGTGGGGACAGGCGGTCAGGGGGCAGGCGGTGGGCCAGGTGGTGGGACCAGAGGGGAGCGGGCCTAGGGGCGCGGGTCCACGCGGGGTCGGGGCTGGCGCGTGGGACCCGCGGGACAAGGAGAGGAGAGAGGGGGCAGAGATGGGGAGGCTGGTGGGGCGTGTGTGCTGGGGGAGTGGGGTGGGGCCAGGGTGTCGGTGGGGAGAGAGAGAGAGGGTGGGTAGATGGGGCTGTGGTGAGAGAAAGAGGGGGGAGAGAGGGTGGATTGATGAGGTGGCAGGTGGGTAGGGAATGGGGGAGAGGGTGAGGTGGCGAGCTGTGAGTGGTGGGTAGATTAGGACTAGGTAGTTTTAGGAATTCGGGTGGACTGGGTAGATATTTTAGTCTAGGGTTTTTCTTTTATTTAAGAATAACTTTTGTAAATAGTTTTAGACAAATAAAAGACCGGAACAGACCGATGTTTTAATTTGAAATAGAGACGGGGGTTATTTAGAAAACAAAACTAGGCGTTTCAAAAATAGTTTCAGACAAACAATGCATGATGATGACGATGCAATGCACAAAAACAACGCGATTTTCTAGTAGTGGTTTTTGCGGGATGCCACACCGACCCCGCTCCGCCGGCCCCTTCCTCGCCTCCTCTCCGACGCGAGCAAGCTTTCCTGCCACCGTTGGCGCCTCCGCTGGTCAGCTGTCCCCGGTCCATGCTCTCTCTCGCGTTGTCCCGGTCCCTGGAGCACAACCGTCGCCTTGCACCCGTTCCCGACCCCCGGGCCTCTCTCCGGCTTGGCTCCCTGGCCATGGCGCCGCCGCCAGGGCCCTCTCCTCCATCTGTTCGCCGGCCTCCCAGCGAGCCGTCGTCGACCGCCTCCTCCTCGCCCCCGCTGCCAAGTACGCCGGTGGCCACGCCATGCTCTGCAGCGCCAATCCTCTCCGTTTTGTCCCCGAGCACGCCGCATCGCGCCGCCAGCAGCTCCGGCCGCTCGAGCCCGAGCCCGTGCGTCGGTCCCCCACCTCATCAGCTTCCGGTCATGGCCTGTTCTTGCCTCGCGCCCTCGTCGCTGTCCTTTTCCTGAGCGCCACCGCAAGCATGCCAGGGAGCTCATTCTCTGCCCCATGGAATTTAAGCCACATGGGTGGTTTATTTTTTGGTTCACCGCACTCCTGTCCAGTGTTGTTTTGCTAATCGAAAGTGAGGTGGTGACCAGTTGTTGCTCGTGTTGAATCCCGCAGTCCTCTCGGTAGGCAATATCTTCAAGATTCAAGGTGGACCATCATCGTGGTACATCAAGATCCCCTCCGACAACATGTCTGTAGTGCCCAGAAATCCGACGCACCTAAACCCCTAGACGGTATAACCCCACTACAAGGTCATAGCTTCTAGAGTGAGCACGCGTCGGCCCGGTAATCGCGCCTCAGCGTACACAAGTGAGTATGTACGCCGGCGACATACAAGCACATATCAGAGCATGCCATGTACGAAGAAAGGAAATATAGGCAACAAGATCCAAATATATATGTTTATAGCTAGGTAGCACACAGAGGACGGAGGTCCCAAAAATACATCATACATCAGGCGGAAAACGTGATATAACATCCGAGTACGGATAAGATCCAAATAGGCATAAGATGCCAAGAAATAAGCAAGTAAGCTCCAAGCCCACACGTCTCAAGACTTCCTGGTAGGATCCCGACTACTGCTCGTAGTAGTCCTCATCAGCGTAGTCGACGTAGTAGGAACCAGACTCATCCACCTGATCACACGTACCTGTACGGCGGGAATGAACCCAAAGCGAAAGAACATAAAGAAAACACGAGAGTCAGTACTGAGGCCAGTACACGGCGAGACTAGAATTTGTCGGTCCTCGCCTACAAGGGGTATATGGTGTACTTAGCGGCGGCAAAGCTTGCAGCTGACTAACTTATAGAGACACGCTACAACATCGTCTATTAGAGCGGGATAAGAGGGCGCTAAACGATAACATTAAGATAACTCCAGGCATAACCCATCCGAGGCTTCCCCCCCCCCCCCCCGAAAACCAGTCGAGGAAGTAGTCCCAAAGAACACACACGGTGCAATTTTAGTTAAGCAGTTGTTTAATTGATAAGACTAATTACTAGTCATTTTATTAGAGCAATGTATTAGTGGCGTTGCCTATGATCATGACACTGTACTCCTGAGGCGTCCATAACCGTGGACACACGGCTTCTCGAAAAGATTTACCCTGCAGGGGTGCACAACTGTACCAAAACGCATGTTTGACCCTTCAAGCACTAAAACGCAAATAGGCGTGCCGTCCAAGTCTCACAACAAGAACTGTCCCATAACTGCGTGCACATCCAGGGGCATCACCTACTGAGTTTGACCCACACAAGAGATACAGCTGATTCTCCAGGTGGCACGGCGTTTGAGTCTATGGTCGGTCGATGATCGGAAGATAACTTGTAGAGCTCCATCTCACCTCCGACACGGTATCCCAATTTATGCAATGCAAGCCATGGCAATCCACCAAAATCATATCAAAGCTCAACCCATGTCCGAGGACATATTATGCGTATGCACCAAATGGAAAACCAATTTTGTAACCCCCTGGATATACGAATAGCGCCGGTAGTTGAGGGGGGGATCCCAGAGGCCCCCACGTTTGGTTAGCGCGATCAACTCAGAACTGGTATCGTAGAACGAGCGGATCCTTGGTCGACTCAAGCAGTCCCCAAAGGTGGTCGCTGCCGGGGCCTTATCATTAGGTGAAGCCATTTACCAACAACATTTGATTAATATTCATAACAAAAACATTATCCAGAATTCAAGTTCCACCTGTATGAGAGCAAAGCTAAGCAAGCCTACGACTCACAAGGTCAAAGCTAGCTAAACAAACAAGGCAGTAGGATAACCAATGCAATATAGTAGAGTAGGTAAAATAGAGGTACGGTACTAAAGCATCGACATTAAGGATATCAATAGTTCAACAGAAGGAAGTAAAGACTATAAATACAAAAATAGGTAGAAGGGGGTGAGGTGCTCGCCTGCCTGCTCAAAGGAAGGAGTCAGTACAAACTCGAGAGGGTACTCGCACTGCTCAAACTCCTGCTGGTACTCGTCGGGCTCGCCTTCTACCGTTAAGAACCAAACAAACATAGCAAGATAGAAATATCTCAATCAATACCAGTAGAAATGCTAGTGCAATCAAGAAATGATGCCATGGCAAGTTTAAGATGCATGCGAGATGATTCAAGTAGTCATAGACAGTTTGAATGGCCCATTGTGGTTTATATGTTAAACAGAACATAAATGGACACATTCTTAGTTAGGTTTACTTGCATAAAATTACATATTAATGATACATGAATGATGCAAGCCTGTCATATTTTTTTATTCCTTTCATTTTCTAAGCAAAAGGATACATCACTTGCAAGTTTTGGATTTATAAAACAGTAGATATGACTTTTGCAAGTTGGATTTAGAGGCGTAACCTGTTTCATCGTTTAAGCAAAAGCAACGTTTGTATGAACAATTTAGAATTAGCAGGAATGGCAAACAAGCAACATATCTGAACTTTCCTCAACTCTCTGTTTTTCAAACTCATTTTGTTTGTTAAATAAAAAGAATTGAACTGATCAGATTCCAATAAAATTCAGAATCTCATGCTATTTGCACGATATCTGAAGAAACATGAGCGAGATGTGATACGGATGACACAAAAGAAGGGCAAGGAGTTTGGCTATAAAAGACTTTGGTCAGATGGAAAGAGTCGCAGCGAAGCAACCAGTGCAGCTTCTTTGTTTTCTACAGAAGAAATGCAGCAGGTTTGGAATGGACAAGGAGAGAGTCGTAAGCTAGCTATAAGCAGTCAAGGCGTTGGAAATAAACAATAAATCAGGAATTTGCTTATGCCAGCGCAAACGACAGGGAGCCAAACATTTAGAAATAAAAAAAATGAAAGATGTTGCCTTGCTAAGCTAGCACTCGGCCTGGTGAAACGATTGGGCCAGGGTTCGGCTAGCTAGCTAAATGAACTGACGCGTTCGCGTGGTGCAAAACTGAAACTATTCCACAGGTTCACAGCTCAAAAATTCGAGAAAAGAAGTTTAATTCCTTTAGCTATGGAAATCGAATCTGGGTCTCCTAGTAGGATGGAAAACGACAGGCCAAACTAGGCTATGGGATGGTTCAGGTTTGACTGGGAACGCCACTGTTGATGAGCATACTCGACAGTATTCCAACTAGCAAAAACTAAAGAGAAAGATACCGTTGCTGTTGTTCTGAACCTTGGCTAGGTTGGCGCCAAAAGCGAGGCGGACACCGGCGGAAGCGAGGCTTCCGGCGCTGAACGGCGACGGCAAAAAAAGGGGAAAAGATCTGGGAGCTCACCTTGAGGTCCAGGATGATCTGGGGAAGGGCGAAGGAGATATTGTTGAAGCGAAGTGGGGGACGCCGACGCCCACTGATGTAGAGGTTGAAGGATGGGGCGGACGTGCTCAGGAAGAAGAGCTTGACGGCGGCGTTGATTCGAGACGGCGCCGAGTCCGATTCTGCAGCGATTAGGACAGGGAGGACACGACGGTACCAATTCCGACCTTAGCTGGGCCCATGGCAGAACGTGGTGGCGGTGACGGCACTGCAGGGGCTAGGCTAGGGTTTGGTATGAGGTTGTTGGGGAAGGATATGGAGAGAGGAGGCTGCGGCTTGCACTGCTGGCAGGGGTCACGAGAGAGGCATGCGTCCGTACAAAGAAGAAGCACAGGGAGCTTGTTTAGGTGCAGAGGGGCTCCGGTTCAGTTTTTGGTTTTAGACAGGACAAGGAAAAGACAGAGGGGATTCTCAAGGTTGCTATTTGAAAAAGATTTAACATACTATTTGAATTTTTGAAAGTTTAGGAGGAAGACAAAACCAAAACAGAGAACACCTGCAGGAATTATTGTTTGTAGCAAAACAAAAACCAGTTGATTAATTACATGAAAATATTTGTAGGTGTTAAAATAGAAGGGAGCACGGATATAACAATAAACCAGATACAAATAAATGGGAGAGTGGATCATGTGTAGGTGAATATATGGGCAAGATTTAAGATAAAAAAAAATCCAACAAGAAGCCCACATATATAATAGTAAGATGGTGATGAGATTGTTAACATGTTAGTTGGAGGAAGGAAATAAAGAGAGATGCCCTCAACTCCAATTGGGCATTATATCAAATTTAATAAAAGCCAAATACAATTATATCAAGAACCAAAACAAAAGCCAACAAACAAATATGATGCATGCATGACAAGGATAAGAAATACACAAATCATGACAAAGGTTGGGGATTGGAACCTTGGGATGTCACAATGTCCGAGCCCGAGAGCACTACGTCGAGATCTACCTCACGGATCCGATGTCGCGAAGCTCTCCTCCCGAACCCGGTGATGCCGGAACCCCAAGACCGATCCCCTACCCGGATCCGAACCCAAACCCCGCCGAGACCCCGAACCTCCGAACCCCAAGATCTTCGGAACCGAGATGTGTGACCCCTTTCTAAGACCCTATTTTTATAATATGATATTTATCACTTGTTGCATATTAAATTATTCATACTCGCATGCATATTTGTTTGGTTTGGGGGCATTAAGCCGATTCACCTTATAATTAAATATGGAGTCCATATGCCGACGAATCTAGTCTTATATGGGCTATATTTAAATCTGTGTAGCAAAGCGATGCTATGTTTTGTCATGTTAAGACAACATTTAAAATATGGGGTATCTAAACAACATGAACTTAATAATTGTCGGGACCCCGATTCTGCTTAATATGGCCTAATTGCATCGCATACTTGCCATGTCATACATCATACATGCATCATGCCCGATCTTCTGCCGTAGTATTAAATATTGCATCCGGTGTTTCTGCTAGTGCTTTGCTTCTTCACGGATTAGGCCGATGAGTTGATGCGAGTGTCGGCCCGATCTTTGGATGAATCTTTGGCAATGTTTTTTAGGCGAGCATTCTCCCCCTTTCTACCTATCTTACTTTTATAGTCTTTATTTCCTTATGTTGATCTATTGCTATCTGTGATGCGATGCTCTAGTTTTCGTACCCGTGATATCCCTTGGAGCCATTAAATTGCCTTGGACACATCCTATTACCTGTTGTTTGGTAGATAGTCAGCCTTGCGAGTCGTAGTTGCTTGCGCAGGTGTTGCGTCACGCCGTTGATGTTCCACATTTGTTGGAGTAATGCCTTATGTTTAATGTTGGAGATGATTATAACTTTAATTACCGTTTAATAAGTAAAATTGAAGTAGGTAAATAATGCAGAGGCACAGGTGGGCAATAAATGTTATTTGGTTTTTAACCATCCACTTGTGTCCCTTAGAAACCCGAGTACTTGATACCTGTTCTTTGAATATTCGCACTATCCGCATATGGGACCATAAATCCCCCTAGCCAGAGCTTGAGTCATATTTATTTCTTGGGGCCACAAAGTAGTTTGGGGATTTATTACTATCCTGTACTTATGCCATGCTTTACTGCTTATCTACGATTGCGCGTGGAGCGCCTGTACTGTTTAGGTAAGTGGAATGTTTCCGCGGTATCGACAAGCCCAGTCACACTTTCGGGTTCCCAGTCATTTACAGCCATTGACACAAACCTCTGGGTCCGTTTCGGAGCCGACCAACTTCGTCGCGGGTAGCTTGGTGGGGTGGCCCCCTGAAATTTATATGAATCTTGTAATTGCTCTGTCGTGATGCCTCGTTGGGTTTTTATTGGGTTTTCTCGAGGTTGATCGTGCGTGTGTTGCTATTTGTGCCCCTCTGCAGGGTAAAACTTTCTGAAAGCCGTGTCCGCGGTTATGGACGACTTTGAGCACAGTATCTCGATCATAGACAACTATAACTAAAGTAGTGCTATAAATTTGACTTTATAATGACTAGTAATCAACTTCACTATAATGGAATGGCTAAATAAAACTGCCAACAACTGCTGGTTTTGGGTTGTCACCTGTTACCATTGTATCTGACTAGTAAGTATTGCAACTACAACAGAATGGCTAAATAAAAGTACCAACAAATGCTGGGTTTGGGATATCTCATGCTATTTGTATCTGACTAGTAAGTGTCGCAACTACAACGGAATGGTTAACTAAAAGTTCCCACTGCTTATTATACTAGGATGACTCTTGCTATCTATACCTGACTAGTAATTGCTGTAACGATAACTAAATAAATAAAACTGCCAACTGTGTGAGTTCCTCAGTTTGACTTCCTCGTTTGGTCTCGAGGGGGAAATACCAGGATGGGTATGCTTGGTGATAGTTTCAGGTTGGTACCGAATAGGTCTTTCTTACCCCTATCTAATAGCCGCCAGTTGTATTGAGTCTCTATATAGGTTGTTTAGTGCATGTTGCGCTGCCGCTTACCTATGTAGGCGAGGACCGTCGAATTCTAGTCTCGCCATGTACTGGCCTCAGTACTGACCGCTCTCTTTTTTCCTTTGCCCTTTGTCGGCACCCCTTTTGTTTAAGCAGGTTTTGAGATCGACGTCGTTAGCAGGGTTACCCTTCCGGCTTGGCCTGGGCAGGGTTATGGACACCATTGGTTGTTCTTCAGGGCTCTTAGCCCCATTTGCATCTTGTCCGTAGTCGAACGTTGTATCGTTTTCAAGGTGATTTGGATCTTTGTATTGTATATCTGTATTCTTGACTCTTTGGGTCAGTGTTGTATATATCTGTTCTGTGGGTTCCATCATGGACTATTGTGTAATGGTATTACTTCGTTTTCCACCCGCACGAAAGTGCCTGGTGGGCACCTTTGAATCGTTTCTATGCGGGTTTGGCGGGTATCGCTGAAACTTGCATAGGACCGATTCTGAGGGTGTTACAAAACCCTAACCCTAGCCGCCGGCTAGGATCCTCCCTTGGTTCCTCTAAACCCTAAGATCACCAAGGCCTCTCTCATAGTCCACCATACTCGCTCCGGCTTAGGGCGAAGCCCTGCGAGATCTCCCCTCTACTTTCGGTACCACGCCGTCGTGCTGCCGGAATCACGAGGAGAGTGCTACAACCTCCGCTGTCTGCTGGAACAAGGGAGAGGAAGGTCTTCATCGAGTACCGAACGTGTGACCGACTGCGGGAGCGCTGCCGGAACGCAGCGCCGGAAGGATCGTCTACACGATCTTGAGATCGGCAAGAGTACGACTACATCACCCACGAGAATCCGCTCTCGTTAAACACTTTGGAATCTTCGAGGGTGAGTTATTCTATCGACTCGTTGCTACAATCTAGTTGATAGATCTTGTCTTGTTTGTTTGTATGCGGTAGAATTTTTTTGTTTTCCATGCTAGGAACCCCTACAGTGGTATCAGAGTCGTGTCTATATGTAGATATGTTGCACGAGTAGAACACAATGGTCATTGTGGGCGGTGGTGCTTTTATTATCAATTGCTTCTTGTGTACTTTGCATCTTGCGGTATGATGGGATGAAGCGGCCCGGGCTAACCTTACATGACATCGTTCATGAGACTTGTTCCACGCTCAACATGCAACTTGTATTGCATAAGTGGCTTTGCGGGTGTCTGTCTCTCCCATTATAGTATAGATCCAATTTACAACGGGCACTTGATAGTTCAAACATCAACGTTGTGGTTCTTGTTCGTAAGTTAGAGCGACACTTATTGAAAGCCCTAAACCACGTAAAATATGCAAAGACATTAGAGGTGTCTAACTTTGTTTTGCAACGGGCACTTGAAGCTACATCAACTCTCATGATGATCGGTTTTGATGTGGTGGATTTGGTTCATGTGATCACTAAAACAATGTGAGGGATATTGTTTTGAGTGGGAGTTCACCTAGATTAATTTAACTATTAATTAGAACTCAATTTGTCATAAACTTAGTCTAAACTATTGCAAATATGTTGTAGATCAATGGCAGCCCCTACCATTAATTTTAATGCGTTCTTAGAGAAAGAAAAGTTGAAAAACAATGGAAGCAACTTCGCGGATTGGTTCCGCAATTTGAGGATTGTCCTCAATGCTGTTAATTTGACCTATGTGCTGGATGCACCGCTGGGTGACCCGCCTGCAGCTGATGCTACCGATGAAGTAAAGAATGTTTACCTCGCTCGGAAGAATCAGTACTCCACAGTTCAGTGTGCTATCTTGTATGGTTTGGAATCGGAGCTTCAGAAAAGGTTTGAGAATTCAGACCCACATGATATTGTCCGTGAACTCAAATTGATATTTGAGACTCACGCGGCAGTTGAGAGCTATGCGGCTTCTGAAAAGTTCTTTAACTGTAAGATGGAAGAGGGCAGCTTCGTCAGTGAGCATGTGCTTAAGATTTCTGGGCACGCAAACAAACTCCAAAGCTTGGGTATAGTGATTCCTAATGCTTTGGGGATTTACCGTGTCCTCCAATAACTACCACCAAGTTACAAGAACTTTGTGATGAACTACAATATGCAAAGCATGAACAAGCAGTTGCCAGAACTCTTCTCCATGTTAAAATCGGCAGAAGTCGAGATCAAGAAAGAGCACCAAGTGTTGATGGTCAATAAGACCACCAAATTCAAGAAAGGCAAGTCTAAGCAAAATGGACACTTCAAGAAGGGTGGTAAGAAAGTTGCCGCACCGACGAAGAAGACCAAGGCTGGACCTAAGCCTGATACTGAGTGCTTTCACTGCAAGGGAGAAGGTCACTGGAAGCGGAATTTCCCAAAGTACTTTGCGGATTTAAAGAACGGCAACATCAAGAAGAAAGGTATATCCGATATACATGTTATTGATGTGTATCTCACTAGTACTCGTAGTAGTGCCTGTGTATTTGATACTGGTTCGGTTGCTCATATTTGTAACTCGAAACAGGTGTTTGCAGAATAAACGGAAGCTAGCGAAGAACGAGGTGACGATGCGCGTAGGAAATGGATCAAAGGTTGATGTGATCGCGGTCGGCACGCTACCTCTTCATCTACCATCGGGATTAGTTTTATACTTAAATAATTGTTATTTGGTGCCTGCGTTAAGCATGAACATTATATTGGGATCTTGTTTATTGCGAGACGGTTACTTGTTTAAGTCCGAGAATAATGGTTGTTGGATTTATATGAGTAATATGTTTTATGCACATGCACCTTTGATAGATGGTCTATTTTTATTGAATCTCGATAGTGGAAATACACATATTAATAACATTGAAGCTAAACGTTTGAAATTGAGCGATAACTCGACCTATATGTGGCACTGTCGTCTTGGTCACATTGGAGTGAAGCGTATAAAGAAACTCCATTCCGATGGACTTCTTGAATCACTTGAAAGATGCGAAGCATGTCTGATGGGTAAAATGACTAAGACTCCATTTTCTGGTATGATGGAGCGAGCTACGGACTTATTGGAAATCATACAAACCGATGTGTGTGGTCCGATGAGTGTAGCATCGCGTGGTGGTTATCGTTATGTTCTTACCTTCACGGATGACTTGAGTAGATATGGGTTTATCTATTTCATGAAACATAAATCCGAAACTTTTGAGAAGTTTAAGGAATTTCAAAGTGAGGTAGAGAATCAACGTAACAAGAAGATTAAATTTCTATATTCTGATCATGGAGGTGAATATCTAAGTTACGAGTTTGGCGAGCATTTGAAGAAATGCGGAATACTTTCACAATTGACACCGCCGGGAACACCACAACATAATGGTGTGTCTGAACGTCGTAATCGAACTCTCTTAGATATGGTTCGTTCTATGATGTCACTTACAGATTTACCGCTATCATTTTGGGGTTATGCATTAGAAACAGCCGCATTCACTTTAAATAGGGCACCATCTAAATCCGTTGAAACAACACCATATGAATTATGGTTTGGTAAGAAACCTAAATTGTCGTTCCTTAAAGTTTGGGGTTGCGAAGCCTATGTAAAGAATTTACAGCCGGACAAGCTTGAACCCAAAGCGGAAAAATGCATCTTCATAGGATACCCAAAGGAAACTATTAGGTATACCTTCTATCATAGATTCGAAGGCAAAATCATCGTTGCCAAGAATGGATCCTTTCTAGAGAAGGAATTTCTCTCGAAAGAAGTGACTGGAAGGAAAGTAGAACTCGACGAGGTTGTCGAACCTTCTCTCGAACTTGCGAGTAATGCAGCACCGGAAGAAGTTCCTGTGGTGCCTGCACCAATAAGAGAGGAAGCTAATGATGATGATCATGAAACTTTGGTTGAAGTTGCTACAGAGCCTCGCAGGTCAACGAGAACTTGTACCACTCATGATTGGTATGATACCGTTATGAGTGTCATGTTGGTGGACAACACCGATGATCCTGCGACATATGAGGAAGCGATGATGAGCCCAGATTCCAATAAATGTCAAGAAGCCATGAAATCCGAAATTGGATCCATGTACGAAAACCAAGTATGGACTTTGGTGGACTTACCGGATGGCCGGAAGGCTGTCGAGAATAAATGGATTTTCAAGAAGAAAACAGATGCTGATGGTAATGTTACTGTCTATAAAGCTCGACTTGTCGCAAAAGGGTTTCGACAAATTCAATGAGTTGACTACGATGAGACTTTCTCACCAGTAGCGAAGCTAAAGTCTGTGAGGATTCTATTAGAAATCGCTGCATATTACGACTATGAGATATGGCAGATGGATGTCAAAACAGCATTCCTCAATGGATACATTGATGAATAGTTGTATATGATGCAACCCAAAGGTTTTGTCGATCCTAAAGATGCTAACAAGGTATGAAAACTTCAACGGTCCATATATGGATTAAAGCAAGCATCCCGAAGTTGGAATCAACGTTTTGATAAGGTAATCAAAAGTTTTGGTTTTATACAAACTTATGGAGAAGCTTGTATTTACAAGAAAGTGAGTGGGAGCTCTGTAGAATTCTTAATACTATATGTAGATGACATATTGTTGATTGGGAATGATGTAGACCTTCTTAATAGTGTCAAAGAATATTTGAATAATAGTTTTTCAATGAAAGATCTTGGCGAAACAGCTTATATATTAGGCATAAAGATTTATAGATATAGATCGAGACGCCTAATATCATTGTCACAAAGTACATATTTGGAAAAAGTTCTAAAGAGGTTTGGAATGGAAGATAGCAAGAAAGGGTTCTTGCCTATGTTGCCCAATACAACCTTGAGTAAAACTCAAAGTCCAGCAACGACAGAAGATAGAGAAAGGATGAGTAAGACTCCCTATGCCTCAGCCATAGGATCTCTAATGTATGCCATGCTATGTACTAGACCCGACATTGCATATGTTGTTAGTTTGACTAGCAGATATCAAAGTGATCCAGGAGTGGATCATTGGACAGCGGTCAAAAACATCCTTAAGTACTTGAGAAGAACTAAGGATGTGGTTCTTTCTTATGGAGGTGATGAACAGCTCATTGTTAATGGTTACACCGATGCTAGTTGGAACACCGATCCGGATGATTCTAAATCTCAATTTGGATATGTATTTACTTTGAATGGTGCAGCAGTTAGCTGGAGGAGTGCAAAGCAAAGCATTGTGGCGAGATCTTCAACTGAATCGGAATACATAGCTGCTTCGGAGGCTTCACAAGAAGCGATATGGATGAAGGAGTTCATTACAAAGCTCGGTGTGGTTCCAAGTGCGCTGGACCCAATGTCTATCTACTGTCATAACATGGGCGCCATAGCCAATGCGCAAGAACCAAGGTCACACAAGAAGCTGAAGCACATCAAGCTACGTTTTCATGCTATTCGAGAACATGTCCAAGATGGTGACATAAATATTTGCAAAGTACACACAGATCTGAATGTGGCGGATCCGTTGACTAAACCTCTCCCGAGGGCAAAACATGACCAACACCAAACTGCCATGGGTGTTCGGTATATTACCATGTAATCTAGATTAGTTGACTCTAGTGCAAGTAGGAGACTGTTGGAGATATGCCCTAGAGGCAATAATGAATGTAGTTAGTATTATATCTTTGTGTTTATGATAAATGTTTACATTCATGCTATAACAGTATTAACAAGGAAACATTAATACTTGTGTGATTTGTAAACTAAATTAGAGTCCCTAGTAAAGCCTCTTCATAATACTAGCTTGTTGGTTAATAAATGATTGTGGTTTCCCTATCATGAACATTGAGATGTTATTAACAACAAAATCATATCATAGGAGAATGGTATGATGGACAGACTCCTATAGATAAGCGTAGAATAAAGATCAAGTCATTTTAATAGTTCAATTGCTATATGCTTTCTGATACATAGTAACATAATTCCTTCGACCATGAGATCATGCTTATCACCATCATCGGAAGGATGCTTTGATGACATCAAACACCGCACCGTAACTGGGTGGTTATAAAGGTGGCATTGAGTGTTCGGAAAGTATGGGTTGAGACACATGGGATTTGTCCATCCATATGACGGATAGATATACTCTGGGCCCTCTCGGTGGAATGTCATCCAATTGGCTTGCAAGCATGTGACTGGCTCACAAGGGATCACATATCACGGGAACGAGAAAAGAGTACTTATTAGTAACGAGGTTGAACTAGGTATGTAGAGATACTGATGATCAAAACCTCGGATA